>JAQJVL010000107.1:1111754-1711754 GCA_035578905.1 Stictocephala bisonia
GGAAAGCATGCTTTTGTTGTGTTTGCGTGAAAAAAAAAGCAATGTATCCCTCCCCTCTATAACATAAAAACTGGCATGACATACATTATCGTAGTGTTACAAAAAATCGTGAACACAAGTGAAATGGTTAAAACCTATTTTCATGCACATAATTTGTGTGTCAGGCTTACGTATAGTGCTGTGTGAGATATGGATTGACCCCCCCCCCATCGGGTGTTGATTACAGTCAGGCTAACAAAATCAGGATACGTACGGACTTCAAGAAAATCTAGAATTTGAGTTCTAAGCTTTACAGGATTAACATTTAACTATCGCAACCATCCCCATTCGTAGAGTTACTTTAACTGGGTAACAAACAATTTTAGCAAAACAGTTATACGATGGAAGAAAGAACCAATCAAAAACTGTCTGAGGAAAATTTTATTGCTGGTGGACAAAAAATGCTGATGATAGTAAAAAAGTTAATATTTTAATATATGGTCTCTTGTACTGTAATTTAAACTGTTAATTGAACAATTTTAATACATAAAAACTAACAATTCAATGAAACTTCTGTTAAACGGAAGTTCCTAAGTTTATCTTTATTGCTTGATAAATTTTCATTTTCATACTAGTAATTTGAAAAAAGTTTGTGTTTAGCCAATATTGCCCGTGTAACAGTAGTGTCATTTTATAAATCTACAATAAAATTTGTCGAAGTTGTTTTTTATCAAAACGATTATAACGGTTTCAGCTGTGCAGAAAAATAAATAATGTCAAAGTAATAGATGGATTCTAGGGTTGGGGCTGTTGTTTACCCCTTACATCAGGAAAACAACCCTGGAATGTTCCATCATTGCGGCTCCATTACGATCTCGGTCTGGCGATCAGTGGTCAGACGATCCGTTTTAATTCACTGATCACTTTTTATACGTAGCTTTTTATAAATTTATAGCTACTTTAACGCTAAGTAATTAGTGTTTATGACTGACGAGCGAAAAAATAATTAGTAAATGAATGGAAAATTGTTATCGCAATTACAGCAAATTAATTTTCATATATATTAAAAACATTTATAAGTTTTTATTACATTTTTTATACATTTATATACATGGATTGGATGATACAACACGTTTATACATGAAAAAATCAAAAGAAAGGATACTAAATGTAATGTACACCGAGAGGAGTGTTAAAACGACATAATTTACTGAGAGGAATATAAAACGACATATACACCGAGAGGAATGGAAAACGTCTTGTTATACTGAGAGGAATGTAAAACGACATATACACTGAGAGGAATGTAAAACGACATATAAACTGAAAAGAATGGAGAAAACGTCATACACACTGAGAGGAATGGAAAACGACATATACACCGAGAGGAATGGAAAAACGTCTTACCACTGAGAGGAATGTTAAAACGTCATTATACACTGAGAGGAATGGAAAAACGGCATATACACTAAGAGGAATGTAAAAGTCTTACACACTGAGAGGAATGTTAAAACGTCTTATACATCGAGAGGAATGTTAAAACGTCATACACATTAAGAGAAACTTAAAAACGTCTTATACACCGGGGGCGATTGTATAACGATTTATTACACTGAGAGGAATGTAGAGCGTCATATACTTTGAGGAACAATAAGAATGAAGATTCGTTGAGTGGCTAAGAGGCATTTATATCAACAGCTTGGATCTGAAATGATATAATTAAAGTTGTAAATTTAAAACAATCAAAATATTATAAAATTAGACATCTATTGACAAATGTATTAGTGCTCTATGCATTTATACCTTAGGCTCTAGTATGCAACTGTTACAATTCCGTACAAACTCGTATCATAATTGTAGATAGTCAAGACAATTCCGCGAACAGAACAAACTTACTAAACTCAACGTCATACCTCTCGCACCTGTCTACATAGATCATTAGAGCTATTATATCGAAACTAAATGCTAGCGTTTTTATCCCTAGAATCTAGAAGAGGGCCAACACTGTTAGGTTACTTGGAACGCTGTAAGAGAACAATGGATACATATTGCATTGTTGAGGGGTGGACTGGAAGGGTTAGTAGAACCAGAGTGTCTAAAGCTATAAACTGTACGTCCAGTCTAGATAGAAGAGGTTAGCTAGAACCGAGTGTTCGAACGCTTATAATTAGTAACGTCCAGTAGAGAGTGATAGTAGAATCGAGTATTCACGTACCTTACAGTACGTCCAGCTTGAAGTGTTAGTAGAACGTGTGTCAAGTATAAACAGTACGCCAGCTCGGAAGTGTTAGTAAGAAAATGTGTCATGTAAACAACTGTTACGGACCTGCTAGAAGGGATTTAGTACGTAAACGTGTTTCAAGTATACACTGTTACGCCCCTGCTAGAAAGGGTTAGAAGAAAAGAGTGTCAAAGTCATAAATGTTAACGCCAGAAGCTAGAAGGATAGTTAGTAGAAAAGCTGTAGGTCAAGTATAACTAATGCGTTCCAGCTATGAAGGGTAGTTAGTATGAAAACGGGTGTCAAAGCGGGGGTAATAAATATGCGTCCAGCTAAGAGATGGACGCATATATTGGGTACAAGTTACATAACTGTAGTTCCTAGCTGGAGGGTATCGGCCAGTTGTTAGAGTCCAAATGTTATCGTCCGTCAGCTTGGTAGGCCGTATAGGTAGAAGAAGACAAGTTTACACTTCTGTTATGTCACAAGCGTGGTCGGGCAGTTGTAGCTCAAGTAGAGGAACAAGTTAATAAAACTCGAAAAGTCAGCTCTTGAGGCAGGTAGAGTTTGAACCACACAGTTTACTAAATAGTACGTTCTGCTTGGAGGGGGCAAAGTTAGCAGAGTATGAGAATAAGTTCAAAACTGTAGTCCAGCTAGAAACACGCACTATTATAAGTTATGAGTAGAGACACACTTACTAAAAACTTGTAAGTCCTGTGGAGGGGGGGCAGTGTAGAGACAAGTTTTCAACCTGCTTCGTCCAGCTAGAAGGCCGGTAGTAGAACAAGTATCAAATTGAATACGTTTGAGGACCGGGTGGCAGTAGTAGATAGCTCACGTAGAGTACATAAAGTTTTATAACCTGTACGTCCATCCTTAGAAGAGGGTAGTAGACACAGAAGTTCACAATAAATGTACGTTCTGCTGGGGGGGCTGTAGAGACAAGTTATACCTTGTACGTTCAGCTAGATAGGCGAGTGTAGACAAAGTTACAAAATTGTCCACGTTCTGATGGGGATGGGGGCTGTCAGAAGTAGGGGACCAAGTTATTAACTGTAGGTCCGTTAGAGAGTGTTGTAAACACATAAAAAAGTTAAAAATTATTACTGTTACTGATTAGGAGGGAAGCTGTTCGAGGACAAGTTACCAAACTTGTACGTCCAGCATAGATGGGGTAAAGTCGACACAATGTTACCTAATTGTACGTTATGCATGGATAGGGGGCAAGTAGAGACAAGTTACAAACTGTAAGTCCGTCTAGAAGGCCGAGTAGTAGACCACAAGTTACATAATTGTTCAGTTCTGTGGAGGGGGCCGAGAGGGGGCAGAGTACGGATAGTATGTCGACATGTTAAAAAACACTGTATCGTCAGACTAGAAGGGGGTAGATAGCACATGTATACAAATTTGTCGTTCTGCTGGAGGGGGCAGTAGATGACAAAGTTCTATAATGTTTCTCTGTCCGGAAGGGAGCACAGTTGAGACAAGGTTACAAAAAACTGTATACTGTCCGCTTAGATAGGTGGTTGTAGACACACACGTCTTACAAATTGTATCGTTCTGCTGGACGGGGGCAGTACGAGTCAAGTTACTACTGTAGTCGCGAGAATGGGAGTGTTGAACACAAGTTCAACAAATTGTACGTTCTGATGGCGGCGGGCTAGTAGAGACATGTTTCAGAAACTGCTACGTCATCAGCTAGAAGGGTTAGTAGACAACTCAAGTTCACAAATAATTACAGTTCTCTGGAGGGGTGCAACTCAGTAGATTCAAACACGTCAGAGACAAGTTAATAACCTGTACGTCCAGCTAAGAAGGTGGTAGTCAGACAAAAAGTTACCAAATTTTATCTTCTGCTGGAGGGGGCAGTATAGTAGTAGTTTAGAGACAAAGTTATAAACCTGTAAGTCAGATCGGATGGGTCAGAAGTAGACTATGTTCAACACTGTTTCGATCCAAGCTATGGTGGGGACAGTAGAGACAGTTACACAAAATAGTACGTACCAAGTTGGAAATTTGGGACACCTGTATGAAGACAGTTTACAATAAACTGTACGTCCTGCTGAGATTGGGCGACAGTAAGAGACATGTTTTTCAATATGGATGATTCAAGCATAGTGAGCGGGAACAGTGTAGAGGAAAAGTTATTACTCGTAGGTACAGTACTTCCACCAGTACGATTCTATATTAAAATGAATGTATCTCTTTCAATCATCACGACAATCAGGTAAACTATCAGCATTTTTATCAGAGATTTATTTTTGGAATGGAGATATTTCTTGATATGAAAAACTGTGGACCTTGAATTGTGTATCGGAAACTAACGATTCTACCCCGTTTTCACGAGTATTTTTCTGTATATATGTATGTGAGCCATTAACTGCACTTTTCTCAGTTGTTTGAGAATATTATCAATTCGATCAATGTGTTAAACTTTTTAATGCAAGTACTGTAAATTTCAAAGCGTGCAATCAACATTATTGGTGACTTTAAAAAAATTTCTACTTCCTATTACATCCATGTACTCAGAACGACTAATCGGTGAAAACTCACTTTTTTAATTCATCTCAACTATTAATCTGAATGATACATTTGATCACCTGGGAAAATAAAATACCACCAGATATAATATTTCTAGTAAAAAGCAAACATGCATAACAGCAACGTAACTATCAGCATCAATAATGTCGAGCCACGACCGGCGTCCTTCATAGTCTATAAATAACAACCAACAACGTCTAAAAAACTCACACGACTTTCCGAAGACTGTTGAACTATGATATAAATACCAACTCAGACTTCTCACACACTACCGAACCCCGTAATGTCGGTCCGGTTTGAGGTTTCCACGTAGTCTGGGAAGTATGGAAGCTGTAGTCCCGGCCGGGCGGCACAAGTGTCTGGCTGAGAGAGGTAATCGAGCTATCCATCGCTGTCCCTTGCAGGTGGGAACGGCTCCTTGAGTCAGTAGTCGGCGGCAGTTTGTCCGGCAGCCGCGCCAAGCAGCTGCTGATTGTTGTGCCGGGCGTTGTTAGTGATGGTCCGCACGAACGGCTCGAGAGCCGTGTGCTGCTGCGCACTGTCAGACCCTGGTTGAAGCGCTTTGGGAACACCTGGCTTGATTGGACCACGTCGGTGGAACTGTCGCTGCTTCTTGAGAAGTTCCTTCGAGACCTTACGACGGGACGCCCAGGGAGGCACCGCCTGCACGCTCGCCGCGTACATTGTTGCCCTCCTTTCGGCGCTGATCAGCTTCCATAAACACACCAAAATCGAACACGACCCTATACGGTACAGCACAATCAGTCGGGACGTAAACATATAACAAGATTCAATATACCAGAGCATCTCGATTTCAAAGATGCTTACACTGCCTACCTCATATTCTATTTTCCATTACATCTGAGAGGTATTTTTTTTCGTACGAATATTCATGTGATTCAGCACGGGTGTTGATTTAGTCATCATTATTTTTCCAAATCATTTTAAATGCAACAAATTTTTCTCTTCAAATGTTGATCCATAATCTCGATAGTTGCCCTTCCTGCAACACTTTTCTCTAACTGTTGTCTAAAAGGGCTTTCCCATTGTTCCCGCAAAATTGTCATCATTCATAGTATCTTCTAACAGTTGATTTGTCTCTCTACGTTGATATGCCAAGCTCTAATAAAGGGTTACTTACCTTTTAACAATTATACTCTGAGACTTATCTTATCACTTATTTAGTCTACTGGTTTGGCGTGTCAACGCGTTTGATAGCAGGTGTTCATCTGAAAAACAAAGAAGTAAAAATCTTATACTTTTAAAATTATGATCAGTAATATCAATAGAGTTTAAATTAACCCAAGTCATTTGAATTGAACCACTAAGTATTCTTCACAATTTATAACTATATTTTATAGCATTAAAAATGACAACTTTCTTAGATCTAAAAATCCCAATTTTAAACTTTAGCACAGACACAACTAAAGGTTTTTCTCCAATTTTGTTTACGAAGCGTACATACGTCTACGTGCCTGGAACCTCTCGATCTATTTTCAAAGACCTTACCCCTTGTTTCACACCTTGTTCACACATATCCAGACTATTACTTCCTGTATATACAGGGGTGAAAAAACTGAAACGGCTTTATGCTTACATTTTTTAATCGAGCTTGCACCGCAAGCAAACGTATGAGAATGTTGAAGACAAAGCTATATCCAGTGTGCTCCAAGGTTTCATTACACTTTTTCAATTGTTTTTATCATTGTAGGAGTCAATGTAAAGCAGCTAATTCAGCGATAGAAACTGAAAAAGCAGCAAATTCGGATGATCTAAATGGTTCACGTTGTCCAGGGTTTAAAACATTTGTTTGCTTTATTATTAACTGTTGATTAAGGACCAGTACAAGAATGAAAGCGATTTAACCCCCTATCAAAAATAACACATAACAATATCGGACTTCATATAGGCCTTGAATTTTGCTCACAGAGTTAACCTTTTGGATCATCCGAATTTGAAAGGACCATCGTTATATATCTTCTTTACTTAGACCTTTCATATGGGAAACTTTATTCCTATGTTCAGTTGAGAAACTAGTAAATATCCACGACATTGGTATTGGGGAATGGCCTAACAAAACTAAAAATTCACTGAAAGTGTATTGAATAACTTGCTGTTCCATGGCTAGACACTCGGCTCTTGAGCAATACATTACAATTTCGATGTCTTGCGTCTTATACTTAAGATACACAAAATATTTCACTCAAATCGTTTCATCATTTTTTTTACCTTATATATTTAATTATCGTAAGCGAAATCACGGTTCTTAACAAAGAAATTTCTTGGGCAAGTGAGGAAAGATGACAAGGTCTTATGATTAACAATACTGGCGTGGCTGGTATAAAAATTACTTGCGACACCTCCAAGCCACCTCCGCATCTTGGGGCACTTAAATGTCACTTTCCTGTCAGTGCAAATATAAGCTCGCATGGTATCAGCCACATTCGGTGTAATTTCCACAGCAAAATTCTTATGGATATTAAATTCTCAAGATGTCTGTGCATAGCTTCTGACTATCGAGCTACACATTTCTATTGACCCATACTGATACGTAATTTCTCAACATCTTGAACAGAGTTGTTTCAATCCTGTCGGCTCGCCTCTTCCACCGTGGTGAGCCACAACCGCGGACTCCCAGGTCTTCTACACCACTACGATGGACGATATCTACTGTTACAAACAGCCCGTTTATCTCCAATCAAATTTACAATTAAACAAGCATCAGGCAAAATTTGAACACGATTAGTTTGGCCTAGTGGTAGGAGATATAGGCACCTCTGATCTTGAATTTGCAGTACCCCCCTCGATTTGATCGGCCAGCTAATACTATCCATTTTTAAAACTGTTTTTGTACTTTCTTTGTTATCATTGCTACTTGACCAACAGTGTACGGTTAATAAAAAACACAACTTAAACCTTTCATAAGTGAATCACATATTTTACTCAATGGTGTGTACACAAACAATAATGATGTAACTAGGCGTACTTTTATCTTGTACAGGTTTTATTAGTTGTGAAAATATTTTCTTATAGTTACACGTATGAAAAGGCTGAACAAATTCGCCCGAGCTGGAACACAGTGAATGATGTCTTTTTTTACATCATATTTTACCGAGAGGTGACACACTTTTATGACCGGGCCGACGTCGTATAAACAACTTATCGCCCAATTTGATTTGCGCCATTTTTCAATGATCCTAGAAAGGTCAACCTTAGCCGGTGATAACTAAGATGAGAGAGCGAAATCCATCAGTCTGGCTTATCCCCATGCTCTACTTCATGTCAAAAGTCATTCAATAATTCAGTGTTTGATTTTCTAAAACCAGACTATCAGCATCACGGTCCTACCTCTCCAATCACTGATTTGGTTCAAAACCGACCTATAAGCCAGAGGGCCACAGAGAAAAATAGAAACAGTGTGTTACTTTCTCAAATGTCGCACAAATACTGGGAAGGATGGTACATGTATAGATTTAATAAATATGTAATATGCTTATTCACAAACGTAGGGAATACAATTTATTACGGTATCATTGATTGGATTTTTGGGGGAAATAAAGTAAGGAATGGGGAAATAACTACTCGGTACACCAAGAAAATCAGAGACATCATTGAGATGATCCTCTGTTTCTTTTCTTCTTCTGCGCAATAGGTCCTTTCTGAGTATTTAAAAGTACCACCAGTGTGCGGCATCCTACCGACGACATTCTCCTTTAGTCTTGAGACAAACGAAGACTTGTGAGGGCAGTGTCCGGGTGGACAGGGGGGGGGTGTTAATACGATCACAAACCACGTCGCCCTCGAGAGGGTGCCGTGAAACGTCAATCATTTGCTGCAAACAGTGATGCACTAACACACACCGGGATTAAACATCTCATGATGGCCTGACAGTCGTATGGCATTGAGTCCTTTCTTTATAAATGGGATACAAGTGCATGTCCTAACCACACAATTCCTCACGGACAGTATCAGGACTTAGTTCACAAGAGAAGATACTCTAATAGGAATCAGCGCTAATTATTCTCTACCGGTTTACATGAATGATGATTTATTTTAGTAAAAAATTATACAGTTGTCTCTGGTGAGACACCCGACAAGCTCGTAATCCCAGCTATTATGGAGATCAAATGTGTTGAGTAATGTGTAGGACGATTGGTTTCTACCGATCCTTGCTTACTCTTAAAACATTACACGGTCTGCTGCGCTCAATGTGCTTTCTACCACGAATTAGATACTACTAGAAATCGCCTTGGATGTCCTTGTTAGCCAGAAATTCAGACCAAATATATATAATGAATGTTCGAATTTTCAAGACGTAAATCAGTTAGTTTCTTTTTAGTATTGCCTCCTGGCGCTCATTATTATGAGGCATAATTCAGATATCTAAAACAGACTTAGGTCTATAATGTGTTTACTGTGATAGCGTTACGTCAATGTCTAAACAGTATGTATCCAACCGCGATATGAAACACACAAGATGGACAAATCCAACTTGTAAATTTGCGTAGCTTCAAAGGAACCTTGATATTTATTATGAGTTGTTATTAACCAAAGAGTAACATCTCAAAGTGTTTCTATGATGAACGTTACGTCAAGCACAAACAGTTGTTCCAACGCAGATCATCGGAATCACACAAAGAGGCAACTCAACTCTGTTAATTTGAACGAAGCTCAAAAAGGACCGTGAATAGATTTTGTTGATTGCTTCTATACCAAAGTGTTATCTCAACGTGTTCACCTGTGTACGTTTACGTCTCCAAGCTCAACAAATTGTACCAACGCTGATACTGATAAAAACCATAAGTGGCTCAACCTCCAACAACGATATTTACGGACTCAACGGGGACCATTTCGTAATTATTTGGAGATGTTCTATTATCCAAGACGTAGATATCTAATAAAAGTGTCGTAACTGGTGAAACGTTTACTGTCATACGCATCTGTTGTTCCGCCAAACCGCGAACTCTAGACAAACCAAAGGGGCAACTACCAACATATAAATCATCCGTATTTAACTTAGATCAAAGGACCTTGGATTTATTTGAGCATGTTCTATAACCAATAGCTGTTCTATAGTGTTCTCTGTGAACCGTTTCGTCAATGACCATACTTGGTTGTACCAACGCCTCGAGATACTTGAAAACACACAAACGCAGGCTAAACAGAAACTCCTTCACTTGTATTTATCGAGTCAAAGGGACTTCGATATTTTAGAGATGTTCTATATAAAACCCAAAAGTGTATGCTATACAAGTGTTCTCTCAGTGGGTAAACTGGATTCGTCATAGCCATAAATGTCTGTACCAACGCAGATCAATGAACTTCACAACATAAGCAGGACATCACCATAAATTTGTATTGAACGAGATCAAAGGGAACTTCGCTACATTTTTTTGAGATAGTCTCTTAACCTTAAAGTGTATATAAAGTGTTCTCTGTGAACGTTTACGTCAAGCCAACAGTTGTACCAACGCGCGATCACTGAACACGCAAAGAGGCGCGGGGGGCAACTCACCATACTTGTATTTACGAGGTCACAAGGACTTTGAGATCTCCTTGGGTTGTTCCTATTACCAATGTAGTATTCTAAAGTGTATCTCTAAGATGTGAAACGTTACGTTCCAGCCACAACAATTTGTCAATTTACGCGATTATGTAACACAACAACGAGGCAAATTCCATAACCGAATATTTCCACGAGGCAAAAATGGAACCTTGATATCTTAGAGAATGTCTCTATAACCAAAGTGTCCTCTAGAAAGTGTCTCTAAGTGACAATTTTCTACGTAAAAACAAACACTTGTTCACAACGCAAGATACTGAAACACACCACTCAAAGAGGCAACACTCCATCCCATATTTTTACTGAGCTCAATGGACCTTTGTATTCTTAAGACGTTGTTCTAATCATCCAAAAGCTGTATCTCTATGTTGTTCTCTGTGAACGTTACGTCCAAGCAACAATTGTACCAAACAGCACTCGATACGGGAACATATCACAAAAGAAAGGCAAACATCCAACCAGTTTTTTCAGAGTAAAAGGGACACACTTTGATATTCATTAGAGATGTTCTATAACCTAATCGTGTATTCTAAAGTGTTCATCTGTGAAACGTTTACGTCAAGCCCAACTCTTGTACTCAACGCACCATCACTGAAAATCACACAAAGACTGGCACCTCCAATTGTATTTACGTGCATCCTCAAAAGGGAACCTATTGATTAATATATTGAGTTGGTATACTCAACCAAAAAGTGTTTGATTAAAGTGTTCTCTGTGAACGTTACAGTCAAGCTCACAAAAAAATTGATAACATCGCGATACATGAAACACAATAGATTGGCAAATCCATCTTGTATTTTCGAGCTCAAATGGACCTTGCTAGTTCTTTGAGATGTTCTATAACCAAAGGTGCTATTCTAAAGTGTTTCTATGTGTAGACGTTTAACGTAAAGCCAAACAGTTGTACCAACGCCGCTACTGAACAACACTCCATCAAGAAGGCAAAAACTCCAAACCCAGTATATTTACGAGATCAAAGGACCTTGATATTTATTTGAGTTGTTCGTATCAACCAAAGTAGTATCTTATAAGTGTTCTCTGTGAAACGTTACGTCAGCATGCCACAATTGTATTAACTCGATACTGATAATGTACAAAGAGGGACCACTCCCAACCCGTCTTTACGAGCTCAAAGGACCTTGATATTTTTTGGAGAGTTTCTATCAACCAATAGTGTATATATGTGTTCTCTATGTGAACGTTATTTCGACAAGCAAAAACAACTGTACACAAACGCGGATAATGGAAAAACACACAAAGATGGTCAATGCTAACCCGTAGTATCGAGCTCTCAATAGGAACCTAGTGTTTATTGTGATGGTTCTATAACCAATGTGTTTCTATGCTGGTCTATGTGAACGTTATACCATCAATAAGCAATAATATTGTACAAACGCTCACGAATCTGAAACAACTGAAGCGGCAACTACCATTTTGTAATTTACGCTGCTTCAAAGGACACTTTGACTTTTCTTTTTAGATGTTCTATAATCACTAAGTGTATACTAAAGTGTTCTCTAGGTCGACGTTTCGTCAAGGCCACTAAGGTTGCTACCAACGCGGATAATGACACACACAAAGAGGCAACAAACCAACTCTTAATTTACCGACGGAGCTTAAAGGATCTTGCTATTCTTTGAGCGACTGGTCTATAACAAAAGTGTATCTCTCAAGTGTATCATCTGTGAGCAGTTTCGTCAATCCAAACAATGGTTTCAACGCGATAATGAACACACAAAAGAGGAACCTCCTAAAACCGTATTTACGAGAGCACGCTTCAAAGGAACCTTGTTTTTCTTAGATGATTTGGTGTATAACCAAAGAGTATCTAAGTGTTTCAACTTGTCGATCGACTTAAGTCAAGCCACGTTTGTTCACCCAACGCGATACTGAAAACACTCCAAAAGACTCTGGCATAATCTAATCCCGTATTTACGAGCTCATAGGACCTTGATTCCTTGTTATTCTCTTAGTATGATGTTTATAATTAACCATAATAGGGTATCACCAAGTGTTTCATACTGTGAACGTTCGTCAAGCTTAAACATTTGTTTATATTACATCGATAATGAACAAAAAAAGAGGCATACCATTACCATCCTCCGCTATTTACGAGCTCAAATGGACCTTGATATTCTTAGAGATGATTCTATATACCAAACGTTATATCTCTAAGTGTCTTCTCTGTGACCGTTAAAGTCCCAACGCACCAATCAAATTGTACCAACGCGATACTGCACACACAAAGAGGCTAAGTTCCGCAACTAGCATTTATGATGGTCACAATAGGGACCTTGTATTTTCACATTTGAGATGTTCTATAACTAAAAAATATGTAACTAAAACTTTTTATGTATAAGGTTTTACTTTTTAGTCCCAAAACAAACTTCGTTCACTTTTTAATAAAATTTTTAACTCTCGAGTTTTAATCGTATGTTTATTTTGAACTTCATATTAAAATAACAAAAGTTTAATATACAGATAATTTTATCAATTAAGAATTAATAACAAGAACACCATAACGCTGATTAAAAAAATACGTAGGATTATTAACCACATGTTCTAAAATCCTTAAATATAATATACTAATCGAATTGTATTACATTTGTTTATGTTAATCACGAAGACTTATTTTAGAGTATATATGATTTGTTTGTAGTTAATTGTTTTTTATAATACTGCTACACTTATTGTTTTTTATAATTTATTATTTCTTATTTATTATATTAATAAATAAGTTTCTTTTCATTTTGTATTCATTGAATAACAACCCCTAATTTTACAACTTGACTTCATTTTACAAGGTAGCATGGGGAGTATTCGATCAGGCATTATAACGGACCTCTAATAAATTACAAGATATACTAAACCGATAATGCGTTGTGTATAAATTTGTACATATATATTGTACCAATTATTTCCAGTTGAAAAACTATAATAATTCGACAATAGTTCAGCCCGTAGCAAACACACGTGCCTATTTCCAACAGCTGGACTGAGAAGCAAGCGCATAAACCGGTCCACCAGTACACTACCTGAACGGGGGACCAGCCGAGTAATTTTTTCAGTAATAATAGACTATCTCGTCAACGGTACCCTCCGGGAATATGGGGTAGGTAAAATTTTCTTTTAAATAATCAATGTCGATTACTTACAAATAGTTTATCTACATTCAGTAGACAATACAAAGTAGGCGAGCGACGACACTCCTTGTTTCCTTTGGACCCTAGATTGGCCGGCGCGCTAACCTTGTATAATCTATATTAATATTATTATTTAAAATATGACAGGCGTACCTGTCATATATCAGTATTGAACTGCGGGAATTGCTACTAACATAATGTAGCGCTTTTCTATTTATTCAATTAATTACACATGTATTGCCTTACCTATTATAATATAATTTTTTATTTAATTTCCTAATCATTTTTTGTAAATAATTAACAATGTTAACCTAGTTTATTATAGAACGTTCATATCTTACTCTTACCTAGTATTATCTTAGGAATAATACTCAACGGCTTCCAAGACTCATGTTAATTAGTACTATAATTATATAATCCATGGTTTGTATACGTACTTATAACACATCTTAGGCAACCCGCACTATTCTACGTTTCTATATTAAAAATTATGGGGCTCAGCTATTATTTATATTATATTATTTATTCTTTTTTTATTTTTATTAATTGTTAATACGAGGTCTACTGGTAGTTACGGCGGCCGAGCTTGTATCGCTGTTTAATCTCATCATCACTTGACCTCTAGGGTTAACATGTGGTGCGTCCATGCGGTGCTGAATATAAATGTAAACCTGACATAAATAAGGTCTCATACCTCCGTGGCTGTTATCTCCACCATCTGCTCTTCGTTACCCAGCCATTGTCTTTACATCGTGTCTTGCACAATCTCTTTTAACGTAACTCAGGATTCATGTCTGGGACAAGGCAGCGTGAACCTCAATTGACCTCTCAACTGTAATACACAGAATGACGTAATCTGGTGACTTTCAGATCTGGACACGGCGCGTGACCCATTTTGCCCACCCCCCCCTTAATCATCCAATCCATATATTAAACGATAAAACACATTCAATCTTATCTCACTTCTGCCTTCTTGACGCTCGTACTGATAATCCAGAGGTGTTCTTCAAACTTTGCTCCTACTCGATCATTATCACACCTTCTACTTACATTCTATTTATTGGGACACCGTTTTCTGTACGGTATTTCAAAAGTCATAAATCAATATTTTAACCCTTTGTTCTCGATCTTTAATTTTATGTAAACAGATGGAATCCTACGCCCATAAACAGCAACCTGGTAGACCATTTCCCGTAGGTTTAGTCTTACGGTTCGACCTTTATACCGTTCTGAAGGAAACTTAAAAACAAAAATTATGTTGAAAATTAAATAACCTACTCCATATAAAAAGGATTCGGGGGAAGTCATAATTGGTAATTGCAGTCCAAATTAATTTCACCAAATAACAACTAAATCAATACGATAGAAATGACTTAAAATACCTTCTTTTCACGGTAAAACTCACGACCTTTAGTTACCTTCCGATCTTTGATAGTCGCAGTATTACGAGGCTTACCAGAAAAAAATTTTAGAAAGCGATGGCTTAAGTGGGTGCAAGCCTAGAGGAAGTGGGTTGGGTAATAGAAATAATGGTTCTTAGACCGCCAGTTTTTGTTTTTTGGTAATTATTTAATCATTCCTTGGTTAAGGCTCTTTTTACATACCTCACCCCGAAAAAAAATCTACACTAACTATATGATGGAATTTTTTACAACTGTTAAAAATATAATGACGTACTATAAATGTGTTCTGGTACTTCTGTACTATGAACCAATGGTACCCGATATATCATAGACGCAGTATGTTCTTACTAATATAATTCTTGGAAAATAAAATCATAACAATAATGATCTGGGATTAGCTCATCCTTGTCAAAATTACCGTTTTAGCATTACTTTGAAAAAACTGAAACACCCAGTTATATTTGTAACTGATTTGGTTTTGAAAAAAAGGGTATCGAACATTTACCCATTAAGATTACCAAAGAAATCATTTAGAGATCACACCAACAGAACCTAAACTTGTTCACTACGGTACTACTGATTACTTACCTACCCACATACTGTTGACTCATCTCTTCTAACAATGTCCCGGGAATTTTAGTTTTTTTTTTCCCCCCCCAAAAAAAATTGAGTCTAATACTACAACCAAGCTTCATTCTACTGTGACTACTGACCTTACAAACAAGATTTATCCATCCAAAATAACGACTTCACTAAACACTTATACACTTTGTGTTGCACCTACAACACGGGCAAACACAAAAAGACAAGAATACCTGGATTGATGAAGATAAAATACATGTCATTTTAACAAACTTACACTAACTCACTAAAAGTTCCTTTACAAATATACTGTGAACTTTCGAAAGTTTTGTGTCGTACCATTTACCCTTACTGACTGAATATGACCCATCAACCGTCACACACGACAAAAAACTGCACCCATTCACGTACTCCTCTGGCTTTTAGTTACGTAAGACTATTGCACCTCGCGTAATGGCATTACACATAAGAACTAAAGGCTACTGTAGCGGAGACCGACGTTGTCACGATAATTTTTAAATCTCGTTAATGATGTGATGGAGGGCTAAAGAGATCATTACTCCTAATTATTTAATAAGTAAATTCGCATAATCTATCATGGTCTCCACAAGACAAAGAAATTGTTTTTCAAAAATTGCTACCACATGCTCCTCCTTTGTCAAAACACCTTTTATAACGGAGGACAAAGTAGTAATCATTTTCACCTATACGGGGATGTTCTTGGGACGCTCCACAATTTGTAACCTTTAAATATAAAGTATCCAGATCACATTTGCAGTCTCTTTTCTCCATAACTCAGAGATTATTGGAACTGCTCCATCAACCCACTTGTTTCCAAGGGTCTAGGTAAATTAAAAAACAGATAAATTGTATTGTAATCAGATACAAACAGGTGTAGACGGTACATTTCAGTAACCCTTTGACTCTATATACGAATTTTGGACTCACTCCAATATTCTTAACGTTCTTTCGGGACATCATGTGTCCAACTTAGTTTCTGAAAGGGCATCATAAATTCATAAATTTTAGGGCAGTGTACTATGACACTACAACGATCGTTAGCCAAAAACGGCGTCTATTCCATTACAACTTACTGACAGCCGAATCTAAATTACAACGAATATCATGAACATCGCACTCCCAAGCTGAGGGGTTCTTCAACGACCTGACCTAAAAAACACCCTCAATCAACTCACTTGACGATGGACTATCACACATGCACCGACTGTGTGGACAACCTTTGATCATGGACTATATGAAACAATATCAAGACCTTAGTTAACTCTACATCACAGAACGTATCAATTTATTGCCGCGTGTTGAAATTCCTTAAGGCCGATAGTATGACTTACTACGGGAGTGCCGTATACAACGTCATCTAACTACTGCCCGGATGGCATGGTATTCATCCATGCTGTTTTATGAACGATCATAAAACTTTGAAATCTTATTACAGAATTTATTTGACCAAACATTACACCTCTCAGTTGAGTATGGAGATCCGGGGCGATGTGTCATTCCAATGTACACTATACGGTCACGCCCTGGCCTGATAACAAACCTTACATTGCTGACTTTGGATCTCTCAAAACCATCAACTACCTACTTTATCTTGATTGTACTATAATTTCTCACACTCGGTTACCAGTATGACTGATTAAGACTCCCAGAGTCATGGCTTTAACGGGACTCTGACCACGGGACATTTGACATTACCAAACGTACCCGAGACTCTGACATTAGGTTACTTTCTAGAGGGTGATTACACTATCCTCAAGAACCACTTTTATCACGAACTACTTCGGAATTTCCACATTGCCCCGAACGAAAATAAGTGACAATTCGATATGCTTTCCCCTACTGTAACACGACATTACTTAATGAAACAAAAACTCGACTACAAAACCTACCAAGAATGAAAAATACTAACTACCCTTTGTGGGAAACAAACACAAAATTATGTTGTTACCACATACAAGACTCTCAAAACCTTTCACGTTACAACTTGGACTTGTAACTGACCAAAATTCTCAGACAGAGCTTAAGTTTTATTACCAGTATCGCATGGTTAGCCCCATTTTCATTTATAAAGAGATAAGTAAATGTGCCAAAATATAACTGTGAAAAAGATCTTTTCTTAAGTATAATGTAAACAACGCCGTACGTTACGGAAAATTCTCTTGGAAAATGTTAGGTCGCGTATTGATTTTCATCAACTCGTAAATAACGAATAAAATAACAAGTGGTTAAATGGATCAGTAGGTCCTGTTTACACAACAAACAATTTTTTGATATACAATAAAGAGTAATTGGGGATTGGCCTTGAAAAAAACAAACAGCTTTTCTATAAACACGATCCCATTGATGTTGGATGTATCTGGATTGGAAATTTCAAATCCTACTATTGGTAACAAAATTTCACTTCCAACTGGGCAATTGCAAAGTATGGGAAATACATATAAATACTTTGGTACTGACTGACTCAGACTCACTATTTCAAAACGTATATATATCTGACGTTTACACAGATATGAAAACTCGAATTACACTTTTTGGTACACGTTCCGACTATAACCTCCGCCACCCAATGCTACCTAGGTAGAGACACCACAAAAAAAGCGTTAGGAAATTTCAAAGATGAAACTAAAATTTCAAATCCGAGCGTTAGGGTAACACTTATTGGTTTGAGAGCGAAATGTATAATTCCATTTTTAATATGCATTAGTGGAAAAAGTAAAGGATTAAGCAAACTGGGGTCCCGAGTACGCACTAATAAAAAGACAAATTAATATACATGAAACTGCTACACAACTAGATTGTCTTTTTAAATCATACGTTTAATATACAAAAACTAAAATCGCTTTTTTACTCAGTAGTGAATAACATCAACATTTACATCACAAAATATTTCAATACTATCTATAACTTTAACCCACCCCATTTGTACGTTATAAGAATATATTCTTGAATAATGGAATTGATTACACTGAGACTTGCAGGACTCACCATTTAATTTACAATAAAAATCAGCAGCTTTAGCTACACGCTCATAGACTTTCAGTTATATAAAATATAAACATTTACTCCTATACATCTAAAATAATCTTTGAAATCAGAAAAACAATTTATCTATACACTTTCTTTAACATACAGAAACTTAATAAAAAGAACAACTTAAATATTGCCATACTGTAGAACGTCTTTCAGGAAACCGTTACTCTGAATGACCTCACTCTCCACTCACTTAAACCCAACCACATCTATCGCTTATTGCCACTAATGGCGTTCGATCCATAATTACATCGGAACATTTCTTAAATATAATATTGGAATCACTGCTTTTCACTCTTGTAATATTTATGAAGCTTTGTACTTTTAAAATTATCCGCTCAAGAATTTGTAATATTTTGTAATATTTGTAAATTAACCGAGTCCTTTAGCAGGTGTCAATTGTATACATGGCAAAGTTTACAAGTCAATACTTGAGCATCAAGTACCACACGTCACAGGTTACTAAATGTCCGTGAATCAAACCACAATGCTAGACATTTGGATGAGGAGCTCTACTTGTCCCGTAGTTTGCAATATATAAACACTTGTATGGGCGGACTTCTTATCTATTGATTACGGTAAACTCCATACGGCTAAGTCAAGGTAAAGTAAGGTTAAGTTAGTTAGAAGTAAACTTCTTTTTCCGTCACACCTTTAATAAACAAATCTGTAAAGTAATTTCTGCTCTATAAATTTTGGACACTTTTGTGAGTTCTACAATAACTACAATTTATTAACGGATATCTCAGCCTCTGTGTAGAATTTATTAGAATCACGTACCATATCGAGGTGTTGGGTACAGTGCCCAATTTCAAATAAAAAATCAGCCGGAATTGTTCCTCTAAAGGCCAGCCGTAAAAAGCGTAAAGGACCTGTCTGGCAGTCCTGCAGCTTGGGGGTGGGCTAATCCCGTAAGACCGTGAGTCAGCTTCGTACGGGCCACTTAGTAAGGTAAGTGTTGAGTGACATGTTTACACTCTATGGCTGGACAGTATCCGTAAGTTTGTTCACCGCTGTGTGAGCGGTGAGATAACCTATCACAAAAAAAGTAATATAAAAACACATAATCAAGACCTACTGTAAATAAACAGAATCCCAAAATATAATCAAAAACCTAAATTTATAAATAAAAACCCCCTTTGTTATAGTAATGTAACGTATCATTGAAAGGCTTCTCTCAAGTTAAAGTGAATGTCTTTACTTACAGAGGGGACAAATAATCCAATTTTATCACAAAATAAATAACCTAAAATAAAATTCAGTAATAAATAAACAAATAAGTATAATATTACTTAGTTGTGGTAGACTTTTTGTCTGGTTGGCTACCACCGTAGTGAGCGAGGTTTGCTTGTTCTCAGTTCACTAAAAACATAATCCGAGGGGGATAACTGTCCTCTATCGGGGGTCCCCATGGGATAATTGGGCACATTGCCCTTCTGTCTTTTGCTCCTTCCAGTCATTCTACTTAGGGTAGTGAGGAATTTAGAAATCCTCACCGTGAAATATTAACAAACCTGCGTTTGATTAAAAGACAACACTCAAAACTTAGAAACAATTATGCGAGCAATGTATCATTGGGATAGTATCGAAATCCAGGCAAGATGAATTCTTAGTACGTATGGCTAACTCTTTCCTATCAAAATACAAGAAGTTAATTCCCATCCACATCAAAGTAAGAACAAAAAATTAAAAGATAATACAGATTTCCAACTCCCAAAGAGTATTCTTCATATATAATAATGTGTGAAAAAATGTTTCAATCCAAGTAAGGAAAAATTACCTCCATCAATAGTTAATCATCCTCAAACCCCTTAAAATTAGTTTAAAAATGTATAAATAGGGTTATTTTTGTACACCAAACATCATGTTATAATTCCCTTAATATGTCATTAAACATTCAGTGTCATAACAATGAATATTTGTTCTAAAACATTATAAAAACCTTTAAAAATTATACTATAGACTCTTTAATAAATTTGTTTGTGCCTCAATAAAAAATCGACAAACACAAAAGATCCAACAACGCTAACATCTACATATAAGAACTACTTGGTTGGCCAACCTCTCAACATAATAAACAAACAATCAACTTTGTAGATCATTCAACCATATACATTTCATAAAATACCTTTGATTTGACCATCACAACATTCATGGATGAATATATCACCATAAACCACAAAATACGAATTGACCACATTACAATGCATATGTAAGGATACCACACTACACTTTACGTACAAAAACTCCATAAAACCTTTGACCTTAACTTGTTACACCGCATACTTGCGAAAAACATATTCCTTAGGGACACAACCTACACTTACCCTCAATCCTAAGGACAAAACTCCTAGTGAAATACTTCAAACCCATACTAAAACTACTAATTTGGCTCTTAAGATAATTCATGTTTTTAATAATAAACATTCATTTCATGTAAGATAGATAGCTACAAGACACTAAAAATGTTACCTAAAATTGTGTTTTATATTTGAGAGCCGTTGGTGGATAAACATCCAAAAACTAAAATAGTAAAATAAGAATCTAGCATAAGTAGTTTACATAGTAAAATTCTCACTAGATCAATCTAAAAAATATGAGCAAAAAGTTAGGTTTTAGAATAACAATCCGCATACAAAAATAGACAGTAAAGTTAGGTTTTATATTCATGAACATAGACTAAAAGTGAGGTGTCTTAAATAAAATGAACATAGAAAAAGATAGGTTAAAAAAATTAACATACGAAAAGGTGGCTCTTAAAAAATTAACACAGACAAAAGTTAGTTTAAACTACAAATTTGAACACAATGAATATTGTTAGGTTACGCAAACATATGGAACAAGTTAAGCTCTAGCAAAACAAACCCGAAGGTTCGATTGCTATCCTGATCTTTTCCTCGATATAGACTTTGTTGAAAATTAAACTAATGTATAAAAATTGTCCCATTTTTGAGTTGCGTTATAAATTTTAATGAAACATTTTTCGGATGTTTGCTATAGTAATTTTTCTGTGTATCATTTTTTTTTAAAACCTAAACTTTTTCCTTTGTTAATTTTTTTTTACCTAGCCTTTTCTATCTGTTAATTTTTTCAAATACTATCCTTTTTTTCAATGTTATCATTGTTTTTACAACCTAACTTTTGTCTAATGTTCATTGTTTTTAAATCCTAACATTTGTCTATGCTTCCTTTGTTTTTACTAATTCATAACGAAATTTTCTTCTATTTTTTTAGTTGTATAGGAGAAAATTGTCTATGATAAACTTCATAGTGATTATTATTTTCCTATGTTAGTTTGGTGTTCTTCCAACTATCGGTCTATATAAAACAACTAATGTTATGGTTAAACACTTTAGGTTTTAGCTATCTATCCTTACACCCGGTAGTAATAGTTGTTAGTTTATAAAACGTTGACTTACCATATGATATGCAATAGTGTTTTCTATGGTGGAATGGGTAGTTCTTAGGAAGTATATTGTCCTGTAGGATTGAGCTGGTATGTGTTAGGGTTGGTGTGTCTAAGTGATTTAGTGTTGATGTGCTGCTAGAGGTTAGGCTGGATGGACTGTTAAAGTCATGGTTTTATGTGTGTGGATATTGTCACGCTATATAGGGTTAGGTGGTCCTTTCATATGCTTTGGTATTTGTAGGTAATTCGTACATGTTCTGGTAGGTCGAAGTTCTATCCATGAATGTTGAGTGTCAAGCCAAAGCATGTTTTAGGGAATGGATAGGTGGCATGACTTCTATCAGAGTTGTTCGTATTGTATGAAGTAGGTGGCCTGTAGAGCCAACGAAGAGTCTCTTTTTATTGATAGAGTTTGGCATGTCATTGGTCTTTTGTGTGTTGATTTGAGCACTAATAAGTTTATAATAGAGTTATAAGATAATTTTAAAGTTTTTTTTAACTGTTATAGAACAAATAACATTGTATTATGGGACAATGTATTTTCATTGCTCTTTTAGGGCAATTATAACATATTTTGTACAAAACATATACACCCTAATTTATAGACTTTTCAAAATACATTTTTTTAAAGGGGCTTTCGCGAGGGAGTTACATATCGATGCGTAATTCTTTCCTTGATTTCGAAACATTTTTCAACAACCATTTTTTATGTGAAAAAGACTCCTAATTTTACTGAACAATCTGTATGTATCTATTGATTTTTTTTACCTATAAGTTTTGGCTGGATTTTACTCTTTTTTATAGAAAGTTCTTAACAATATCCGTACTAATGATAACTTCCTGATTCTGTATCTATCATCCATGATCTTTATCGCAGATTTTATTGTATGTCTTTTAATAATTACCTGTATTTTTTTCCCGGTGGAGTATTTCAAGTCACTCACTACACACTCAAGTACGCGTGAAGGCAAAAACTGAAGCGCGCATTTGCCCAATCTCCCATCGGGTTCGCCCCGATAGAGGAATAGGTATCACCCAGGTGTATTTTAGTGTATGGAGCCCAAACCTCGCTCACTACGTTGGTAGCATAACCTCCAAATAAGGCTACCCTTTCAGTATTTTCTACTTATTGCTTTTTTATAATTTTTTTATTGTATTTTTTGTGATTATTTTGGGTACCACTCTTGTTCAGTCAAAGACATCACTTTTACTTTCTAGAGATATAGCACTTCAAATGTGATCGTATCTGACTTACAATGGGGTTTTTTTATTTATTAAATTTCGTTTTTATATTATTATTTTGATTTTCTGTTTGTTTTACTGTAGGTTTTTGCTGGTTTTTTTTCTTTTTTTCGTTAGGTTACCTCTCCCGCTCACACAACCGTGTGCACCTTCGGATACCTGTCCAGCCATTGAGTGTAACCAATCAATATTACACGTACCCTTCCGATGGGCCCAGGACTGCGACTCACGGTTATCTTAACGGGGATTTAGCCACTTTAGGCTCAAGCGCAGGGATGTCTCAGGTCTTACGCTGTTTTACCGGCTGTCTTTAGTGAACAGTCGGGGCGATTTTTTTATTGAATTGGGCCCGACTCCTCCACCTCGAGGTACGGTATTCTATAGAAAATCACACAGAGTGGAAGGATAGTACGTTAATATAAAGTTAGTAGATATGTAAACTCAACCAAAAGTGTCAATTTTAATAAACAGAATTGACTTTATCATAGATTATGTTTTCTTAAATGATTGAACGGTAAAAGAGCTTCTACCTTAAATAACTAAATACTGAGCTTTCCTGGCGTTAGGATAGATTACCGTAATCAAGAAGAAGGTTGCCCCAGTAAAAGGCTTTTTATATCTTGCACCTACGGACGCAGGTTGAGCCATCCTACTGTCGTAAATGGGCGTTTTTTACGGGGACTGTTCGTAAATTCTGTGTCGGTTAGAACCGACATGTGAGGTATGCTACAAGATATTACTTGTAAGACTTTGCAACTGTTACATTAGAAAATGCTATAAGGATCGGTTATTTTCAAATATTTAAACAATTATTACTATTTTTCGGATATTGTCGACTGTACAATTATTCATATATAAAAAAGATTAATGTCCAATAATTTTTAGAAAAGGTTCCGTTGTAGGAGGGATGGACGCCATTAGTGCGATAAAGGAGGGATTGTCGGTGGGGGGGGGGAGGGAGTGTGTGGTAAAGTCAGAGGTTCACGGTTTGGAAAGGATCGCTTCATCGGAAGATATGAATTTTAGTTGTTCTTTTTATTAATTTTTTTATTGTTTTAGAAGTGTACTAGCATAATTGTTTCTTCTCTGTTTCACAAAGTTATTGTAATCTTGAGTTTATGGGTAAGTGTTTAGTTTTTTTATTAATGAAATTATTGAATTCGTGTTATAAAGCTCGTTTTTTAATTTATTAAATGGATCGTCTCGTATGCTAGTGTATCTAATTCCATTTTTCATAGATGTATCTTTTAATGTACAAAGGGGGGAGGTGAAGACAAGAGCGAATCAGGGAAAGTGATTATTTTTGAATTATCTTTGTGTGTTAAATTTTATGTTGTTCATACGGAGTTTAAAGTCGGTGTAGTTTTTTAACAGAAATGATTTTAAAAAGAACCCTTCTTTGTACACTTTCATTGTTTTAAATTGTTTTTTGTATTGGCGAACTTCGGGGGACGCCTTTGGCTAACTTCTTTATTTTAAGATATAAATTTAATAAATGGTAAGGTAGACACAATTGTCGCTATCAACGCCGCAATTTATTTCCACTAGCCGGATTTGAGTTTTAGATTCTATTCTTTGTATCTTTATATACGACTTGTTTGTTTATCTCTACACGTAGCACTTGGCGTGGCTGGTGGATAGTCCGGAACTGTGTTCATAAAGCGTATGTTAATTCGTTTTTCATATCTGTGTAAACGTCAGGAGTATATACGTTGTAGAATAGTGGAGTCTGTGTCAGGTCATACAAAGGTTTAGGTTTGTCCCATACTTTGCATTGCCCAGTTGTAGTGAAAGTTGTACATTATTGATTTGAAATTTCAATACTGTAAATCCACATAAATGGGTCGGGTTTAGGAAAATTGTTTGTTTTTTCAAGGCCAATCCCGCGATATCTTTATTGTAAGCAAAAAATTTTTTAAGTCTGGGACTAGCTGTCCATTTAACCAATTGTTTTTCGTTATTTACGAGTTTAAAATCAATACGCGACCTAACATTTTCCAAGGATTTTCCGTACGTAGCGTTGTTCATTAACTTAAAAAATCTTTTTCAAAGTTATTTTGGCACATTTTCTTTTCTCTGTATTAAAGTTGATAAATGGGGCTAACCAGGCAGACTGTTTAAAACTTAGAGCTCTGTGAATTTTGGTCAGTACAAGTCCAAGTTGTAAGTAAAGTTTTAGAGTCTTGTAGTGTACAACATATTTTGTTTTGTCACAAAGTGTAGTTAGTAGTTTTTCAGTCTTTGGAGGTTTGTAGTCGAGTTCATGAAGTAAGTCTTTACAGTAGGGGGAAAGCATATCGTTTGTCACTACTTTTCGTTCGGGGGCAAGTGGAAAGTCAGAATGTAAGTCGTGTAAATGGTCTGGGTAGTGTAAGTCAACCTCTAAAATGTAACCTATGTCAGAGTCGTCGGGTACGTTTGTAATGTCAATGTCCTGTGGGTCGATCCAGTTAAAGCCAGACTCTGGGAGTCTATCAGACATACTGGTACCGTATAAATTATTACAATCAAGATAAAGTAGGTAGTTGATGGGTTTTGATGAGTCAAAGTCGGGCAAGTAAGGGTTGTTGGCCTGGGCGTACCGGTTAGGTATCATGGAGGACACCGCCCCGGATCCCAGACTCAACGAAGAGGTGTTGGTCAATATCTGTAAGTAGTTCAAGTTTTATGTCTGTCATTTTCAGCATGGAATTCCATGCCAGTCCGGGGGCAGAGTAGACGTTACAGGGGTCAATCCCGTAGTAAGTCATACTAGTCGTCCTAAAATTTTCAAACACGTCGGCAAGTAATAGTACGTCTGTGAGTAGGTACAAGTCGTGATATTGTTTTCATAGTAGTCATGTCAAAGGTTGTCCACACAGTCTGTGCATGTGTGTAGTCATCGTCAGTGATAGGTGTTTTGGTCAGGTCGTTGTAGAACGCCTCCTTGGGAGGCAGTTCAGTATCGTTGAATTTAGATTCGTCTGTCATGTAAGTGTATGGAAAGACGCCTTTGCGTAGAAGTAAGTCAGTGTTGGTCATACACTGCCCTAAAATTTTGAATTTTGATGCCCCGTCAGAAACTAAGTTGGACACGAGTGTGTCCAAAGAAGCGTTAAGAAATTGGAGTGAGTCCAAAAATCGTAAAGATTCAAGGGTGACTGAAATGTACCGCTCACTGGTTGTAGCGATACATGACAGTTTTTCTTTTTTGAATTTACCTAACCCTTGGATCAAGTGGTGGCAGTCATAACCTCTGAGGTTATGGAAAAAGACTGGAATGTGATCTGGAACTTTATAATTTAAGTTACATGAATTGTGGGCGGGTCCCAAGAACTGCCCCGTTAGGTGATTATGATTAGCTACTTTGTCTCCGTGTAAAGGTTTTTGACAAAGGTGACAGGTGGTAGCATTTTTGAAAACAATTTTGTCTTGTGGAGACATATTGATAGGAATATTCTTTTTAATAATTGGTAAGAGCTCTTTAGACTCCTCAATCAAACAATTTAGAAAAGTATCTACAACGTCGGGGCCGCTATAGACTTTAGGTTGCTTTATGGGTTTGCCATTACTATCAATGATTACGTAACAAAAGCCAGATGGGGACGTGATGGGCAGTGTTTGTCGTGTGTGACGTTGATGGGTCATTCAGTGCTGTAGGGATAGGTACAACAAAACTTTCAAAGTCACAGTATATTGTGAAGGGAACTTTGTGAGTTAGTGTATAGTTTGTAAAAGACATGTATTTTTCGTCATCAGTCGGTAGTCTTGTCTTTTGTGCTCCGTGTGGTGAACACAAAGGTAAGTGGTTAGTAAGTCGTAGTTGGGAGGAAAATCTGTGTAGGCAGTAGTCACAGTAGTATGAAGCTGGGTTGTATTTAGTCAAGTGAGCTAAAAGTCGGGACATGTGAGTGATCAGACAGTAGTGGGAGGTAGTGTCAGTAGTCAGTAGTAACAAGTTGATGTGGTGAGCTCTAAATTTTTCTTTGGTTATTCTTAGGGGGGTAAATTCGTCTTTTTCAAAACCAAATACATTTACAGATAAAGCGGGGTTCAGTTTTTCAAATTTATCTAAATCGGTAATTTTGACAGGATAGCTAATCCCAGACATGTTTAATTTATTTTCAAGTTTTTTGTAATAACTTACGCGTCTATGTTTATCGGGGTACAATTGGGCAAGTACAGAGTACAGGAAACATTTATTGTCGTCATTTTTAACATTTATAATTCCATGCATAGAGTTTGAGATTTTTTTCGGGGTGGGTATGAAAGAAGAGGCGTACAAAGGTTGAAATTTTACAATAAACAAATCGAGTCGTAAAACATTTTCTATTACCCACCCACTTCCCTGGCTCACCCACTTAGCCACGCTTTCTAAAATTTTGTCTGTAGCCTCGGAATACTGAATATCTAGAGAATCGGAAGGTAACAAAGGTCGGGTTTTACCGTGAAAGAAGGGAGTTGTAGTCATTTCTTCGTTGTTTATTGTTTTGGTGAATTTAATTTGGACTGCAATGTACCATTTGACTCCCCCGAGCCTGTTTAGGTGGTTATTTATTTCAGACATAATTTTGTTTTTATGTTCCGTCAGAACGGTAAGAAGGTCGGAACCGTAAGTACTAAACCTACGGGAAATGGTTACAAGGTTGCGGTTTATGGCGTAGGATTCCATCTTTTACACAAAATTAAATCGGAAGAACAAAGGTTAAAATATTGATTATTACTTTGAAATACCGTACAGAGAACGGTGTCCAAAATAGAATAAAGTTAAAGTGTTTAATATCGAGTAGGAGCAAAGTGAAGACACGTCTGATCAGTACGAGCGCAAGAGCAGAAGTGAGAAAGATTGAATGTGTTGATCGTTTATATAGGGATGGATGAGGGGGGGGGGGCAATTGGGTCACGCGCCTGTCCAGACTGAAACTCCGATTACGTCATCCTGTGTAGTACTGTTGGGGCAATTAGGTCACGCGCCTGTCCAGACATGAAACTCTGATTACGTTAAAAGAGATTGTGCAAGACACGGGATGTAAAACAATGCTTGTGGTAACGGAAGCAGATGTGATAACAGCCACGGGTTGACCTTTGAGGTCAGTGTTACATTAATCAGCACCGCATGGACGCACCACATGTTAACCCTAGAGGTCAAGTGATGTGATAACAGCGATAAAGCTCGGCCGCCGTACACCAGTAGACCTCGTATGTAACAATTAAATAAAAATAAAAAAGAAGTAAATAATTAATATAAATAATAGCTGCCCCTTAATTTTTAAATAAAACGTGTATTGCGGGTTGCCTAGAGTGTTAAGTACGTATACAACCATGATTAGATAGATAAGTATAGATAACGATGGTAGGAAGCCGTAGATGAGTTCCTGGAATATAGGTAAGTTAAGAGAGAAAGTTCTATAAGAAAGCTAGGTTAACAGTGTATTTATTACAAAAATGATATAAATTAAATAAAAAATTAATTAAATAGGTAGGCTAACAGTGTATTTATTAATAAATAAAAAGCGCCTTCATTATTTAGTAGGCAAGTCCCGCATTTCAATACTGTATTGCAGGTAGCGCCTTCATTTTTAAATATATAATTAATTAATTAAAAGGTAGCGCCCGCCATCTTGGGTCCAAAGGTAAAAGTGGGTCTCGCTCGCCTACTTTATGTCTACTTCCATACATTTTTATGATTACGTATACATTGAATGCATTCGTCCACTTGAACTTGATGCCACGTACTTACTGGGGAAGACGGAAACAACACGTGAGTGTAGATCTGGAAGTTATCGTAAAGAAGATTCGGAATGAGAGTAAATGTTCGGTGGGTCGTAATAATTCATCATCATGTGAGTTTATAATGGGTGGATGTTCGAAAAGTCATCTTCACCATCCTTCACCGTGTGAGTTTAGGAGTGACGAGTCACTGTACGGTGTCTTCACAATGTGGGTTTAGGATTGACGAGTCATTGTATGGTGTGTTCACCATGTGAGTTTAGGGGTGACAGCTCACTGTAAGGTATCTTCACCAAGTGAGTTTAGGGTTGACGAGTCACTGTAAGGTGTCTTCATGTGAGTTTAGGGTTGACGAGTCACTGAAAGCTATCCTTCACCGTGTGAGTTTAGGGTTGACGAGTTATTGTATGGACTCCTTCACCATGTGGGTTTAGGGTTGACGAGTCACTGAAAGCTATCCTTCACCGTGTGAGTTTAGGGTTGACGAGTTATTGTATGGACTCCTTCACCATGTGGGTTTAGGGTTGACGAGTATGGTGTCCATCACCAGGTGAGTTTAGGGTTGACGAGGCATTGTACGGTGTCCATCACCAGGTGAGTTTAGGGTTGACGAGGCACTGTACGGTGTCCATCACCAGGTGAGTTTAGGGTTGACGAGGCACTGTACGGTGTCCATCACCAGGTGAGTTTAGGGTTGACGAGGCACTGTACGGTGTCCATCACCAGGTGAGTTTAGGGTTGACGAGGCACTGTACGGTGTCCATCACCAGGTGAGTTTAGGGTTGACGAGGCACTGTACGGTGTCCATCACCAGGTGAGTTTAGGGTTGACGAGGCACTGTACGGTGTCCATCACCAGGTGAGTTTAGGGTTGACGAGGCATTGTACGGTGTCCATCACCAGGTGAGTTTAGGGTTGACGAGGCATTGTACGGTGTCCATCACCAGGTGAGTTTAGGGTTGACGAGGCATTGTACGGTGTCCATCACCAGGTGAGTTTAGGGTTGACGAGGCATTGTACGGTGTCCATCACCAGGTGAGTTTAGGGTTGAAGAGGCATTGTACGGTGTCCATCACCAGGTGAGTTTAGGGTTGACGAGGCATTGTACGGTGTCCATCACCAGGTGAGTTTAGGGTTGACGAGTCACTGTACGGTGTCCATCACCAGGTGAGTTTAGGGTTGACGAGTCACTGTACGGTGTCCATCACCAGGTGAGTTTAGGGTTGACGAGTCATTGTACGGTGTCCATCACCAGGCGAGTTTAGGGTTGACGAGTTATTGTACGGTGTCCATCACCAGGTGAGTTTAGGGTTGACGAGTCATTGTACGGTGTCCATCACCAGGTGAGTTTAGGGTTGACGAGGCATTGTACGGTGTCCATCACCAGGTGAGTTTAGGGTTGACGAGGCATTGTACGGTGTCCATCACCAGGTGAGTTTAGGGTTGACGAGGCATTGTACGGTGTCCATCACCAGGTGAGTTTAGGGTTGACGAGGCATTGTACGGTGTCCATCACCAGGTGAGTTTAGGGTTGACGAGGCATTGTACGGTGTCCATCACCAGGTGAGTTTAGGGTTGACGAGGCATTGTACGGTGTCCATCACCAGGTGAGTTTAGGGTTGACGAGTCATTGTACGGTGTCCATCACCAGGTGAGTTTAGGGTTGACGAGGCATTGTACGGTGTCCATCACCAGGTGAGTTTAGGGTTGACGAGTCATTGTACGGTGTCCATCACCAGGTGAGTTTAGGGTTGACGAGTCATTGTACGGTGTCCATCACCAGGTGAGTTTAGGGTTGACGAGTCATTGTACGGTGTCCATCACCAGGTGAGTTTAGGGTTGACGAGTCATTGTACGGTGTCCATCACCAGGTGAGTTTAGGGTTGACGAGTCATTGTACGGTGTCCATCACCAGGTGAGTTTAGGGTTGACGAGTCATTGTACGGTGTCCATCACCAGGTGAGTTTAGGGTTGACGAGTCATTGTACGGTGTCCATCACCAGGTGAGTTTAGGGTTGACGAGTCATTGTACGGTGTCCATCACCAGGTGAGTTTAGGGTTGACGAGTCATTGTACGGTGTCCATCACCAGGTGAGTTTAGGGTTGACGAGTCACTGTACGGTGTCCATCACCAGGTGAGTTTAGAGGAGGAAACCATCGACGTGTGAGAGTCCCGTAAAATTAATTTTGTATCCTAAATAGATCTAATAGGAAAACAGATTTATAATAAAGATGAGCAATCTCATATAATCACTATTTTGGTATTTTTAACTTGAAAGCGTGATGAGTACCGATATACCTGAGATGGAATAGAGTAATACGATTTATTGGTAATGGATACAAAGTAAGCTACAGGAGTAACTGGCACCCTTATCGTGTCCAAAGTAGAAAAGTCGAATGTTGAGATGAAAACTCCATTATCAGATCCACGTTGAATAAATACCGTTGATTAAGTTTAACACTGTTGGAACAACACTTCGTCATTTCAAACAGTCATTTAAATAGACAGGATAAAAATAGCCAACACGAACACGGCCGTGGCGATCTGTTGGGTCTAGAGGCTTATTGATTTTACATTGGACACATGTAATTGCATTGCTCTGATTACAGGTAAATAATAATAAGCTCTGCACACAGATGACGTCATCAGGCTATTTATGTTTGAATGCATGAGAATTACGTTATTTTGACTTTCTCCCTTGTAAAAAAACTTGTAAAAAAAATTTACAAGTTGGTCTAAAAATCCATTTTAGGGTTTCATGAACCCAATAGTGTTTTCTTTTCGAAAAAAAAAAAATGTTGGTGTCTGTTCGTATGAGTATCTGTCTGTGTGTATGTGCAGTTCGCTGGATACCAAACGGATGGCTAAATTTTTATGAAATTTAGTATGTAGGTGTATTTAGCCAATATATCCAGGCTAGTTTTTACTTTTTTAATTTTAATTTTTTGACATTTTAATTCTTTTATTTTTATAGGCAAAAACATACAAAAATGGAGTTTCCTCAAAAATAGGCTTCAACGATGTTGATTAAATTTTTAGAAAAGATGTAATTATAACGTAAAATATTTTAGTAAAAACTGCATGTAAAAAAATATATATTTGGGAATCAAACTGGTCATTTTCAAAATTGTAAATTTTTGGTGTTTAATATGGGGAAAGTTGTGCCAATTCTTTGGAATCATTTATTTAATATCTGTACATATTATCATTGAAGCAATAAGTGTGAAGTGCAAGTACGTGAATATCCCCTTGTAGTTTGTTCTGTAAAATAGTATTTGATTTAAACATTAACGTCTCACAATCCGTTTTGACAAATGAAAAATATCTTCAAATCTGTTCATCATTTCACACCCAGTAACTGTGTGGAAGTACTAATACGTTATTGTTTTATAGGCCGTTGACTTTCTCTGGCCTACACTCCGATCTACAGTGGTCTGTCCCAGTAGTCCGGCTTCAAATCTCATTAGTTCACAGTTCGCTTTTTATGGGCTGATGGCACAGCCGTAAAAAGGAAAAAATAGGTCACGTCGTTACAGGCCCTTTGCTGATTGCACTTTAAACCCCCCCCCCCCACAACACCCTCTCGTACCATTCTATTGCGAAATTACAAACACAAGCTTCTATTTCCATCATTGCGTAAGTAAGAGGGAGAGGAAGGGAGGGGGAGGGAGAGAGCGCGCGAGAGAGACTCCCCACCTACCCAGCCTACGTATACGACATCACAGTAGCCATGAGCTTAGTGTATAACGATGAGTGGGCCCTCGACTACATCATATCATTCCATCCCCACCCACTTGCGAGGCAAGTGTGTGTGTGTGTGTGTGTGTGTTTGTGATTTTATGCGGAAGGCCTGGAACCCTACATGTGTAGGGTGGGTGGTATGGTCGTTAAGAGATTACAATTCAAATAATGACTCATCTGCAGATAAGAACAGAATTTGTGTTCATTATGAAAATAAAGGTTTGGTTTCAGAAAACGGGGCGATTCTCTCTTTGACAAGAATTCGTTTTAGAAGTGGCTATAACATAAATTCATAATTAAAACGTCAATCATAGAGATAAGGTCGAATATGAGGGGGCGAATGAGTGTAGTCGTTGTTGCTAACTGTACTACAACACAACTAATCGGATGAGAATTTATTTTGTAACAGAGGTTCAAACTCCAGTCCATTGCTTTTTGAATCCGACAGTAAGGCCGACTGTTCATGGGAAAAAGCCAAGCGTTAGTAACACAATAGCCAGAGCAACTAGGAGGCTTACAGCTGTACGTGGAATCCGAACCACGGAGTATTGGCCGAATTTCCAGCTAATTGACAGTACTGATTCCCAGTTCTCTCCCCTTCAAAAAATCTGGACCTTGACTACTACCCAACACGGACAGCCCAGACGATGGCACCATTTAATTTATCGGGCGACATGTCGGTATTAATAGCACCGACAGAAGCACCTATCACCTACAATCTACACAAAATTTTGTCTCTAATTAGCTAGGTTAGTGCTGCTGTGTCCACAAAGAGATTGACACCGAAATTGCGCTGAATTGAGTTTTAGCATGTCCTGTATTTTCCCGTGCATTTAACTCTTCACGATTGTTGAAATGAATACGATGACCCAGGCCAGATCACTTAGTGGCAATAAACCCAAACATGCCTTAAAAAGGTCATTGCTACGGTCAAACCATACAACCCTGCTCAAGTGACGTACACTCTGAACAATTTTCTCACAATTACTGCACTGTAAACGAAATCGAAAATAACTTCTTAGTCGGTGCAAAATCTCTAACGTCAACAACAAAACTAACTTTTGTACAAATACTTGATTGCATTACGTGTGTAAAACGTACGGTTTAATGTCCTTACTCCCTCAGTTACATCACCTTTATCTACGTCTTTCTAATCTTCCTTAACTCTTCCTTTTTTAAACAATTTGTACGTTTTCTAAAAATGTATTTAAATATAGGATTCCGTGATAAATGTTTGTTTAATTAAGGTGTCAGTTTAAATATTTCTTACTTGCTAACTGGTAAAGTAAAATCACAAAAAAAAAAAAAAAAAAAAAAAAAAAAAAAAAAAAAACAATAAAATAGGTTATGCAAAAACTCTTTACTCAAATTATTCCAGTTTTAATTTCATGTAGTTAAGTAAAAAAAATAATAAAAAAACCTAGCTGGGATAGATGGTTAGTATGTTTTTTTTCTGGTGATTTCAATAGTACTAATTTTTTTAATGGTATATGGCAGACAACTCCAATACCATTATTTCGCGTGATTCACTTGAACGCCTTGAGAACGATACATTCTGCGCGCTACATCATACTGCACAATAAGCTGTATTTTTTGAAGAAGTACCTTCAATATACCACAACATGTAAATTCCAGGTTTCGGCTACCGCCGGAAATGTAGAAAGCCCAGACCGGAAGTGAGGGCCACTCCTGCACGCAACTTACAACAACCGACTGCAGTGCAGGTAACAAGAACCCAGGCACGCTTCTATATGAATATGAATGTGGCGTGTAACTTGATTAAGTGATTGATATACATATACTTGTTGAATAAACATTTAACCAAATGAGTGAAATATATATTACCTACTTGTATAACGTTAGTACAATGCAAATATCGTACCTCCTCAATCAAACACATTCTGAACAATAAATTGAAATTGTAAAAATTTTGTATCATTGATAACATAAACAGAAATACTGTGCTGTCTACTCATATTGGTCTCGTGAATCCGGTTTTCCTGTTCGGTGAAATTAGTTCATGCTCGTTCTTCACAGGTAGCGCCAGCAGTCTCCCCCCTCTCTCACCATCCCCCTCTCTATCTATCTGTCTATCTCCAACACACGCTGACGTGACTATACGTCGAGCTACTAGGACGCCAAACAATTAGTGCTTACTCAACCAAAGACCATTAGATAGCAGCACAGGCGCACGTATGCAACAAATGAATTGTCTTGGACATTCTGTTTCCATAATGATCTTTTGTAAGCTTGTACATACAAAAGATGAGAAGTGTACATCAAGAACAAGGAAATAGCGAACTAAACGGCACAATTCCACAAAGCGAATGTAATAACAAGCTGTATGCTGTTATTCGATTAAATATATCTTGCAAAAAAATCTTTGGGGTTGGTAATAAAGTGGTTGGACAGAAAGTGATGAATACTAACAAACTACAGAGACACGTTGAACTATAAATATAAAATAGCATCAGTCGGCTTGTATCAAAACAAAAATAATTGTAACTAACTAAATTGGAGATCAACGCTTATAATAATATGAAATTGATTAATGTAACATCGTTGGGATGGTTGTTGTTGTAAGCAGGAACTCCATTATCAGCTGATCGATCCAGGCCACGTATGTTAGGTCAGCTGTTCACAGATGTAGGTCGATGTCCAACAATAAATACATTACTGACAAACCCTATTACAGTTCATGTGTTTATTGGAGAACTGACAAATTACATGACTTCTAGTAAAAACGAAAAAATACAATTTGCGACAAACTTGGACAAACAAAAATAGTTTAGATAGTTACAATTTGTAAACATTTTAAAAAAATGTTAATTTAACACGCTTTAAAACATTCCAGTGTTTATACTCGGTATATAAATTGACCAGATCTTGTATAGAAACTAGTCAACTTTGTACAGCTACAAAAACCCAAAATTTTGAAACATTAAAGTGTTTATACTCGGTATATAAATATCCAGATCTAGTATAGAAATAAGTCATCTTTGTTCAGCTACAAAAATCCAAAATTTTGAAACATTCCAGTGTTTATACTCGGTATATAAATTTACCAGATCTAGTACAGAAACTAGTCAACTTTGTAGAGCTACAAAAACCCAATATTTTGAAACATTCTAGTGTTTATTCTCGGTATATAAATTTACCAGAACTAGTACAAAAATAAGTCATCTTTGTTCAGCTACAAAAACCCAACATTTTGAAACATTCCAGAGTTTATACTCATATATAAATTTACCAGATCTAGTATAGAAACTAGTCAACTTTGTACAGCTACAAAAACCCAAAATTTTGAAACATTCTAGTGTTTATTCTCGGTATATAAATAAATTTACCAGATCTAGTATAAAAATAAGTCATCTTTGTTCAGCTACAAAAACCCAAAATTTTGAAACATTCCAGTGTTTATACTCGGTATATAAATTTACCATATCTAGTATAGAAACTAGTCAACTTTGTACAGCTACAAAAACCCAAAATTTTGAAACATTTTCCAGTGTTTATACTCGGTATATAAATTTACCAGATCTAGTACAGAAATAAGTCATCTTTGTTCAGCTACAAAAACCCAAAATTTTGAAACATTCCAGTGTTTATACTCGGTTTATAAATTTACCAAATCTAGCATAGTATTTCAAAATATATCTGTGTTATTTATTCGGGGTATAAAGTTACTAGATCTAGTACAGAAACTGGGCAATTTCATACAGCTACAAAACTTTATAATTTTAAAAATACCTGTTTTTATACTTGTGGTAAACGAGGCCAGATCTATTACATATATGAGTAAACTTTGTAAAGCTACGAAACTCCATAATTTTGAAACAATACTGTGTTTATACTCAGTATGTAGTGATCAGATCTATTAGAGAAACGAATTTGTAATTACAAATCCTACAGTTTATGAACTGCACATTTTACATACATTTTTGGTCCACCCATTTATTACAGGAGAAAATGCGACGTAGCGATTCGTAAATTCCAACCATTATAACCTCAAATCAAATATATTTAGTAATGTGCAGACTCGAACTTTTGACAAAACGGTGAGCGAATAAATGACAGCCAATTTGATTCACACAACTCCACCAATAAATAATGTAGATCCGAGATCAAAAACAATGACAGAAATCCCCGGCTTAAATAAAGCCTCATTCGGAAATAGAGCGGGGTCGTCGTTCAACAATGGGAGTGCTGGGTTTATTGTCACAGCCAATCAGAGTAATGAGGCCCAGTGGAAGACCAATCAGCTGATACACCCACACTGTGGTACAGCAAGGGTGCGTTGTTGTATTTTATCTCACATCTCATTCACAGTACATCACCATTTACAACTTTCAAGATTACATAATTTCAAATAGTTTGAAATTTATAAAAAAAATTATTTAACAAATGTCTTGGTTACATTAAAGGAAAAAAACCTTAATAGGACACAAAAGCCCATTTAATATTGTGTGTTTAAATTATGCTCTTTCTAGAAACTGGGCCCTTCTTACAATATGACTTCTTGATTAAAAAGGTGGTAAAAAATGAGTTTATATACTTATAAGGGAGGTTGTTTTTAATAATACAAAAATCGTGTTTAACTAACCATTAATAAAAAATGTTTAACGAAAATCGTTATTTGTCAATAGTTCTTTTTCATATGACATGTATTTGGTAGCCTATATATTTGGTTTTGCAATAAAATTAGTTGTTTGGCTCTAAAAAAACATTTTTATACTTATCCTTTTAACATAACCTATACTTAATCCTATATATTCGTATTTCCAAAAAGATTTTAATTTGCCAGGTTAGTCATTGCGTTTATTACAATCTTGCATATTATGGCGATCATACGTGATTTGACGATAAAGTAGTTTTCCGCGAGTTCTCGGGAAATAATTGCTGTAGACCAAAATAGATTTCAATTTGAACTCAGAGTAAAAATCCAGATAAAAAAATGAGTGGAAAATCACGCTTTTAACGAAGATATATATAAAAAATAAGATTTGCTAAAAAACTACTCAAAAAAATTACAGTTTTTATTTGAGTAATTTAAAATATCCTTCTATTAACACACAGAAATGGCTCTAGACACGTACAGTCGTCCGAACAACCTACCCGGCCTTGAGTAGTTACAAAACTACCTAGAGTTGTGAAAGTTCGATGTTCCTGTATTCGATACATCGACTGAGTCAAGGGATGTCATGGGTCCTCTAACATACCCTACTCAAACACATCTCAACAATAACGACAAATCGTTACTTGGAGCGAAAGGAAAGGTCCAGTAGTGACAATCCACACTTTCTCATGAATTTGAAAGCAAATACAGAAAAGGAAGAAACAGAGGTCGTATCCAATAGTGTGCTGAATGTGTGTCAATTATGCAGTACGAATGGCAGAGCCAGCACAGTTGTCAGTATGCAACTCACCTTATTTCTCTTCAAATCCTGAAGAGTAGACTCAGTAATTATTACTAAAAATATGTAAAAATTTATATTAGTGGTAACTGCCAATGAGACGATCGCTACGACCATAAGAAAGTGACCTCTGTTTCTTTTTCATCTGTGAAATAGGATAGTCAGAAGAACCGTCCCTCCTTAGCGAATGGAAGAAATACATAACTCACAGTACTCTGCAGGACTATTTGGATGCGTTTATACGCACTACGAGACACGCAATATCCCTATTTGTAATCCACCGTATTAGGTATGTACACAACAACAACATTACAAATTACTTCTATAAAACTTAATATAAAGCTGAGAATACATAAAATTAACCTACATTCACAGAGAATAACCGAAATCGGAAAATATAAAATGAACTTTTTTTTATTATTTAACGTCTTTCAAACGCTTGATAACTTCGTAGCCGTCGACGACTAAAAGGGCAGAAGGGCGTAAAAAGGGAAGATGGCATTTAACTGTAGTAAAACAAAGAAATAAAAATAATGTACTTGCCATTTCCGATTTTACTGTCGGTGTAAACTTAAAACCTCTCTCGTTGAGTTTAAAAAAGAACAAAATACAAGTAAAAAATCTACGTCGTTACAAACACAAGTGTTGATTTCACTACACCATTGAAAATTATAAATAAACAAATAAAATAACCAGTTTGTTCCGTATGAAAAGTTAAAACATTACATTACATTTTATATTTGCTGGAAATCATCCACGTTTACTTTTAGGTTTCACGCTCGATTTCTACGTGCTTATAAAATCACAGGTATTTCTTCTTGTTACCCTGCTGTTGTTATATTTATTGCTATCTAATGCAGTACTACATCTAGTAACAAACCCTGAAAAAATACTATTTTTATCATAAATTAGGTACATAGCCGTCTGAATTCACTACAATTGTTATCAGCTAAATTAAAAACTCTATCTTGTGCTTTTTGGATTTTCACAGCGCAAAACAAGAAACCGTCTCAAATATATAGATTATAAATATTTCAGTATCCGAACAACCTGTCATCGATAGTTCAATCGATTCTCATCCGATTAGGCATGCTGTTCAAGTTGTTTTCTGGACAGTAGAATTTTGATATCAGAGCGCATTAAATTCCACATATTATACGCATCAATAGCACTGCGTATTATAGTGCAATTGCAGTAGTATTTCTTTCAGCACTAAGGGTTGAATATCTCCCTTTCTAGAAAACCACACAGGGAGGATAAAACTCCAATTTATAAAATCATTTTCCATTGATGTAATCATTCAAATTTTTCACTCAATAGAAACAGTTTTATTACATTTTTTACTATTTTTTTCTTTCGTAAATATTTGCAGCGTAATAAATCTGTTTCCCTTACATATATACATATATATGCATAGTTGTTTTTATAATTTAAAAAAAAGTTTACCATCAAACAATTTAGCTAAAACTTTCATTCATTTTCTACTGCGATTACAGTACCTCAATCTTTAGAGAAGGAATTCTACAGATAAAATAAAAATAGCTAAGTTAAATATAGACAAATTTAATAATTGAGTTTCATAAAAGTTGTATTTTGCTGGTTACAAAATCAATAATTTGGATTTAAATATATTTTTAGAACCAGTCATCACAAACCGAACATAAAGCCCTGAAAGTAATCACACGCACGATACGGATCACTCCAATATGCGCGCTTTGTTCGAATTGCGAACAGTTTTTAGCTTCTATGGCGCTTTCGATTGCGTGAATCGAATGATCGGGTGAATCTCGTTTCTAATTATTCACAATTAAGACGTCGACTACCACTGTGTATGTGTGTGAGACGGGATTGTCCCTCTCTGTTTTTGGCCGCACTCCTGTGAACACTAGTTTACTCATTTATTCGACAAAGCTGGTTTGTCATTTAGGGATGGCAGATCATTTACAAATTCAATTAAATTTAGTTTTAAATCAGATGATTTTGGTTTTGAAGTACCCGTTTATCCTAAGACTGCTGGTTGTCCTAAGAAACCGAGTCTTAGGGCAACCAGATGAAAAACTATCAAATCGGGCTATTAGCCAAGTAGCTAGGGTAACTAAGGAACCTACAGATTTATCAATTCCAATCCGAACCACGTAGTGTTGGTCTGATTTTCAGCTAATTGCTCAATATTCTGTTATAATACAACACAACACTGTGCTTTTCTCAAAAGGCTTACCTCCTCCTTGACACTTTTTATCGTCTATGATAGCGTTATTCTGACGATTTTTGTCATATTCGTGTGGGAGGAGCCATTTAAGCCGCACGTGTTTAAGATCGGTAGGGTGGGTGGGTGGCAAGCTTGATGCGTTTGTGAGCAGGCTAGAGAGATGTATAGCCGTCTAAATGGCTTGCAGGAACTGTAACAAAATTCGCATTTACTGCCCAGAAATGATGTGTGTTGGAATAGTGGTTGACGGGCCTCTGGGTATGGCGAAATCTGGGTACAAGGCGATGGCACTGTAAAACGAAACTTCTTACAGGCACAGTACGTACCTCATATGTCTAGATCTTGCTCGCCACAATTCAACATTTAGTGCAGTCTGGCCCAAGTTAGTGAGTATAATGTATTCATAGGCCTCGCATCATATGGCCACATGCCAGGTCGTAACAATAAACCCAACGGCCTGGACCCGACTCAATTTCACGTCTACATCAACAATTTGTCTCCAGTTAAACAGATTTCCACTCCACTCATACGCAAACAAACATCATTTGCTACTTGAAGTGTAAACGTTTTTAGTCACTCCCTTGGCTAAATAATTATTATGAACAAGGAATTTTGAAGATATATCAATAAGAAACGAAGCCGTAATTTTAGAGAGAAAGATACGTATTCCGTGGGCGCAATCCTAAGATCTACGACTAAGGGATGTGTGACCGACATAAATTAGTGGATAGGCAGATACACTTAGCCACAGACACGTTGTTGATACACGTTATAAGGTATAAAAATAACTTCACTTTGGTTATCAATCCCAGCAGATTGTGTCCCTAGAAAACTTCTCCACTGCGCTTTTATTTTTTTGTAATGGGTTCGATTGTTATTCTGCTAAAGATAAGAAACATTTCATAAAGCACGCCATAACATGTTTGGTTTAAAGCTATTAATATTTTACTTGTTGTTCTGTTTCGCCAATCCAACAGTTGAGGCTATGGTTGAATACCCTGTACACATCACTAGTAGATCGCACCTGAACTCAACACCTCCACGCCCCCCCTCCTTTCGGCCAGTTTACTTTGCGATAGTTGGCATATACGTCAGAAACCAACCAACTTGGTCCGAAATGGACGGTTAAAGTGCATTTACTGAATCTCCCTTCTTGTCTTCAGAGCGCTGCTGGAGCAATTGCTAGAATTACGAAGTGGTTGGGAACACTGCGAACAACGCGTGACGATATTAGCCAGCCGTAACCCATAGTGACGTCTTGACGCCTTGCTTGGCTTTATCCATACATGTCTAATAAAATGCTCGTTTGAATACATGAATCTTTGAGCGAGTTAATATTTTATAATCGCTCATTTTCGAATTGTATATAATGTTTTTTGTCACATTGTTTAAATATTGTTAGAATTGCTAGATGTAACTTTTTCTGGACAACACTGCACGTAAAAGGTCCAATCAAACGCTACTAAGCGCGCTCTTGTAAAGTCGGGAGATTCATTTAAATCAAGTATTAATTGTCTCTGAATTATGTTAGACAACTTTCAAAACGCTATTGTAATTTAATAATTTAAAAAGTATTCTACGAAGCCATCCTGCAATATTCAATTGTATTCTAAACGATTTGGGTAATGAGGAAAACCAAACAAAAGAGAAAACTTATTAATTACGATTCTCTGCCGTAATACGGAAAGGGTGGCCATTCAATGATGCCAAACATACAACAAAGCCTCCCCCACCCTCCGTCTGTGGCCTTGTGCGAAATAATACCCTCTCTTTGACACGTCCGCGCCTTTGATGTTTGTATATTTGGGAGTGTAAAACTAGAGGACTGAAGCCACAAAGGTGTTTTGGCTGTTCTCCAAATTAATATATAAAGTGACACGAGGAAAATCGGATTCAAATATAAAATATCGACCCGACGCGAGTATTTCAAGGCAATTATAAACGATTACAGAAGTTTAAGACGAGAGTCATTCAGTACCTCTGTGTATTCTGGGTACTAGCTGAGAACGGCTTTTCTGCAGAAAGAGTCGAGTATAGCGACCGTGACAGAACCAGGACATATCGTTTATCCGAGTCAATTGCTCTAAGTAAAATTTTGTTTACTTTGGAAATTTCCGACCGAAGCTTACACTCAACCGGTGTACTCTAGAACAGAGAAAAAGGAACAGAGGTCGCTTTATTATGACAGCAGCGAACGCCTCAGTGGAATCTTGTACTAATTTAATTTTTTATAAATCTACAGTAATAACAACTACGTTGAGGGGCTTGATGAGAATAAGGGAGGCACTGACAATGGTGCTGGCCCTCAAATCTGCCCGGCGAACTGGAGAACTAACTGCTCGACACTCCAAGATTCTATATTTCGACACGCATTCAGCACACTATAGAGTAACACATCAGTTACTTTCTTCTCTAGGCCGTTTCACTTGCTCTAGTTTTATTCGGTAGTCCTATATTGACGACCTTAGAGAATATGCTGAGTGTGGTAGTCCCGAAGTAAGCTCTACTGTAAAATAAAACATAACTAAGATAAGCTTGTTTCAGGCATATAACCGGTGACGTCACAATATATAACAAGTAACTGGTAGGGCGTTACGTACGTGTCAAATGGTTTCTGCCACGAGATCGATGGCGAACAGTCCACAACAAGCCATTAGTGTACAGCAAAGACCGTTATTCACATGTCATTTTACTGTGGGTTGGACTTCCATCGATAATCAACTTGGTATACATAAGATGCCTCTCACAAGTACTCAGGAGGTCAGTAAACCAGCAGAGCAAAGACAATTAAGATGCTAGACTTACACAATACTGTCCTAGCGGCTCTCCCTCAAAAAAGTATTTTTCACAAAAATCGGATTAATTTTCTGGTGACGACGTATCACATGCTAAAATCACTTTATACATGTTAATAAATTGACGACGTGTCACTTTCTAAAATCCACATTATACTTGTTATTAAGTAGACGACGTTTCACTTGCTAAAATCACTTTATACTTGTTAATAAATTGACGACGTGTCACTTGCTAAAATCCACTTTATACTTGTTATTAAGTAGACGACGTGTCACATGCTAAAATCTCTTTATACTTGTTATTAAGTAGACGACGTATCACATGCTAAAATCACTTTATGCTTGTTAATAAATTGACGACGTGTCACTTGCTAAAATCACTTTATACTTGTTAATAAATTGACGACGTGTCACATGCTAAAATCTCTTTATACTTGTTATTAAGTAGACGACGTATCACATGCTAAAATCACTTTATACATGTTAATAAATTGACGACGTGTCACTTTCTAAAATCCACATTATACTTGTTATTAAGTAGACGACGTTTCACTTGCTAAAATCACTTTATACTTGTTAATAAATTGACGACGTGTCACTTGCTAAAATCCACTTTATACTTGCTATTAAGTAGACGACGTATCACATGCTAAAATCACTTTATACTTGTTATTAAGTAGACGACGTATCACATGCTAAAATCCACTTTATGCTTGCTCTTAAGTAGACGACGTATCACATGCTAAAATCACTTTATACTTGTTATTAAGTAGACGACGTATCACTTGCTAAAATCCACTTTATACTTGTTATTAAGTAGACGACGTGTCACTTGCTAAAATCACTTTATGCTTGTTAATAAATTGACGACGTGTCACTTGCTAAAATCCACTTTATGCTTGCTATTAAGTAGACGACGTATCACATGCTAAAATCACTTTATGCTTGCTATTAAGTAGACGACGTGTCACTTGCTAAAATCCACTTTATGCTTGCTATTAAGTAGACGACGTATCACATGCTAAAATCACTTTATGCTTGCTATTAAGTAGACGACGTATCACATGCTAAAATCACTTTATACTTGTTAATAAATTGACGACGTATCACATGCTAAAATCACTTTATACTTGTTATTAAGTAGACGACGTATCACATGCTAAAATCACTTTATACTTGTTATTAAGTAGACGACGTATCACATGCTAAAATCACTTTATACTTGTTATTAAGTAGACGACGTATCACATGCTAAAATCACTCTATGCTTGCTATTAAGTAGACGACGTATCACATGCTAAAATCACTTTATACTTGTTATTGATGTTGACGACGTGTCACTTGCTAAAATCTATTTTATGCTTGCTATTAAGTAGACGACGTGTCACATGCTAAAATCACTTTATACTTGTTAATAAATTGACGACGTGTCACTTGCTAAAATCACTTTATACTTATTAATAAATTGACAACGTGTCACTTGCTAAAATCCACTTTATGCTTGCTATTAAGTAGACGACGTATCACATGCTAAAATCACTTTATACTTGTTAATAAATTGACGACGTGTCACTTGCTAAAATCCACTTTATACTTGTTATTGATGTTGACGACGTGTCACTTGCTAAAATCCATTTTATGCTTGCTATTAAGTAGACGACGTGTCACATGCTAAAATCCACTTTATACTTGTTATTGATGTTGACGACGTGTCACATGCTAAAATCCACTTTATACTTGTTATTGATGTTGACGACGTGTCACATGCTAAAATCCACTTTATACTTGTTATTGATGTTGACGACGTGTCACATGCTAAAATCCACTTTATACTTGTTATTGATGTTGACGACGTGTCACTTGCTAAAATCCACTTTATACTTGTTATTGATGTTGACGACGTGTCACATGCTAAAATCCACTTTATACTTGTTATTGATGTTGACGACGTGTCACATGCTAAAATCCACTTTATACTTGTTATTGATGTTGACGACGTGTCACATGCTAAAATCACTTTATACTTGTTAATAAATTGACGACGTGTGACTTGCTAAAATCCACTTTATGCTTGCTATTAAGTAGACGACGTATCACATGCTAAAATCACTTTATACTTGTTAATAAATTGACGACGTGTGACTTGCTAAAATCCACATTATACTTGTTATTGATGTTGACGACGTGTCACTTGCTAAAATCCACTTTATGCTTGCTATTAAGTAGACGACGTATCACATGCTAAAATCACTTTATACTTGTTATTGATGTTGACGACGTGTCACTTGCTAAAATCCATTTTATGCTTGCTATTAAGTAGACGACGTGTCACATACTAAAATCACTTTATACTTGTTAATAAATTGACGACGTGTCACTTGCTAAAATCCATTTTATGCTTGCTATTAAGTAGACGACGTGTCACTTGCTAAAATCACTTTATACTTGTTAATAAATTGACGACGTGTCACTTGCTAAAATCCATTTTATGCTTGCTATTAAGTAGACGACGTGTCACATACTAAAATCACTTTATACTTGTTAATAAATTGACGACGTGTCACTTGCTAAAATCCACATTATACTTGTTATTGATGTTGACGACGTGTTACTTGCTAAAATCCACTTTATACTCTTTATTGATGTTGACGACGTGTTACTTGCTAAAATCCACTTTATACTTGTTATTGATGTTGACGACGTGTCACTTGCTAAAATCCACATTATACTTGTTATTGATGTTGACGACGTGTCACTTGCTAAAATCCACTTTATGCTTGCTATTAAGTAGACGACGTATCACATGCTAAAATCACTTTATACTTGTTATTGATGTTGACGACGTGTCACTTGCTAAAATCCATTTTATGCTTGCTATTAAGTAGACGACGTGTCACATACTAAAATCACTTTATACTTGTTAATAAATTGACGACGTGTCACTTGCTAAAATCCACATTATACTTGTTATTGATGTTGACGACGTGTTACTTGCTAAAATCCACTTTATACTCTTTATTGATGTTGACGACGTGTTACTTGCTAAAATCCACTTTATACTTGTTATTGATGTTGACGACGTGTTACTTGCTAAAATCCACTTTATACTCTTTATTGATGTTGACGACGTGTTACTTGCTAAAATCCACTTTATACTTGTTATTGATGTTGACGACGTGTCACTTGCTAAAATCCACTTTATCCATACTTTTTATAAATAGTATTGAAAGTAACAACTATTTCTAATCCTATTGTCAGTCACACCGTACTTACATGACACGACCGATAGTTTCACTTACAGTCATATCACATTCTGCAACTCACAGCGATAAATAAGCTAAGTAAATAGCCGAGCGGCATGTATAATTTTTTAAACAATTTAACACATACTAACACCGACTGTTAACGTTAAGAAAGATGAAAATGCATAAAAATGTGCTCTATCGTTGAAAGAGGAAGCCAAACAAACAAGTTTTCAAATCAGAAATGTTTCATCATTATTAGTGTTCTTAGCTCTTTCCGAAAACAACACTCCATTAGTATTTGCCGGCTTAGCTGAGCTTCTATCGACCTGTCTACAACGGTGTTATTGTGGTCGCAACAGATGCACACAATAAAAACATAAACTTAGAAATACTATTCGTAAAAATTGTAATATATTCAGACGCAGTAATAAAGGATTTGTCGAAATTCAGTTCCTAAACGGTAGAAACAGATCTTAAAAGAACCCTTTCTCCCATAAGAATAACTTTTGTATTAACTAAACATTAAATTATAAGAAATAATCAAAATTATTACAAATCATTTTTTATTAATATATAGTACTGTTTAGTTGACCTACTAATTTGAATGTAGGAACGAATTACAGACGAAGGCCGTGCGTTTTCATTTGAAAACTTGATACATTTGTTGCTTCATTATCGAACAAGTAAGCAAAGTTCTGTTTCAGGGGACCTTTATTACTTATTGTAAAACCAAAAAGAAAATATGAATAAAAAAATTGGTTGTCTCCCTTAACACAAACTCAAAATGTTCAAATTGCAACCTATACCTTGAAGTACCTCTAATAAAAGCTAATTAAAAATGTAGAGTTTTAGTTTAGACAATTTTTAAATCGCACCAGCTGTTTAATCACTGTGTATGTAGTTTTTACCGGCGTAAAACTTATTATAACAAACCATAAATTCACGACCGGTTAACCAATTTAAATATTTTGTATTGCAAATTATTCGACATAACTAGGGCTTTACAATGATGAGAATTCAAACAACATATCGTCTTATTTGGCAATTTTTAGTTCAAGTAAAAAAAAAAAAAAAAAAAACACAAACTCTAAAAATAGGAGTGTTTTTTATAATTTTTATCACTGTAAATTACAGTCTACGTATTTCGAGTTAAGCCGGTTTTTATATTTGAACAATTTTGTGGTGTAACTTAACACATATTAAAATGTTTTTGGAAACGACTACAAATATGTTTTTTATACACAGTGATTAAACGGTTAGTGCGATTTCAAAATTGTCTGTACCGAAAGTCTACTTTTTTAATAGCTTTCATTAGAAGTACTACAAGGTATAGTTTGAATTTGGATGAGGTACTGGGTCAGGGGTGCAAGTCATTTTTATAAATATTTTCATTTTGATTCCCCCAATTAGTAATGAAGGTCCGCTTAAACAGAACTTGTTCGGTACTGAAGGAACAAATATGGCAAGTTTCCAAATGAACACTCTGTGTACATAATAAGCCTGATTCTAAAAACTGAGGCACCAGAAAACTGTACAGCTAATCCCAAAGTTCTGATTTCTTATAAAATGTCACAACACAATCGATGAGTTGTTAACGATAAATATACTTTCACCCTCCCTTTAATTATATTTCCTTCATTAACACAGTCGTGATACAGTTGCTTGCCACGACCAACTCACACATCTTAACGTGAACCCCGAGTAGGGTAATGTACACACAAAGAACAGTTGTCTTCGTTGATACAATATCGTAGAAAGTGGACATTACAAAGATCGACCCCTGCAATTGTGGGATGTCGGGGTCAACCCAAGTCACGTGACCGGCCCATTCCTGCAAGTGCTACGAGACATAGCACAGCAGAATAAAGTACGATCTACAAAAATTTTGACGAATTTAAACAACAAAACAAACACATTTATCAAAGTTAAAAAAGCGAGTGACGTAATATGGTAAATAATGATGGGTTTGTTACTTCCATTAACGGTCACGCATTAAATGTCACACAACACACAACACCTCCCTCGTATCACAGACGACTATCCATTCTTTAATTACACCGCACCTGGGGTTTAATGTGACACAAGCCGACCTAAATACAGTGGGACATTATTGACCACCTGCAGCTAAAACCTACATGTAGACCACGATTTGTCAGTGTGGTATAAAAGTCACACAACACACAACACCTCCCTCGTATCACAGACGACTGTCCATTCTTTAATTACACCGCACACGGGGTTTAATGTGACACAAGCCGACCTAAATACAGTGGGACATTATTGACCACCTGCAGCTAAAACCTACATGTAGACCACGATTTGTCAGTGTGGTATAAAAATCACACAACACACAACACCTCCCTCGTATCACAGACGACTGTCCATTCTTTAATTACACCGCACCTGGGGTTTAATGTGACACAAGCCGACCTAAATACAGTGGGACATTATTGACCACCTGCAGCTAACACCTACATGTAGACCACGATTTGTCAGTGTTGCATAAAAGTCACACAACACCTCCCTCGTATCACAGACGACTGTCCATTCTTTAATTACACCGCACACGGGGTTTAATGTGACACAAGCCGACCTAAATACAGTGGGACATTATTGACCACCTGCAGCTAAAACCTACATGTAGACCACGATTTGTCAGTGTGGTATAAAAGTCACACAACACACAACACCTCCCTCGTATCACAGACGACTGTCCATTCTTTAATTACACCGCACACGGGGTTTAATTTGACACAAGCCGACCTAAATACAGTGGGACATTATTGACCACCTGCAGCTAAAACCTACATGTAGGCCACGATTTGTCAGTGTGGTATAAATTTCACACAACACAAAACACCACTCTCGTTTCACAGACGACTGTCCATTCTTTAATTATACCGCACACGGCGTTTAGTGTGACACAAGCCGACCTAAATAATGTGGAACATTACTGACCACCTGCAGCTCTAATCTACATGTAGACCACGATTTGTCAGTGTGACATAAATTTCACACAACACAAAACACCACCCTCGTTTCACAGACGACTGTCCATTCTTTAATTATACCGCACACGGCGTTTAGTGTGACACAAGCCGACCTAAATAATGTGGAACATTACTGACCACCTGCAGCTCTAAACCACATAAAACAGAAAAAACACAATTTTTTCGTTGATATCATGATCTTTGCGCCTAAAGGGTTATATAAATTTGACCCGATTAACATTTTTCATATTAAGTAGAAGTTCATTATGTTGTACCCCATTCTAGGATCTAGGTTAAAATGTAGATAATTATTAATGTAGATAAGTTTATTTATTTAAGAACATAGTTTTATAACATGCCTGTTTAGATGTAAATTAGCTACATTTAGCTACACACATTTAGCACTTGAAAAAGATACGGGTTTTACCAAATCGAAACATCGTGATTGGTATTTTTCACGTAATGATGGAAAATGTCCAACAACCTTTGTCTTGCTCAAATGTTATTATTTAATAAAACAATAATTTTTAGACTTACGAGTAGTAAACATTTTAGTTTTAAAATGTTAAAAAACACAAGGAATAAAAATACGTTAAAATTAAATAGTTGATAGTGTAAACAATATATTTTATGTAATGTAAAACCTTCTAAATTATTTATAACTGTTAAATTGGTTATTATTATTTCGTTATATTATTTCTAAGATGGTAAAGAAATGTCACGTATTTAATATGATATGTAACATGTAATAAGGTCATGGTTTGACTTTATTCATTTGACTTTATTCATTATTCATGGATTGTGAGGTTAAATAAGAATAATAAAAAAGTACACTCACTTCACAGCGAGGGGGAGAGGGGGGCGGGGAGGTACTATATACGGTACTTATTATTAGCACAAGCCTTCCATTACAACGGTTATAACGGTAGGTGCCGACGATCTGGTGGGAGTGTCGTTAGGAAGATTGTGTGGGACGGCGGAGGGAATCAGCAGTTTTATTTGGGGGGGGGGGAGGGGGGAGAGCTTATACATTTATATCCTACTCGTACGAAATACTTTATGTGCACACAATTTGAGATATACACATAAATGGCGCTTTATGGAACTCAGTACGGACAGCTAAAATGTACGAGACAAATTTGTCTGACGTACATAACAGGAAGGATGGAAATCAGAGCTAAGTAGTCTAATGGCTTGAGAATGTTTACGAAAACAAGGCACAGCATCGTTAATGTGATATGTATTCTGTAACGTTGTGCACATGTAAATGACGATTCCTTTCATGTTATTACTGTATTGAAGAAAAATATATCAGTCTTTTTATTACAATGACGTAGTAATAATCGATTAATAATTTAAAATTACTGTCTTTTTAACTTGATTTAGTCACATATTTTGAAATCAACAGAACAAAGTGTGCCCACATTGTATATATCCAACATGGAACTATTTTGTGCAAACTGTTTCAGTCACTATCGACATTTTACTCGATCAATATACGGAGTAAGTAAAACTACATGGATAACGGTCTCGAATAAGCACTCGACGAATGTTTGGCGTACTACTAGCTCAGCTATTAATTACTTCGGCATGTGCTGGCGCTATCTGTGGAAACCGAACATGAACTAATGCCGCCGAACAGACTGACCGGCTTCACAGGACCAATATGAGCGACAGTCTTTTTGTTTCTATTGTCAATGCTATGACAATTGAGTCACAGTCCTCAGTCAGTGCATAAAACGATTAGTATAAAACCGACACAGTGACACCGATAACAAGGGAGTGGTCAATTTGACGACTCGCCAATTGTAGACCGGTGACATCTGAATAACACCATTCCGTCACTCTGTGAGACAACAGTCATTTCACTGTACAAACCCCGTGGTAGTGACGTGTCACACAAACACAGGGTAGGTGGTGGCTGTAGCCTTGTTAGTGGGACCTTACTTGCACCTCTGTGTGATACAAACGACACAGTGACACTGATAACAAGAGGGCAGCCAATTTGACGACTTGCCAATCAATAGTAGACCAGCGACAACTGATTAACAGAAAACAATTGTTGTTTGAATTATTCAGTGTAGCACAGTTATTTAGTATTTTTTTTAGGAGCAGTTGTATTTTATAGTGACTGTGGCTCTGCCAAGTTAATTGACTATATTGATTAATATTATTAAAAACATTATTAATTACTGTTGTTATAATTCCTAAATTAAAATATATTTTAATCTTAATAGGGATGGAAAAAACACAATCAGTAAACAAATGTAATAGTTATTTATTTGTTTCTCAGCCAGCTCCAGCCACAACTACGATGTATACTACTACTAGTAGGGTTTAATGTAAACTACGCCGTATACTACTACTAGTAGTAGGGTTTATTGTAAACTACGCCATATACTACTACTAGTAGTAGGGTTTATTGTAAACTACGCCGTATACTACTACTAGTAGTAGGGTTTATTGTAAACTACGCCGTATACTACTACTAGTAGTAGGGTTTATTGTAAACTACGATGTATACTACTACTAGTAGGGTTTATTTTAAACAACACCGTATACTACTACTAGTAGTAGGGTTTATTGTAAACTACGCCATATACTACTACTAGTAGTAGGGTTTATTGTAAACTACGCCGTATACTACTACTAGTAGTAGGGTTTATTGTAAACTACGCCGTATACTACTACTAGTAGTAGGGTTTATTGTAAACTACGCCGTATACTACTACTAGTAGTAGGGTTTATTGTAAACTACGCGGTATACTACTACTAGTACTAGGGTTTATTGTAAACTACGCTGTATACTACTACTAGTAGGGTTTATTGTAAACTACGCTGTATACTACTACTAGTAGGGCTTATTTTAAACAACACCGTATACTACTACTAGTAGTAGGGTTTATTGTAAACTACGCCGTATACTACTACTAGTAGTAGGGTTTATTGTAAACTACGATGTATACTACTACTAGTAGGGTTTATTTTAAACAACACCGTATACTACTACTAGTAGTAGGGTTTATTGTAAACTACGCCGTATACTACTACTAGTAGTAGGATTTATTGTAAACTACGCCGTATACTACTACTAGTAGTAGGGTTTATTGTAAACTACGCCGTATACTACTACTAGTAGTAGGGTTTATTGTAAACTACGCCGTATAATACTACTACTAGTAGTAGGGTTTATTGTAAACTACGCTGTATACTACTACTAGTAGGGTTTATTGTAAACTACGCTGTATACTACTACTAGTAGGGTTTATTGTAAACTACGCTGTATACTACTACTAGAAGGGTTTATTGTAAACTACGCCGTATACTACTACTACTAGTAGTAGGGTTTATTGTAAACTACGCCGTATACTACTACTAGTAGGGCTTATTGTTAACTACGCCGTATACTACTACTAGTAGGGTTTATTGTAAACTACGCCGTATACTACTACTAGTAGGGTTTATTGTAAACTACGCTGTATACTACTACTAGTAGGGTTTATTGTAAACTACGCTGTATACTACTACTAGTAGGGCTTATTGTTAACTACGCTGTATACTACTACTAGTAGGGTTTATTGTAAACTACGCTGTATACTACTACTAGTAGGGTTTATTGTAAACTACGCTGTATACTACTACTAGTAGGGTTTATTGTAAACTACGCTGTATACTACTACTAGTAGGGTTTATTGTAAACTACGCTGTATACTACTACTAGTAGGGTTTATTGTAAACTACGCTGTATACTACTACTAGTAGGGTTTATTTTAAACAACACCGTATACTACTACTAGTAGTAGGGTTTATTGTAAACTACGCCTTATACTACTACTAGTAGTAGGGTTTATTGTAAACTAAGCCGTATACTACTACTAGTAGTAGGGTTTATTGTAAACTACGCCATATACTACTACTAGTAGTAGGGTTTATTGTAAACTACGCGGTATACTACTACTAGTAGTAGGGTTTATTGTAAACTACGCTGTATACTACTACTAGTAGGGCTTATTGTTAACTACGCTGTATACTACTACTAGTAGGGTTTATTGTAAACTACGCTGTATACTACTACTAGTAGGGTTTATTGTAAACTACGCTGTATACTACTACTAGTAGGGTTTATTGTAAACTACGCTGTATACTACTTACTAGTAGGGTTTATTGTAAACTACGCTGTATACTACTACTAGTAGGGTTTATTGTAAACTACGCTGTATACTACTACTAGTAGGGTTTATTGTAAACTACGCTGTATACTACTACTAGTAGGGTTTATTGTAAACTACGCTGTATACTACTACTAGTAGGGTTTATTGTAAACTACGCTGTATACTACTACTAGTAGGGTTTATTGTAAACTACGCCATATACTACTACTAGTAGTAGGGTTTATGGTAAACTACGCCGTATACTACTACTAGTAGGGCTTATTGTTAACTACGCTGTATACTACTACTAGTAGGGTTTATTGTAAACTACGCTGTATACTACTACTAGTAGGGTTTATTGTAAACTACGCTGTATACTACTACTAGTAGGGTTTATTGTAAACTACGCTGTATACTACTACTAGTAGGGCTTATTGTTAACTACGCTGTATACTACTACTAGTAGGGTTTATTGTAAACTACGCTGTATACTACTACTAGTAGGGTATATTGTAAACCACGATGTATACTACTACTAGTAGGGATTATTTTAAACAACACCGTATACTACTACTAGTAGTAGGGTTTATTGTAAACTACGCGGTATACTACTACTAGTACTAGGGTTTATTGTAAACTACGCTGTATACTACTACTAGTAGGGTTTATTGTAAACTACGCTGTATACTACTACTAGTAGGGCTTATTTTAAACAACACCGTATACTACTACTAGTAGTAGGGTTTATTGTAAACTACGCCGTATACTACTACTAGTAGTAGGGTTTATTGTAAACTACGATGTATACTACTACTAGTAGGGTTTATTTTAAACAACACCGTATACTACTACTAGTAGTAGGGTTTATTGTAAACTACGCCGTATACTACTACTAGTAGTAGGGTTTATTGTAAACTACGCCGTATACTACTACTAGTAGTAGGGTTTATTGTAAACTACGCCGTATACTACTACTAGTAGTAGGGTTTATTGTAAACTACGCGGTATACTACTACTAGTACTATGGTTTATTGTAAACTACGCTGTATACTACTACTAGTAGGGTTTATTGTAAACTACGCTGTATACTACTACTAGTAGGATTTATTGTAAACTACGCTGTATACTACTACTAGTAGGGTTTATTGTAAACTACGCCGTATACTACTACTACTAGTAGTAGGGTTTATTGTAAACTACGCCGTATACTACTACTAGTAGGGCTTATTGTTAACTACGCCGTATACTACTACTAGTAGGGTTTATTCTAAACTACGCCGTATACTACTACTAGTAGGGTTTATTGTAAACTACGATGTATACTACTACTAGTAGGGTTTATTGTAAACTACGCGTTATACTACTACTAGTAGGGTTTATTGTAAACTACGCTGTATACTACTACTAGTAGGGTTTATTGTAAACTACGCTGTATACTACTACTAGTAGGGTTTATTGTAAACTACGCTGTATACTACTACTAGTAGGGTTTATTGTAAACTACGCTGTATACTACTACTAGTAGGGTTTATTGTAAACTACGCTGTATACTACTACTAGTAGGGTTTATTGTAAACTACGCTGTATACTACTACTAGTAGGGTTTATTGTTAACTACGCTGTATACTACTACTAGTAGGGTTTATTGTTAACTACGCTGTATACTACTACTAGTAGGGTTTATTGTAAACTACGCTGTATACTACTACTAGTAGGGTTTATTGTTAACTACGCTGTATACTACTACTAGTACTAGGGTTTATTGTAAACTACGCTGTATACTACTACTAGTAGGGTTTATTGTTAACTACGCTGTATACTACTACTAGTAGGGTTTATTGTAAACTACGCTGTATACTACTACTAGTAGGGCTTATTGTAAACTACGCTGTATACTACTACTAGTAGGGTTTATTGTAAACTACGCTGTATACTACTACTAGTAGGGTTTATTGTAAACTACGCTGTATACTACTACTAGTAGGGTTTATTGTTAACTACGCTGTATACTACTACTAGTAGGGTTTATTGTTAACTACGCTGTATACTATTACTAGGGTTTATTGTAAACTACGCTGTATACTACTACTAGTAGGGTTTATTGTTAACTACGCTGTATACTACTACTAGTAGGGTTTATTGTAAACTACGCTGTATACTACTACTAGTAGGGCTTATTGTAAACTACGCGGTATACTACTACTGGTAGGGTTTATTGTTAACTACGCTGTATACTACTACTAGTAGGGTTTATTGTTAACTACGCTGTATACTACTACTAGTAGGGTTTATTGTTAACTACGCTGTATACTACTACTAGTAGGGTTTATTGTTAACTACGCTGTATACTACTACTACTAGTAGTAGGGTTTATTGTAAACTACGCTGTATACTACTACTAGTACTAGGGTTTATTGTAAACTACGCTGTATACTACTACTAGTAGGGTTTGTTGTTAACTACGCTGTATACTACTACTAGTAGGGTTTATTGTTAACTACGCTGTATACTACTACTAGTAGGGTTTATTGTTAACTACGCTGTATACTACTACTAGTAGGGTTTATTGTTAACTACGCTGTATACTACTACTAGTAGGGTTTATTGTTAACTACGCTGTATACTATTACTAGTACTAGGGTTTATTGTAAACTACGCTGTATACTACTACTGGTAGGGTTTATTGTTAACTACGCTGTATACTACTACTAGTAGGGTTTATTGTAAACTACGCTGTATACTACTACTAGTAGGGTTTATTGTAAACTACGCTGTATACTACTACTAGTAGGGCTTATTGTAAACTACGCGGTATACTACTACTAGTAGGGTTTGTTGTTAACTACGCTGTATACTACTACTAGTAGGGTTTATTGTTAACTACGCTGTATACTACTACTAGTAGGGTTTATTGTTAACTACGCTGTATACTACTACTAGTAGGGTTTATTGTTAACTACGCTGTATACTACTACTACTAGTAGTAGGGTTTATTGTTAACTACGCTGTATACTACTACTAGTAGGGTTTATTGTAAACTACGCCGTATACTACTACTAGTACTAGGGTTTATTGTAAACTACGCTGTATACTACTACTAGTAGGGTTTATTGTTAACTACGCTGTATACTACTACTAGTAGGGTTTATTGTAAACTACGCTGTATACTACTACTAGTAGGGTTTATTGTAAACTACGCTGTATACTACTACTAGTAGGGTTTATTGTTAACTACGCTGTATACTATTACTAGTACTAGGGTTTATTGTAAACTACGCTGTATACTACTACTGGTACTAGGGTTTATTGTTAACTACGCTGTATACTACTACTAGTAGGGTTTATTGTAAACTACGCTGTATACTACTACTAGTAGGGTTTATTGTAAACTACGCTGTATACTACTACTAGTAGGGTTTATTATAAACTACGCTGTATACTACTACTAGTAGGGTTTATTGTTAACTACGCTGTATACTACTACTAGTAGGGTTTATTGTAAACTACGCTGTATACTACTACTAGTAGGGTTTATTGTTAACTACGCTGTATACTACTACTAGTAGGGTTTATTGTTAACTACGCTGTATACTACTACTAGTAGGGTTTATTGTAAACTACGCTGTATACTACTACTAGTAGGGCTTATTGTAAACTACGCTGTATACTATTACTAGTAGGGTTTATTGTAAACTACGCTGTATACTACTACTAGTAGGGTTTATTGTAAACTACGCTGTATACTACTACTAGTAGGGCTTATTGTAAACTACGCTGTATACTATTACTAGTAGGGTTTATTGTAAACTACGCTGTATACTACTACTAGTAGGGTTTATTGTAAACTACGCTGTATACTACTACTAGTAGGGTTTATTGTTAACTACGCTGTATACTACTACTAGTAGGGCTTATTGTTAACTACGCTGTATACTACTACTAGTAGGGTTTATTGTTAACTACGCTGTATACTACTACTAGTAGGGTTTATTGTTAACTACGCTGTATACTACTACTAGTAGGGTTTATTTTAAACTACGCTGTATACTACTACTGGTACTAGGGTTTATTGTAAACTACGCTGTATACTACTACTAGTAGGGTTTATTGTTAACTACGCTGTATACTACTACTAGTAGGGTTTATTGTTAACTACGCTGTATACTACTACTAGTAGGGCTTATTGTAAACTACGCGGTATACTACTTATAGCGTATACTTGATTATTTATGAAGAATGTGTGTCCAGTCTCAAGTTTCACCACCAATCACGTTCCGCAGGGGCGGTGGTGGTTTGCACTTGAAGGTCGGCTAATCTGATCTTGGCGTGACTGTCCAGGTGGTAATAGTGTGGATGCGAACATTTCAAAACACCCTCACTTTAGTGTTGTCGATACTTAATAGAACGTTCATGCCGTAAACGAATGTGTCCTTTAATGTGGCATTGGTTATAGAAACACGAAGCCTGTCCGCTCATATGTGTCCTATGAACCTGTTTTTCTGTCGTATGACGGTAGTGCCAGTGGTCTCCCTCTCTCTGTATCTCAGCACACGCTGCAGTGACAAATATCTGAGCTAATGGTACGCAGAGTAGTCGTCTGAGCGCTTATTTGAAACCAACCACCGTTAGATAGCAGCACAGACGTCTGCTACAACAGTACAAAAAAACAACAATATACAACAGTCTGTTTCTATAGTCAATGGTGGTACTGTACTTGCAATAAACACACGTAGCGCTAGACACTGATTTCAACTTCAAAGTGTTATAGTGAGTTCACCTGTGCGATGACATTAATTAACACGGTGGCCAAATACAAAGGTCACAGCCCAGATTGTGAAGGTCAACATCAGCATAAATAGAAATTCGGTGGAGATAAATATTTTACCATGTTTTGAATGGACAAACAAGGATTTTACTTATATTCACAAATGAATCACGATATAAAAGACGATTCCGAGAAAAAAAGTCACGGAGCAATACCAAAAAATACCAAAACTTGCATAAGGTAAGTAAATTGTTTATTTCGTACAAAACTACAGTGTGTTTTTCCAAACAAGAAAACAATTATTATTATAATTGTTGAAACAAAACTTTTGATAGATACATTAACATGATGTTTACATAACATACTTAGTACTCAATGTGATTTTAAAAAACAATAATTATTATTAATCTATTATAAACTAGTATTTATAAATAATATTTTCATACAGTCATATATTGTAATGACTGTTTGAAATTTGTTATGTTTCTTCTAAAATCAAATGCAGTATTATTTTTTATACATTTGAAAAAAAAAAAAAAAAAAACTCGTATACAAACTATGACCACAATTGAAATATATTAAGTTCAATCAAATTGAGAATGCCCGCTTTTGTTACAGCCTTATTGCCTAATTTGTATGAATTTTTCGGATAGCATTGTATATCAAATAAGTCCTTAAAGATTGAGAAATTTCTTAAAGTCCAGTAGAAGTAAAACTGGGTGTAAGAATTCTTTATTATCTACCAACGAATTCTTGACGTAAAGGCTTCAATATTTCTACAGCTCGTATGAAAAATGTAATTCTCCTCAACTAATGGGCTCGTTAGTTAGCTGAAAATCAGACAAATAATACGTGGTTCGGATTCCATGTAAAACTGTAAGTCCCTTAGTTGCCTTGGCTATTGGGCTATTAATAAATGGCTCTTTCTAAGGAACAGGCAACCTTAAGTAACAATGACTACACTCATCACACTTACTCACTCTACTATTGGCGTCTTAATAATAATTATTAAGCTTTATTAGATGTAATACATTAAATTGTAATCAATAACTATTTATATCAACATGCTAGATATAAAGCAATAGTAGTATGCTAGATATTTTCATTTTCAAGTATATTGTAAAGGAAATCAAACAGAACTACGTTTTAGTTTCTTTTAAACAAGATTAGAAGTTTTTATTCTGTATGATAATAAAACAATTAAAAAAAATTCTTATATTGAGCACGACATTTGCACAAAACCTTGTTGTTGTGAAATCCTAAAGAAAAAGGACGTTTTCACACGACAACAGGTTCACATTTATCGTGTGAAAGGTCGTGTGATGGATTTACCGAGTTTACAAACTCCGCTTTACCAGGATGTGAATAAAGCGAGACAATAAAGTTTGCAACCCAACTCTTCGGTAATTCGATAAACTAACGGTTACAAAAACCTATAAATGTCACCAGCCTGAAGTTATCTAGCTGACGTTTATCGACGCTGATTTAATTGCCTTTTTTTGATCGTAAAACACAACATGAAGGTGGTTCATGTTTAAATTACACGAAAACTGTTTTTAAACAATTTTTAAATGACATTATTATACACGAAGAAATGGTTTCAAATTCCACTTATTTATCGGTGTGATAATGTTGATTCAGTAAAGTTATGACAGCTAATTAACAACAATGCATAATTTAATACAATAACTTCCAAAATTAATGTTTAGTAAAGAGTTTTTTTCTAGGATACACATTTTGTCCTTGGAAATAGCGAGTCATGAAAGTAGTGGTTTCCCCAAACGCCAACCCACCAATGAGACTTATTGTCAGTGGGCTGAATAATACTGGTCAACTGTACGGTTCGTGTATATTATTATGACGTATAATAAATACTGCACGATCATCAATAAACAAGGCCCAATCTATTTTACTATAAGTTAATAATATGAGTTTTTAAATATAAATTGGCAAAAATTACACTTAAAGTTTCACAAATTTAAATGCAAAAAATATTATAAAACACACAATTATTTACAAAAATAAACTTAAGGTTCACTAAAATAGTTCATCTATCAAATTGCTTCAAGTATTGCGATATGATCATTATTTTGGACAGAGTCCTCAAAAAAACAAAGTCATGTTTTTGGTGTTTAGTGGAGCAAAACGGCTTTCTTAAAGCGGCGTTTCATACGTAATTGATTCGGGTTAAATTCAACTAATATGCCATAAATCCCGCGCCCCTCCCACCACTCACAATATCATGAAATAAAAACATGACTGTAACAACTAAATAAATCCTTTGTGTAGTCAATGTTTACATGTGTCAGTTGTAAACGAAGTTGAAAACAAAGTTTCAATTCACGCAGAATTTTAAAGTTCAAAATTTTTCTGATATTTTCCAATTTGAATGACTCTGCGATCTATGGCTATCAGTGGGGGAGAAAATCAACTCGTGAGAAACTTCACGAACATTCAAATATCGTGAATGACTCGTAATTTCATGTTCCACATGTCGAAGTGGCTCATCTCTTTTAGAGCCACATCTCACCAACTGTGAGACGAAAAGTTAAAACTCCTACGATCTTCCCACCACTATAGAATTAAAGGGTGGGTGGGAGCGTCAACACCACCGTAGTGTGTGGATGGGTAGGTGACACATCTCCACCATATGTGCATTATCACTTACGTACTAGTCGATATTTCGCTGATCTTTCTGTCCATACCACCATAATTTAGTCACATAACACGCTAGTTTACAGCCCACAGACTAGCGTTGGAACGGTGCAAAAAGACCCATTAGTGGAGAGTGTACAATAAATTACAGGGTGAATGGAAACAGCTATACCAACTGAATCCTACAAGAGTTGTACCTATAAAAAAAGGGGAAAAGGCCGGTCTATCAGGTTCGTCTGGGTTATTGTTGTAGAGTGGGTTTATATGTCATGTAAATGTTTGTAATTTTACCTATTGTTACTGGTGAAAGGAATATAATCAGTTCAAGAGGGGCGAAGTAGTGGGGTTTTTACTGTTATTCTTGAAATGGTCAAGTTAGTTGGAGTCCAATTATAAAATTGAAGAAAAAATAACTAAACAAAGCAATAGTAACCACTCGAAATAGCTAAACTAAAGTACTTGTTGTACGATGTAAATGTTTCATGAATGGCAGACCGTCACCATAGAGAGAGAACGCTTATGTCTACAGAATTCACGAAGTTACATTGTGTCACTAATTGGTCCACCGAGCCGGAATGAGATAGTTCTACGATATGAATGTTCACGAGGGGCTGCCCGCCACCAGAGAGATGCACCTCTCTCTACAGAATTTACGACGTTACATTGTGTCACTAATTGGTCTTCCGAGCCGGAATGAGATAGTTCTACGATATGAATGTTCACGAGTGGCTGCCCGCCACCAGAGAGATGCACCTCTCTCTACAGAATTTACGACCTTCCATTGTGTCACTAATTGGTCCACGTAGCCGGAATGAGATAGTTCTACGATATGAATGTTCACGAGTGGCTGCCCGCCACCAGAGAGATGCACCTCTCTCTACAGAATTTACGACGTTACATTGTGTCACTAATTGGTCTTCCGAGCCGGAATGAGATAGTTCTACGATATGAATGTTTACGAGGGGCTGCCCGCCACCAGAGAGATGAACCTCTCTCTACAGAATTTACGACCTTCCATTGTGTCACTAATTGGTCCACGTAGCCGGAATGAGATAGTTCTACGATATGAATGTTTACGAGGGGCTGCCCGCCACCAGAGAGATGCACCTCTCTCTACAGAATTTACGACCTTCCATTGTGTCACTAATTGGTCCACGTAGCCGGAATGAGATAGTTCTACGATATGAATGTTCACGAGGGGCTGCCCGCCACCAGAGAGATGAACCTCTCTCTACAGAATTTACGACCTTCCATTGTGTCACTAATTGGTCCACGTAGCCGGAATGAGATAGTTCTACGATATAAATGTTCACGAGTGGCTGCCCGCCACCAGAGAGATGCACCTCTCTCTACAGAATTTACGACCTTCCATTGTGTCACTAATTGGTCCACGTAGCCGGAATGAGATAGTTCTACGATATGAATGTTCACGAGTAGCTGCCCGCCACCAGAGAGATGCACCTCTCTCTACAGAATCTACGACCTTCCATTGTGTCACTAATTGGTCCACGTAGCCGGAATGAGATAGTTCTACGATATGAATGTTCACGAGGGGCTGCCCGCCACCAGAGAGATGCACCTCTCTCTACAGAATTTACGACCTTCCATTGTGTCTACTTAGTCCTCGTAGCTGGAAGGAGATAGTTGTACGATGTGAATATTTCACGAGTGGCTGCCCGCCACTAGAGAGATGAACTCCTTTCTGCAGAATTCATGACTTTACATTGTGTTACTAATTTGTCTTCTGAGCTGGAAGGAGATAGTTCTACCATGTAAATGTTTCACGAGGGGCTGCCCGTCACCAGAGAGATGCACTCCTATCTACAGAATGCATGACGTAACATTGTGTCACTAATTGGTCCTTGTCACTAATTGACAAGACCCGGGAGGACCTTGTCGTGAGCATTTGTCTCAAATCTTGTTAATACAATTTAGAAATGAACTACACGCTCGTCATTGACACAAATACATCCAAACATTTTGTAGTATTTTTTTATTGGTACCTTTAGGATTATTTTGTGATAATTGTTAGCTTTATACAGGGTGGAAAAATATAGAAACGCTTTCACAACAACGGTATTTTTAAAAATAATTGTGTTCCATAAAGTATAATTCTTGATCAGAATAATTTACTTAAACCGTTAAATATCGGAAAAATAATATTGTTTAAATTAGCTACTTTGAAATTCAAATGACAGCTACTATGAAAACCTTTCGAGGTCCGGTTTGCGGCAATTAATTTCTCTTGAATAGACCTTTCATTCGATACCAAACTCGACCTAGGATTACCTTGAAGATTTTCGTTCATCCCCTCGTGGACCGTCCTCCTGAAAAGATGAAATGTCTCTAATGGCGTCAAAAAGTATGTTCTTTGTAACCACGTACAAGATTTCACTTTTACAAGTGAGGTCATACAAAAGATGTGGAAGCGTTTCCATATTTTTTCCACCTTGTATATTTTCATTCAGTTTAACATTTCTAAACAAAGTTCTCCTAATCGTGTTTACCAAACAGAGATATAGGTCCTATGTTTAAAATGTTTCTGTTAAGGGTTTTGGATTTGGAAAAACCGAAGGTTTTACCTGTCTGCCGCTTCTGTGATTTGAGGACACGCTAAACCGTTGGTCAAACAAGGTTAAAAAAGAAATATGATCACATTCGATAGGTGACAAGAGTGTACTAGTTGTACATCCCCGTACGATATTTATTTATCTTTTAAATCTACCAAAAAGAAAAATATAGAAAATTGTTCCTTCGATATGCCGAATAACACATCGGAATCTCAACTTAACATCATCAGATTTACTGATATATACAAAAGTTTAACATAATATATACAAACTATATTTACATTATAGTGTAGTTCGGATTTCACATAAATCTGTAGATCACTGGCTATTGGACTATTAATACATGGTTCCTTCCAAGGGGCAGTCGATCTTAGTGACAATGAGTTAACCCGCTCATCTACACTCAATCACCCCTCATATTCGCCCATACCTCTACGACCGGTGTCTCAATGATGAATAATGAATACTAATAAAAAATACGTGTCATGAATGGGCGCAATAAACAGATTTAATACTGTAATACATTAATTTTAACCATACAGTTTCTCACCATTATTGTTAGATCTGTTAATGAAAAACTGTTCATATTTCCGAATATTACTAATTGAAAGTGTTTTTAAAGAAGATATTCTCCAGGCGGAGAGGGGAAGGGGGTTGGGAGGGCCATTACGTAGATGTGCCGTCCCGACAATAGAGAGATAAGCGGTTGTCATCACGCGTTCTCAAAAGACAACTGTATCCAGTGTTAAAAGTACTTTAAAGTAGGTTAGATAGATGTTCGTACTTTACAGGTTTACGTTTGTTTGTCACCGACTAAGTACGGTGTGAGCGAACGAGTACATCCTTTAGCGGAGACAAAGAGAGGCCCCTTCGGCCAGGGGAAACCAGTCGATGTCCCTAAAATCCGTTTTTATAACGTATTGAAATCGATTATGCAACCTTTGTTCGTGAGCTGACTATCCGAGTGGTAGATAAAAACCATTTGAGGGTTCTTTTAACTGAACAAATATATTTCAGTCAAACGATTTTCATTCACAGAACAAAATACAGAGGTTCGAGAAATTGTGAAAAATGAATAGTCTCCCCTATTTATCTGTGAGTTGTCAAATGAACAAGTTACAATAACAACTTTCAGCAATAAAAAAAAAAAAAAAATACTACATTTTATAATATAAACTTTAAACATACTTTCTTCATCACAAATAATTCAATATTACACTTTGAATTAAAAAAAAAAAAAAAAAAACACCTAGAATTATTCTAAATATACAGGGTGTTTCGGGATAAGTGTAAACAACTTAACCAGGAGATTCCTTACATCGAAACAACAAAAAAATATAATATTAACATGGGTCCTTAAACCAGTCGTTCTCGAATTACAGCCAAAAAATGATTTTTTTCTATTTTAAGTGTAGTTATTGCACTTTTGGGCCTCTAGATTGAAAATTTGTAAAGATAGTTTGTTATAATGTTCACAGTTAGATAGATTATGAAATTTCAAAGAGATATCATTGATGTTTTGTACTGTAATGGTAAGTGTCGCTGAGAAAAAAATAGTTCAAAAATAACATTTTTCCAAAAATTCAAGGCCTCAAAAATGATTTTTTTTTGATTAGCTATTATATCATAACCGTTTGAGTATTTGGGCTGCAACTTTCCCAAAAGCTGTAGAATTTTATGGAGAAAAAAATAATAACAATTTATGTATGCGTTAAAAAATAATATTTATGTAAAAACCCAAAATATTGTAAGATAACAAAATTTAGAAAGGAACACATCAATTATCCAGCCAGTCAATCAAATCCATAAAACCAAAGGAAATCTTTCAGCTGAAATTTTTTTTATAAAATCTTCAAAAAATTTTAAAATTTACAAGATCCTAAATCCTTTTTACATTCCACCACAGGACCCCACTGAGGCAATGTTTAAAAAAAACGGCCTTTTCCTACACAGGATGGCTACACACAAAAAAAACAACAATAACAAAAAAATAAACATTGTCAACTAACAGTTTGAAAACAAAAAATACCAAAATGTTATTATACATTTTTTTGTAAACAAATACTGTAATCTTCTTAAGACATAAACTAATTTAGTACTTATCGGACGAATACACGAGAATTGGGTTTATTTTAATTTAACCTCATTCAATACTTATATCATCGTTCCGTCTTGTATGTTGTTGTTTTCATTGGTGAGTTGGCAGCACTGTATCCGTAAGCCACATCTGTTTAATTTCATTGTTGAGAATTAATGTGGTTTCCTGTCCATTAAAATAAGTTTCCTCTCAGTAAGTGCTGGTGGTTTTAACTCCAAAGTGAAAATGTATTCAAACAGTGAGTATACTGATATGCATTTTGTCTATGGGTATTGCAATGGGAATGCAAAGGCAGCTTCGGCTGAGTACAGGAGAAGATATCCAAACAGAAATATTCCAAACCCGAGAGTTTTTACCGACCTGCAAAACCGACTTAAAGAGACAGGATCGGTTAGTAGGAGAAAGCGAGAGGGATTCGATCAAGTTGATGTGCATACTGAAGAAAATATTATTGAAGCAGTGCAGCAAAGTCCAGGTACGAGTGTTAGGAGACTATCAAACCAACATTTAGTGTCTTCAACAAAGGTTTGGAGAGTTCTGAAGAAGGAAAAAATGCACCCCTATCACTTTCAAAAAGTGCAAGCCCTTCATCCTGGGGACAACGATGCTAGGCTGGCATTTTGCAATTGGGTAGTGGCTAACCGGAGGTTAGTTAAGTGCATTTTGTTTACTGATGAAGCCCAGTTCTCGAGAAATGGAATAAATAACTTAAGAAACCTACACAACTGGGCTACAGAAAATCCCCATAAATTAATAGAAAATCATTTCCAACAAAGGTTTTCTGTAAATTTGTGGTGTGGCCTTGTTAATGATAAGCTGATTGGACCTTTTATCATCGAGGGGAATCTAAACAGAGCCACTTATCATGCATTCCTGCTCAATGAGTTACAAAGACTCCTAGAGGAAGTCCCTCTTGGAACCATAGTAAATCTCTGGTTTCAACACGACGGTGCACCGCCTCACTCTTCAAGAGAAGTTGTAGAACTACTGCGTCAGAAATTTGGGCAAAGGGTAATAGCTAACAACGGTCCAGTACATTGGCCCGCAAGGTCTCCTGACCTTACACCCATGGACTATTTTTTATGGGGATGGATGAAATCACAAGTCTAAACAACAAAGCCTAGAACAAGAGAAGAATTATTGCAAAGGATAATGAATGTATCTGAGTCCATCAAGAACAACCCAGCAGTCATCCGAGTGGCAACAAACTCATTGATTTCACGAGCAAGATTGTGCAGGCAGAAAGATGGTGGTCACTTTGAAAATTTCTTGTAAGGTGCACCCATGGTACCCTCGTCGTTTTGTAAATAACAGTATTATTTCACTCTAGATCTTTAATTTTTATGTGTATTTTCACAAAACATTGTGATTTGTAATTTGAAAATGATTTAAATTTTTGTTTAATAAATCTTTAAGTAAAATTTAATACTACCTTATTTTTACATTGTAATTAGTGGCCTCTCTTCCACATTTATAAAAAAAGAAGATGAATTTTCTTTATCTTGAGATCAGCTTTATTATTTTATTATCTTTACAAATTTTCAATCTAGAGGCCCAAAAGTGCAATAACTACACTTAAAATTGAAAAAAATCAATTTTTGGCTGTAACTTGAGAACGACTAGTTTACGGACCCATGTTCATATAAGATTTTTTTCTGGTTTCGATGTAAGGAATCTCCTGGTTAAGTTGTTTACACTTATCCCGAAACACCCTGTATGTAAAAATATACACCAATACTACATGCAAAAAACCGTCACAAACCAATTTTAATAAAAGGTGTCACCAATTTGTAGTAATCAGAAAAACAAGGGAACAATTCAACAAACATTTATTACAGCCAAGTAAAAATATGTACAAATACTATTGTGATCGATTTCAGTAAAACACGTTCACCATATTGTCTACAGTGAATCTCTCTTTTTTCAGGAAAGACTGTGGTTTACAGAAATTAAAAAGGTAGTATTTTGTACATCTTTGTATTTAATTGTAATAAATGTGAGGTTATGTTACTTAGTAAGCTAGCTAGATAACTGTTGTATTAAAAAATATACATTCTGTAGTCTGAGGAAATACACAAATACCAAGCCGGATAAAAACATGGTAATTTAGTACAAATAACTTTTTTCTACTTACAAATGACTCAGGCTTAACACGTAGTTGTACTCACCTGCAATACAGAGCATAACAGTTATACAAAATATACATATTATCGGTTCTGTCACAGAGAAAAAAGAAATAGAGGTCACTTTCTCATGGCCGCAGCGAACGCTTCAGGTGCACTTATATATAGATTACAACTAATGTACATCTTTATACACATCTGTAGTAATAATTACTACGTTTATCCTTGAGGATGGGGGGGGGGGTAAGGGGAGTGGTGCTGGCCCTGCCACCCGCATGGCAAACTTAAGAAAATACTACTCGACACACATTCAGCGCAATACTGGATACGACCTCTGTTTCCTTCTTCTCTGTGGCTCTTAAGTTTGTACTTAATAGCAAGGTGCTTAATATTAGGTTAAATAAAGTGGTGAATCAGTATGGGATTCAATCTGTACTAAAAAATGTTGTAATAAATAGTATAATATTAATTAATATAAGTGTTTTTGAAAACCTCACACTACGAAGGATTTCCTCCAGCTTTAGTTGTTTTCTTCAGGTCTGTACGACTGACATTAGTGATTCAATAAATAATTTATCCGTGTTTAAACCTATATTGTTTAATTTACACTGTTAGTCAATTTGTTTTTTCAAAACACAAACTGTTATTATTTCATTTTTATTCGTACAATTTAAAAAATATAAATAAGAAGAATACGGACAACTTTAACGCACAAAATAAAAATATCATAATTGTTGTACCACTTAACTAGGGCATACCAATGGATGTAATGGGGGTAGCGGAGAAGGTTAGAGGGATAGTGAAAAAGGAAAATTCATGGAAAAACTTTTCAACACGTCGATCTGCCACTGTCCAATGTTTTCTTTTTAACATACAACGATGCGATGGTGGGTTCAGGCTGTGAGAATATGATGGAAATAGAGGTTAGACTGTGACAAGTCCAGGCCAGCTGCTGGAGGTTGTAACAACAGGCTGGAATTGAGGTTAGACTGTCAAATCCAGCTGGAACGATGCTGGAATCTAAACAGATTATCTTCATTGTCATTCCTGTTGAATGAAATAAGTTAGCAGACGTTCAGATGTACTGGGCTCTAGATTGGTCCAAGCAATATGTTCAAAGTAAAGTCCATATCTTCGTTTCTGACGGGATAAAAAATACTGCAAGTTTTTAATATTTCATTTATAAGTCTCTCTCAAACTTAATCATTTTATTATATAACTTGTTTTAATTAATAATAATAACAACACGTTTTAAATAAATGCTAACTTTCACTGAACATCATCGAAGATTAAAATTCAAATAAATATATAATTTTTTTAGCAGTTCTTTAAATCGACTTAACACTTAACAAAGTGTAAACACCTGGAGAAAAAAACAGTATAACAATTCCATTAAAAAGCGGATCTAACAAGTTAAAACCTTTTTGCGCGAGATTCCGTTTGTATTAACAACTTCACTTCAATAATTAAAACAAGGAATCCTTGGCCTTTGTTTAGTCGGAGGAACAATGTTGGCGTGCACAGTCGCACAGAGGGTGCGTGCACGAATGCTGACGTCGGACGCCGGGTAAATAACACACCACGTAATGAATGCTTGTTGAACGTATTTGTAAATACTAACCACATAACTTCCTCCCCCTCCCTCTTGCCATTTTACCACATATGTCTATTTTATACACCGTGTCATTTTACAGCTGATTTTTTTTTAATTCAAGACATCACGTTCCTACGTTCCCCAAGACGAATTTAAACTGATTTTACTTTAGTATTGACTTTAACGACGTCTTACTGTAAATGTAGTAATAATTTGCAAGAGAAATAAATTAGTATTTATAGGAATAAGAAAAATAGGCTGTGAATTGGTTGGCTAGAAAGAGAGCATTCATTTATTAGCCTTGATTACTCAGTTATGTAAATAAATTAGCAATACAATTGGTTACGATCTGTTACTGGGATGGAGGCAGGAAATAATTGTTAATAACTCAACAAGTTGTTTTAGGTTATGTTTGACGAAGCAATGCGTTGCAGACTTCATTCTTAAGATTTTTAAATAATATTTTAAATAGTGCTACGAAAGTTTTAACGAAAGTTCAGGGAAACCCTTTGACTGAATACACTATTTTTGTCATTTAAACACTCGGTCATCCTTGACGTATCTACGGACCTGAAATATTAATTAAAACAATCCGTCCCAACATTTAACTATTTATTCTTAAGACGCCGATCATCAATTTACGGACGAATATGGATTTCGAATGAGTGTGATGAGTGTATGTAGTCATTGTTACTAACTAAGGCTAACTATTCTTTAAACAGTGTCATTAATTAATTGACAAATGAACACTCGGTAGTTATCAGCTGCTGATCTCTTTCAAAATGTGTTACAAATCTGATTGGGATCGAACTGAGAACCTTTCGCATATGAAGCTGGGATTTAACCAACTAACCTGCCGACCAATGTGGTTTGGATTGCTAAGGTAATATCTGTCAGTTGATAACAACAAATTATTGAATAACTGTCTGCACTGGTGAATGATATAGTATTCCTCTAAAAAAATTGTCCAGGACGCTAATTATTGATAAAATACTAAAGGTGGACATTTTCAGCTAAGTGTTCGGGTACATAAACCAGAGCAGTTTACGGGATTTTGTCGCCTTTGACCTATGTTGGCATAAGAAACTGCATACACGCAAGGAGTGTAAGTGAGGGTTGGGGTTGAGGTGTGTAGAGGGAGCCTCACCACTGCGAACTAAACTAAACATCCACTCTGTAACAGAAAGGTGAGTTAACCAACCTATTCTTTAACGGATTTCCAGAGACTAGATTAAACGAAAATAAAGCGAGGCTCGCGTGAGGGTTGATTGGGCCTAAAGCAACATTAATGAGAGGTTGATGGCGGCAGGGGTGGTCGGTCGAGGCGCTTCAATAATATTGTTCATTGCGTTGGTCATCTGTGCTTCAGATTTCATTTGAATTCTGATGATTTTAAGTAATAACGTACCAGCCCGTAGGATTCAACAAGTTACTGTCGTGGTTCACCAGACGATCTCCTCTTTACATATGTATTAGTTACGAAAGTAGACATTACAATGTCCATGACTAAAATAACTTCAACTGGTGCCATAAATGCACTCGTGTGTATACAGGGTGTTCGGCTTCGACTGTCACTTATTTTAGAGGATCGTTTTCTGTGTTTTTTTTTTTGTTAGAAAAACTTGAATATCTCAAAAAAATGCTCGACTTCAAAACTGATTAAAAAAAAAGAAAGTTGATTTTACAAAAACAAATGTTATGTAAAGGAGCTGTCTAAAAATTTCAGAAACAAAAAATAATGACATTTAGCATTCAGTCAAAAAAAAAGTTTCCTCCCGTGTTAATCACTCATATTGTTGAATTTGGCATAATTTAGTCTACAAATATTGTATTTTACATTTTTATGTAAAATGTGTTATTTGTTGTTTATATTTGACTTTGAACTTTTTAGACAGCCACCATTATGAAACTGATAATCTTAGACTTACAGCACTTTTACATGAAATATGTTTCTATAAGATCAACTTTCACAGTTTAGTAACAATACTAAACTGTGAAAGTTGATACAAATTTCAAACGGTTTTTGAGATATTCAAATTTTAGTAAAAAAAAAACACATACAAACACACAGACAAGAAAACTAATCGAGATAGGACACATGTTATATGGTATTATTTGCTTGTATTGACCTAACAAACAGTCCTTTAAAATATGTGACAAAAAATCCTTAGTAATGGGAACTAAAATTCACTTTCCTAAGAGATATATAGGTCCTGGAATAACAATATTGGACCAACGGAACATCGGACCTGGTGACAATAATCGATGACGACATCAATCTCCTCCTTCTAGGTCAGCACACCTACTGAGGCAGCTGTATAGAGAGCTATTTGATGATAAATAATCCAAGGTGGGTCATCTCCACTGAGTCAAGTTCTAACTACTGGACCATCGGTGCCGATATTGGACCAACGGAACATCGGACCTGGTGACAATAATCCATGACGAAATAATTCTCCTCTTTTTAGGTCAGCACAGCTACTGAGGCAGCTGTATAGAGAGCTATTTGATGATAAATAATCCAAGGTGGGTCATCTCCACTGAGTCTGAAAGAGTTTGAAAGAACGTAAAATAACTAGTGGATTCACTTTTTAAATGTTGATTGTTTTACATGTATTTTACTAAAACTCATAAACTATATATCACTATTTTTTATTTCATTACAATTCAACATTTAAAACAATCAAAAAATGTTGATAAGTAAATCAACTGGTAAATGTTACACTATTTCAGACGGTGTAAAAATCACAATTTTCCCAACAATCTTTAAGTTACAGCGCTGATTCGTATTTAAAATTGATCTTATGGTATAAAAATCCAGCATAGTGACTACCTCTCCAGATTCAACGCAGTTCTGATTTGAATAACATGCGCACTTCTAATAACAAAACTATTTTATGAAACAATTATTAAATAAAAATAAAAATCTATTGTTTTCTCATTTATAAGTTATTTTAAGGCAATCTGAGAGAACGAGGTAGCCCACACAGTGTTATAAATAAGTCAAAACATATAAAATCATAAACGAAGGAATTTCCAAGGTGAAAGTAGAGACGTGGTGTCATCTCGAAATGCAGCAGGTGCTCATATTTCTCGGCCAATAAGGAGGCTCTATCGACGGCGGCGTTGCCAGCGACTTGATGAGGCAAGTGTCACGCCTATATGACGGCGGTGTCGATATCTGCGACCTGTCACACTGACACTACTAAACTTGTCGTCACCGTTTACAAGTAATACGGTCGGGGATGTATTTCAGATTTGGAAAAACATAGTACTGTACATTTAACTTTTATTTAACCCCCTGAATTAACACATATCCATGTATGAAAACCGTTAAATAACTAGGTTTTCTTTAACTTGTTCTTTTAGTTGTTTAGGGGGTTTCTTACGTGGATATGGGTTAATTTTAGAAAAAATAAAAATATACAGTAGTTTTGCGTATAGGTCGCTTAGAAAGTGATCTACTGAAAGCACCTGTGCACTGAATGGTGGAAGTGAGATAGAGAACTACCCCCACTGAGCCATTCCATTAGAAAAATTGTCATGACAACTAGGAAGATGGTAGGCCGCGGACTGGCAGCGCATTGTCAAGCCCCACCAACTTTGCCAACACTTTACCATTCGTTATTTTGATTAACACTAACGATTCAATGTTAGAACGAATAAATTAAATCATTATTTACTATTAAAATACCATTAACTACACGGAATTCAACTAAACACTGTTGCGGGAGTTGAATACTTGAAGGCGGATGTTAGTAACAACAAAGATGAGCGGTGGAACGATTCACTCTGCTGCTGAAACCCCTTTATGCGCTAATTATAACACGCAGGCCACTCACTGTAAGGCCCAATTGTAGTAACACCTGAAGACGACAGAAATGTTATACCTGTCGAAACGTTGTGTTTGTTTTTCAAAACCTTGAAGCGCTGAACCTTGTTCAAACAAATTTACCAAACAATCCATCGCCAACAAATAAATATCAAACAAAAGTTGATGTTTTCTTTATTAATTTATTTAAGAGTCTGCAAAGGCTGTCGGCCATGTTGGTTTTAATCCCATAAGAACAACGTTATTTGCGAATCCACATTTTTCGTTATTGACCAAAAGTTGTGTATGAGGTGTCATTTTAAACGTTATTATATTGCGCGTTGGGTTCGCTTTTGATATTTTAAATACATACGCCTAGTTTTGAAAAATATTCGAAAATAACAACTTCAAAGTAAACATTTAACAAATACTGTCTATAAAACTAATTAGGAATTCTAACGCGCAATTTCATTCTTGACTAAATGCAATTTGTTTGGAAAAAACCCGTTTGAAAATTACTGTTTAGTTTGGATACGCGTGATCGTATGTCCGGTTAGAAAATAATATTGTTCTTGAGGGATTAAAACCAACATGGCCGACTGCCTCTGCAGACTCTTAAGGAAATAAGTTTCCTTCAAACAACAACTATTCTTCACAATTTTGTAAATTTTAAAAATTATTTGAATCTCACTTCTAATACATTTTTTACTTATATAATATTTAACACATGTTTTAAAATAAGTAGACAAATTTGACAGTTTGTTTCCGTACGAAAGCGGGTTTTACCATAACGATAATTGACAAAATAATGTAAATATAACGTTTTATAAAGCTGATATAAAACTGACAGAAACGGTCCGATATTGTACGGTATTAGGTTATTTTTTTTGTATTTAAACAATTGTTGGCGTAGCGGCTCACTTGAGCACGAAGTCCAAAGTCGAGTTGGAATCCCCACACCAACTTGAAAGTAGGTCGGTACTTCACTCAAGTTAATGCACAGGCGCGTAAACTGATGAGTCGTTTTTTAACTAAACAATGCTAATAGCTAAAATAGTGAAGATTACCTTCTTTTTGCGCGGTATTTTAACTCTCACGTAAATCCCTAAAGTCTACAGTAATAATGAGAAATCATTAGCCGAGTTATGTTCAAAACTGAACAATGAAACTGACGAGGCAAACCTGAACACGAGCCAGACCCCAATAGATCTAATGTGTTTGTAGTGTGTAATTGTTGTTTACATAAGGCAGTACATAGTCCTTTGAATGGGATTGACACTGGTGCGTTTGTGAGGAGCATCGGCTTATGTATTTGTAGGAGATGTAAAGAAAAGACTAAAAATAAACTTATTGTCAACGGAGATATTTGAATATTTGTTTACGTGCTTCATTTTAATTCGCTCACAACAGTTTTAGTAAATTAAAGTTTACTGCAGCAAACAAAATATAAACTGAACTTGTTAAAAAAAAATAAAAAAAAGAGAAATATCTACATTTTTCATTTGGTATTTACTAAGCTATTTTTTCCCATTTTAACTTTTTAAAATTTAAAAACAAATCATTAAAACTTTATTAAAATATTTTATTCACATATTTATTTTCCACAACTTAAGCCATAACTACTACAAATTTTAATACAAACTGGTATGATATTGTAAAAACGTAGATGGTTTGAACAAATTACACATCACATTTAAATTCTATATAAAGTGTGAGAAATTATAAAAAAATAACTAATCAACATAAGTAAAAGGCCCTCAATATACTGACTTGCTAACGATTTCCTTTACAATAGTAGTAAAGACGTGATATTAAAGATAAATATGTACGTATTTATCGCTATATGATTGGAAAATAGGAACTATGATAATGCTAAAAAAATGCACACAACATTAATCATGGCATTGTTAACAGTAACATTCATTGAGTTAACTGAGAATTATGTACATACATTATTGTTAATATGAAAACTGTATGATATGAATGTATTTTAAAAATTAACTTATCAGATGAGCATTTGTTGTATACATGATATTTAAACTGTGATATCACTCTCATATTTTGTCTACCCATCATATTCGCTTAGCATACTACGTTAGTAATTAGTTACGGAAATGTTGCCACAAATAATTAAAACTACGTTGCTACTACATTGGCCGTAACTTTTGGCAAACGAACCCGCCGCTGTATTGACGCAGCACCGGCACTATCCACTACTCATAGGCCACCGGCGCAACCTTTGACCTTTCCACAGAGTCCCGCATAGGCTGCCACCCCCACTTTATTGCCCTCCAGTTTAGATTGACCCATTACGGTGGCGACCTACCAACGCTTGTCTACCTCAGCTATTACACCTCGTAGCTACGTAATAACTGCAGAACACGACCCCCTATTACAGGCATAATAGGTAATACAGTGTGTGTGTGTGTGTGTGTGTGTGTGTGTGTGTGTGTGTGTGTGTGTGTGTGTGTGTGTGTGTGTGTGTGTGTGTGTGTGTGTGTGTGTGTGTGTGTGTGTGTGTGTGTGTGTGTGTGTGTGTGTGTGTGTGTGTGTGTGTGTGTGTGTGTGTGTGTGTGTGTGTGTGTGTGTGTGTGTGTGTGTGTGTGTGTGTGTGTGTGTGTGTGTGTGTGTGTGTGTGTGTGTGTGTGTGTGTGTGTGTGTGTGTGTGTGTGTGTGTGTGTGTGTGTGTGTGTGTGTGTGTGTGTGTGTGTGTGTGTGTGTGTGTGTGTGTGTGTGTGTGTGTGTGTGTGTGTGTGTGTGTGTGTGTGTGTGTGTGTGTGTGTGTGTGTGTGTGTGTGTGTGTGTGTGTGTGTGTGTGTGTGTGTGTGTGTGTGTGTGTGTGTGTGTGTGTGTGTGTGTGTGTGTGTGTGTGTGTGTGTGTGTGTGTGTGTGTGTGTGTGTGTGTGTGTGTGTGTGTGTGTGTGTGTGTGTGTGTGTGTGTGTGTGTGTGTGTGTGTGTGTGTGTGTGTGTGTGTGTGTGTGTGTGTGTGTGTGTGTGTGTGTGTGTGTGTGTGTGTGTGTGTGTGTGTGTGTGTGTGTGTGTGTGTGTGTGTGTGTGTGTGTGTGTGTGTGTGTGTGTGTGTGTGTGTGTGTGTGTGTGTGTGTGTGTGTGTGTGTGTGTGTGTGTGTGTGTGTGTGTGTGTGTGTGTGTGTGTGTGTGTGTGTGTGTGTGTGTGTGTGTGTGTGTGTGTGTGTGTGTGTGTGTGTGTGTGTGTGTGTGTGTGTGTGTGTGTGTGTGTGTGTGTGTGTGTGTGTGTGTGTGTGTGTGTGTGTGTGTGTGTGTGTGTGTGTGTGTGTGTGTGTGTGTGTGTGTGTGTGTGTGTGTGTGTGTGTGTGTGTGTGTGTGTGTGTGTGTGTGTGTGTGTGTGTGTGTGTGTGTGTGTGTGTGTGTGTGTGTGTGTGTGTGTGTGTGTGTGTGTGTGTGTGTGTGTGTGTGTGTGTGTGTGTGTGTGTGTGTGTGTGTGTGTGTGTGTGTGTGTGTGTGTGTGTGTGTGTGTGTGTGTGTGTGTGTGTGTGTGTGTGTGTGTGTGTGTGTGTGTGTGTGTGTGTGTGTGTGTGTGTGTGTGTGTGTGTGTGTGTGTGTGTGTGTGTGTGTGTGTGTGTGTGTGTGTGTGTGTGTGTGTGTGTGTGTGTGTGTGTGTGTGTGTGTGTGTGTGTGTGTGTGTGTGTGTGTGTGTGTGTGTGTGTGTGTGTGTGTGTGTGTGTGTGTGTGTGTGTGTGTGTGTGTGTGTGTGTGTGTGTGTGTGTGTGTGTGTGTGTGTGTGTGTGTGTGTGTGTGTGTGTGTGTGTGTGTGTGTGTGTGTGTGTGTGTGTGTGTGTGTGTGTGTGTGTGTGTGTGTGTGTGTGTGTGTGTGTGTGTGTGTGTGTGTGTGTGTGTGTGTGTGTGTGTGTGTGTGTGTGTGTGTGTGTGTGTGTGTGTGTGTGTGTGTGTGTGTGTGTGTGTGTGTGTGTGTGTGTGTGTGTGTGTGTGTGTGTGTGTGTGTGTGTGTGTGTGTGTGTGTGTGTGTGTGTGTGTGTGTGTGTGTGTGTGTGTGTGTGTGTGTGTGTGTGTGTGTGTGTGTGTGTGTGTGTGTGTGTGTGTGTGTGTGTGTGTGTGTGTGTGTGTGTGTGTGTGTGTGTGTGTGTGTGTGTGTGTGTGTGTGTGTGTGTGTGTGTGTGTGTGTGTGTGTGTGTGTGTGTGTGTGTGTGTGTGTGTGTGTGTGTGTGTGTGTGTGTGTGTGTGTGTGTGTGTGTGTGTGTGTGTGTGTGTGTGTGTGTGTGTGTGTGTGTGTGTGTGTGTGTGTGTGTGTGTGTGTGTGTGTGTGTGTGTGTGTGTGTGTGTGTGTGTGTGTGTGTGTGTGTGTGTGTGTGTGTGTGTGTGTGTGTGTGTGTGTGTGTGTGTGTGTGTGTGTGTGTGTGTGTGTGTGTGTGTGTGTGTGTGTGTGTGTGTGTGTGTGTGTGTGTGTGTGTGTGTGTGTGTGTGTGTGTGTGTGTGTGTGTGTGTGTGTGTGTGTGTGTGTGTGTGTGTGTGTGTGTGTGTGTGTGTGTGTGTGTGTGTGTGTGTGTGTGTGTGTGTGTGTGTGTGTGTGTGTGTGTGTGTGTGTGTGTGTGTGTGTGTGTATATATCTGTGATCTACAACACTCGTACAGGACATGATTTCTGTAAATAACGTGCGATAAAGTGGAAACAATACAAAATGTAAGGCAGTATTAGAGTTAAAACATTATTTGACAAAGATAATGTGTGACAAATAAAGAAGACCGATCCCCAAGTTCAGTTAGAAGCTTGCAATCAAATTTAATACCATTTAATATTAAATTTAAGAAACGGTATAGGCTAGTGTTGTAAGATATTTTGTCAAGTAATAATGCTACACCCACTAGGAAATGCCCCTACAAGTGGCTAAGCCACCCGAAGTGATTATTGAACTCGGCTTTTGTGTGTACTGGCACTTATAAACATCTGGGACCTTTTCCGTTCCGATATGTTTGGTATGTTATGTCAGGTTTGGTTAGGTTGTGTTAGGTTTAATTACGTTATGTTAGGTTCGGCTTGGTTACGTTAGGTTTTAACTACGTTATGGTTATGGTAGTGAATTAGTGGATAAGATCCAAAATCTATACTGTCAACTTATCACACACTGTTGACCATCTCTATAGGTCGGTAGACGTGGTTTTACTTCACTCAATAATTAATACATAGTGTAGAATCACGGGATAAAAATATGTGTTGTAAGACCCAACGCCTGTCACAGCTGTACGTACTGTTGCGGACCATGTGATCTGAAACCATCCAGATCCCGTTTCTCGAGGCAGCGGCTAGAAGATTAAAATACAGTTTAGAAGCCAATGAAACGACATGCTAGAGCATTCTCACACTGTCTAGGAGCTGGTAGATTGGCCGAGCTACCGGAAGGGACCTGTCACACCCAACCGTAGAGACAGCTTACCAAAATTGACATGTTCACAGCACTATTCACAATTGTTTTTACACATTCTTTTGGAGAAAATATTGTAGATACATTGGTGACGATTTGAGGAATCAGAAAACCTAAACTCTATCAAAAGCAATAAAATAAACTAAAATCACACAAAACTGAGGGAGAAACTTTCGTTTTTTATTCTAAAACAACGTGGGAATTCAGAGACCAGACTGTTAGGTCTCACTGTGTTATGTATTAGGCTGTGAAGTTCGACTTTATACAGCATACAATTTGTAAGCAGACAGAATACGGGTATCACAGTGCCATTGTGACATTCCGCGTTTAAGAAGAAATACAAATATTAAAATAATATTCAAACAAGATGCAAATATGATTTTTTTTGAGGAAATTTACATGTACCCATGAATCGCTCAGTATTATTGGGAGAACTAATCTTTACGTAAACGCAGAGTTGGTGTTTCCAAAAGACAAAGTAAATTTAAAAGAGTTGTTTGGGAAGAACACGAATCAGTCAAGAATTATCTTTTGGAGATCCCAACTGACGGAATGATTATCAAAATCTACAGTTAAAGACAATCCACAATCGTCATCAATATTTGTCTTGTTTAAGGAGAACCGTTTTATTTTAACATAAGGATTTTTACTACCTATCACTCAACCTTCTTTATTACCGAATTTCCATTTTGTTTATGATTTCCCCCCATAAAATCGTGATTTTATATCTTATTCTGTTTTAATCAAAGTACTGTATATCCGTAAACTTCATCGAGCTTCGTCATGAAATGGACTTTGTCTTCCAACACAGTGCGTGGTTGGCCTATATGATCTACAGGACAAGATTCCACCTGACTGTCGTTTCGTACTTTACTTGTTCAATGGCCAACATAACCATTTCTACAGACAATTGAACTCTTGCTAACACACTTTATAAAATGAATGGCATCGAATAGCTATTCATCACATAAATACACTTTTAGCACGTGAAAGAAAATGATCTTTTCATAAACCATTCTTTTTTAAATACTCTCAAAATGAAATCCCAGTCATTTAACATTGCAATAAGGACAAATATTGGCAGTGATTTGACTTCTCGTGGATGCACTGAAATAGAAAGGCGAACGAGAGAAGTGTTGAGAGGGTCGCGTGCTAATGGTATCGACTGGCCTCAAGGTCAACTGCAGCGGTAAACAGTGAAGTGTCGATACATCTGAGCTGACTAAACAGTGGGTGGCTGTTGGACCGACATTCTGAGACTGAGAAAAGTGTAGGGGGGGGGGGTCATGTGCTAATGGTATCGACTGGCCTCAAGGTCGACTATGGCGGTAAACGGTGAAGTGTCGATACATCTGAGCTGACTAAACAGTGGGTGGCTGTTGGACCGACATTCTGAGATTGAGTGAAGTGTTGGGAGGGTCGCGTGCTAATGGTATCGACTGGCCTCAAGGTCGACTATGACAGTAAACAGTTAAGTGTCGATACATCTGAGCTGACTAAACAGTGGGTGGCTGTTGGACCGACATTCTGAGATTGAGTGAAGTGTTGGGAGGGTCGCGTGCTAATGGTATCGACTGGCCTCAAGGTCAATTGCAGCGGTAAACAGTGAAGTGTCGATACATCTGAGCTGACTAAACAGTGGGTGGCTGTTGGACCGACATTCTGAGACTGAGAAAAGTGTAGGGGGGGGGGGGTCATGTGCTAATGGTATCGACTGGCCTCAAGGTCGACTATGGCGGTAAACGGTGAAGTGTCGATACATCTGAGCTGACTAAACAGTGGGTGGCTGTTGGACCGACATTCTGAGATTGAGTGAAGTGTTGGAAGGGTCGCGTGCTAATGGTATCGACTGGCCTCAAGGTCGACTATGACAGTAAACAGTTAAGTGTCGATACATCTGAGCTGACTAAACAGTGGGTGGCTGTTGGACCGACATTCTGAGATTGAGTGAAGTGTTGGGAGGGTCGCGTGCTAATGGTATCGACTGGCCTCAAGGTCAATTGCAGCGGTAAACAGTGAAGTGTCGATACATCTGAGCTGACTAAACAGTGGGTGGCTGTTGGACCGACATTCTGAGACTGAGAAAAGTGTAGGGCGGAGGGGGGGGGTCATGTGCTAATGGTATCGACTGGCCTCAAGGTCGACTATGACAGTAAACAGTTAAGTGTCGATACATCTGAGCTGACTAAACAGTGGGTGGCTGTTGGACCGACATTCTGAGATTGAGTGAAGTGTTGGGAGGGTCGCGTGCTAATGGTATCGACTGGCCTCAAGGTCAATTGCAGCGGTAAACAGTGAAGTGTCGATACATCTGAGCTGACTAAACAGTGGGTGGCTGTTGGACCGACATTCTGAGATTGAGTGAAGTGTTGGGAGGGTCGCGTGCTAATGGTATCGACTGGCCTCAAGGTCGACTATGGCGGTAAACGGTGAAGTGTCGATACATCTGAGCTGACTAAACAGTGGGTGGCTGTTGGACCGACATTCTGAGATTGAGTGAAGTGTTGGGAGGGTCGCGTGCTAATGGTATCGACTGGCCTCAAGGTCGACTATGACAGTAAACAGTTAAGTGTCGATACATCTGAGCTGACTAAACAGTGGGTGGCTGTTGGACCGACATTCTGAGATTGAGTGAAGTGTTGGGAGGGTCGCGTGCTAATGGTATCGACTGGCCTCAAGGTCGACTATGACAGTAAACAGTTAAGTGTCGATACATCTGAGCTGACTAAACAGTGGGTGGCTGTTGGACCGACATTCTGTGATTGAGTGAAGTGTTGGGAGGGTCACGTGCTAATGGTATCGACTGGCCTCAAGGTCAATTGCAGCGGTAAACAGTGAAGTGTCGATACATCTGAGCTGACTAAACAGTGGGTGGATGTTGGACCAACATTCTGAGATTGAGTGAAGTGTTGGGAGGGTCGCGTGCTAATGGTATCGACTGGCCTCAAGGTCGACTATGGCGGTAAACGGTGAAGTGTCGATACACCTGAGTTGACTAAACAGCAGATGGCTGTTGGAAAAACATTCTGAGTAAAGTGTTCGAAAGGTATACCGTTATCAGTTCTATCTGCATCATCTTAAAATCATATTTTTTCCATGTAACATTTTATTTGTTTCAGCGTCTAAACGAACGCCATAATTACCACTGTCTTATTATTATAATATGTTTAATAACTTTTATACTTTTACATCATATCAATCCTTTTTACATTACCTTGTTTATTAACTGTAATTTATATTCTTTGAAATTTATCCTATATCTCAACTCTACAGTCTGTGACTCCCCACTTCCCTATTTTTCCATAATTACTTCGGATATGTTCCATCATATTTCCCTTCTTATATTATAACTGATTTACCCCTTTTAATAAATCAAAGTACTGAATATAGTTAGCCTTCATTAAGCTCATGTATGTATTTGATTTCTAGGACCAGCTCGGTCTCTTTTTTGGCTAGATAGGACATTCTGGCTAACAGTTGGTATTCCTTCGTGTAATTGATATTGCTGTAAGGATATGTTGCTAATTATAATATGATTAATTTTGAAACGAACTTCTATAGCCTCAACAAACTAATTTTAAAAATACTAAGCAAAAAGGTGTCCAGAACAGAACCTTGTGGTACACCGCTTGTCACTGGTAGAATATCAGATTTATTATTTCCCAACCGAACAAATTGATGGCGTCGTAAATCTATTGCCTTAAAATTCTGTTGTTCTGACATGTATAAGTATTCCCTTTAAGGGTTGTCGTGTCAGATTTTGACGTCTTAACCCCTGAAAAAGTTATAAGAGGGTATCAGTTTCAAACTGATAATATTACTTTACATGCTATGTAATATTACTTTACATGTTCATCTATGATGGAAAATAGGCCTATTAAAGGGAGACGTGGAGAAAAATTATTTATAAATAATAAAAGTCACTCTATTCAATCAAATTGTAGCCATAGTGTGAAGTGCACTGTACGCACTTTCAGTAGAGGAAATAATCAGTGATAGTAATATATATATATATATATATATATATATATATATATATATATATATATATATATATATATATATATATATATAAAAAACGTGAATATGGTATTATAAAAAGCTTGGTATATTCTCGACTTAGAAGACAGATGATAAAACACAAAAGGACGAATAAGTGGGTACTTGTAGTTCAGCCCTTTGGAGCCACTCGGTGAGTCGCCTCGTAACGTTCTACAATTAGGAGATTAGCGATACTCCCTGTATTACATGAACATATTACTGGAGGCAACCCGCCTTGTGTAGTGCAGGCAAGAACGATTCAATTCCTACCAGCGTTGTTTGTCAGCGACCTGTCACTACCAAATCAGTATTGATGATGGTGAGGTGGAAGACAAAGTTACTGGTGAGCGTTGACGTCATCAGTCATCATCAGCGACACACAGTTTTGACGAGGGAGACGTGGGTGGAATATGCCCGTTGTATTGACACTAACATTTGACGAAATACCTGTGTCATCAATGTAATTTAACTATTAGTACAAAGCGCCACGACTGTAATTCGACGGATTTGACGTAATAAACGAACATAGAGTGTTCAACTTTTTTGTGATAAGTAAATAGTCGACTACTGTAATATTTTGATGTTCATTGACTTATCACCTCAAATACGTCAAAAGGTAAACATGGCACCTCTTAAAGAGTTAAATTAATATCATTCAGAATAAGACCTTATAGACAGTAGATTTGCCATCAATTCGTAAGGCTGGGAAATCAGAGGTCACATATTCTACCGGTGATAAGCGGTGTACCCCAAGGTTCTGTTCTGGAATCAATCTTGTTTACTGTATTTACAAATTATTTATACAACTTTGTTCCAAATAAAACCATTCTATATGCAAAAGATAAGCCACTAAAGACTACTTATTTCAGAGCTTATTTAGAGTTTGACGCCAATAATAATAAAATTTTTAACAATAAACAGAAGAAATGGTTTTCAGTTTAAGTAAGAATATTGGTCCTTGTAATACACTATAAAACTGTTAGGAATACATTTGGATGGGTAATGGACCCACCCACCCATCCATACACGTACCATCCATACCACTGGCGCTACCTATGAAAACAGAAGGACTAATATCACAGAGCTGAAAACCAGCTCTACCGGACCCATATGTTAGTCTTCTTTTTTCTACAGTCAATGCTTATACTCCAGAAATTGAAAACTTTAATTGCTGTCTATCTTGATTAAAAGCAAAAGATAAAAAAATATTCTCCATGTAGTATACATTTTTTCCATAAACATAAAATCACTTACCTAAAATCTGCCCACTAGTTACATTTAAAACAGCATAATTTTTTAAATTAGAAAAGTAAACAATTCTTCGTTGAAGAGGCAAATACTGAGTTTATTCAATCGACAATATTGGGTGTGGACGGAGGCCAAAACACCGGGGCGAGGAATAACAAAGGACGAGCAAAGTTGACGTTGAGAAGACAGGTCAATAGCTCTCAGTCTTGCCAATCTCGCTTTTGTCGATGTGAAGGTAATGGTTAAAAAGGAAATTCTTATACAAAGTTTTAATAAATAATAATAGAAATTCACATACAACATAACAATGCACTCACAATTTTTGTAACAACTAGTAGAACTTAATTAGTAAGAGATGGCGTTATTTGACAAATGCAGTAAACAAAATGGATCCCAGAACAGAACCTTGGGGTACACCATTTATATAATATATAATGTATGTGCATGTTACCGTTGTTAATAATTCGGAATAGCATATTTACTAACAGTCATTATATGCTGTGCCAATTGAGGTATCACGCAGTGGACTCTGATCCACTGGGTTGAGTGGAAGATAGGACTTAATAGCCCTAACTCCGCCTAATAAAGATAATTTTCATTTCATTTCATCCACTCGTCACTGAATATGCCTTGACCTCTTGGGTAACTAAGTACTCTGTTCTCGAATCTAGCTTATCAATGACTTCTTTTTTTATTCACTGTCATATATTTCAAAGCAAATATTGCAGCCAGAGCGTTTCTCCAGTTGACTAAAATATACAAGAAAACTTCTATTTTCTGTTAACACCGATGGCCTGACTGTACGGTTGATAGTTATAACAGAATAACAGATTACAACTACTGAAGTGACATACATGACAGACAAGTTGGAAAATAGATCAGGTTGATTAACCGTTCTACATGCATATAACTGATGCAGACGAGTCGCCAGAACTAAGCAGGATTACGTATTCTCTCACCAGACACTAGGGAGTGTGAACAGCTAGCGAAACAGGTACAGGAACACGTTACGACACGGTATTTACCTATCAAGGTGAAACGTATAAAGTATTCACATCCTACGGGACAGATATAACGATACAAAATCTATAACGTAAGGTGTAAGTGGTGCAGTTACATAGAACAGCTCGATTACCTGTTCCAATTGAAGTGATTTACATAACTGTTTTGCTCGAGTCACGGGAACTGTATAACGGGAACAACCTCTCTCCGACAGTATTGATCCATGTTCCAACACAAAAGCAAAACTATAATGTAATGTGTAAGTGGTGCAGTTACATAGAACAGCTCGAGTACCTGTTCCAATTGAAGTGATTTACATAACTGTTTTGCTCGAGTCACGTGAACTGTATAACGGAACAACCTCTCTCTGACAGTATTGATCCATGTTCCAACACAAAAGCAAAACTACAATGTAATGTGTAAGTGGTGCAGTTACATAGAACAGCTCGATTACCTGTTCCAATTGAAGTGATTTAAATAACTGTTTTGCTCGAGTCACGTGAACTGTATAACGGAACAACCTCTCTCCGACAGTATTGATCCATGTTCCAACACAAAAGCAAAACTACAATGTAATGTGTAAGTAATGATTTCAAATAAGAACAATTCGATTACGTTTTCCAATTACAATGTAATTATTTCGTAGAGCCAGTGGCCGAGCGATCTAAGGCATCAGGACATGGAGTTAGGAATAGGGCAAGATCGAATCCCAGCCTTTGACTGGAAATTTGTATCGATAATATTCAAATTGTAATGTGCCGATTTCCCTCTTATTCTGTCTAATAAGTTCCCCGCACAGGTCAATAGTATATGGACAATGGGTAGAGTAAGTTTAAAAGGAAATCGGCCTCTCCTTACACAATATAAAACATGAAGTGATTGACACATATAGAAATGTTTTGCTCGAGTCACCGCGAAACTGTGCAACGAAACACCTCTCTCTGAAAGTTTAAAGCCAAATTCAGTTATTATTCTAACACGCCTATCTACTCACTCCATATCCCTTTAACATTTAAGATCTGGTTTAAATTCTTCACAATTACTTTTGTAATTCATAAAAATTACAAGACTTGTTACAAAATAAATTAAGAAATATAATTGGCTAACATGGTTCAAACAATTATGCTAATGGGATCTTGTTGACCTTCACATAGGGTGTACAGGCGTGGTGGGTCCTACACCTTTCAACCACCAACCCCTTACAAGGACTTGGAACCCCATTTCCACAGGGTGCAGTCTTTATTCACTGAATTAACTTAAAATACTTTTCACAGATAATTAATATTTATACAGAGACATTTCATGGTAAAATAATACTCTTTTGTGAAAAAAAATCATTTTTCATAGCTAAGCTGACTGACAAAACATTGGGGTGGATGATATTTTTTTTAAATCTAAAAAACCCGCATTAAAGTGGTGAAGCTCAATAGCCTAAATGAGCTCATTTTCTTAAATGTTAATTTGTATCGATAACACTTCTATAAATACGAAACTCAACCGCCGAAACTTAACAAAAACATTCTACGACTGTACAATGACTATTATGACCTCTAAATAATTTGTTCTATTCAGACGTACTGAACAGTTAAGTCAAGTCAATCTAACAGTCTCGTACACTTTGCTACACAAACGATAACAACTAGTACAACTGTTGTTCGAGTCGGTAATAGCCGGAACTCGGTCGGCCACAGAGCACACAATATGTTTACTCTGAGCTGCGGGAAACAAATAACTGATCGATGAAAGATAACAGCTGATGCTGGATTGGAAAACAGGAACACAAAGGACCGAGCTAGACTGCTATATAGGTCAACTCACAAACATAGGGAATTATGACAAATATAATAACTATAAAACGACAACGAAACTTCATTTATTACCTTCACACGTCTTGTCCACACATTTATTCAATCAATATTAAAAGACCATTTATTATATAAGCACGATTTGGATAAACTATTTCTTGCCAATATAATCAAATTATTACTTTTACTATTTGTCTTTTGGTATTTAATTAGCAGGCACAAATCATTCGTACGAAAAATTCAATACTATACTACATACCTGTAAAATTTCAAACTTTCATTGAGTATGCAGTAGTATACTATTAATAATAACTACTAAACTAACGCTATAAGGTTAGTAAGAGTACATTTGTGACTTACCTTTATGTAGAAATCCTTTGGCACTCGAGATAACAAACAATATACACTCGAAGGCAATTCATTACCATTCTATAATTATATACCTAAAAGCTAGAAGAAGAATATTTTTAAAAATTGACGAATAATGTATATTCTTTGCAGTGTAATCAATACTGAAATACAATTTTTAACCATAAAGTAAAATGTCTTGGTGTTTTCGTTGTGTAAATGTAAAATCGTCTATTTTAGAAATACGGACAACAGTCTCATTGGTCTATAGTTGGCAAGCGCTTGTTTGCTTCCTCACGTGTTTGTGGTTGCGGTGCGCCAGCGAGGTTGGACAAAGGCACAGTTCCAATTAATCATTTACTAGGTCCAATTAGCCAATCCAACACGTGCAAACGGAACCTAGTAATCGAGTTGTTTTATAGGAAGTGTTTATGGTTCGACAGCTTGATAGGTAATTCGTTATTTAGTAAAAACGCTTAATACAAACAATTCTGGTTTGAACACAGTTTTATTGTAAATTGGCGTAAAATAAACGTTGACTATATTGGATTTTACGTAAATATAGAAACAATTGAAAAACTGAGTTCTAGTCAGTTGTGACAAACATTGAACATTTACGCTTGTTAAGTTCTATTATATATTTAACAACTAATTCAACAAAGATGGTACGATTTTAGTTCATTTATTAGACTTATTGTTGTTTTAATTATCATCTATTCGTGTAAACAGTTTTTTAATTTACTATACATTTTAAGTATATGTGATTGAAAAATAACAAAAAACTAATTTACAACAGGATGGTTAGAAAAAAAGAAGAAACTACATTGAAACAGAGAACAATAATTCAAGTCAGCAGTTTTTACTGACTAGAGCTTGAGTAAGTTATAATATTAGTGGGAGAGGGTTCTTTTCAATAAATTAATTTTTTATAGTTGTAATAAAATTCAATTTCATAATGAAAAATTGTAGCTGGCCAACAAAATATCAATAAATAATCCACTCACCCCAACCTGAACTTTCTACTCATCCAAGAACGAATGGCAAAACACTACCCTACCACATTCTCTAGCGGAGGTGCTGTATTAGCTAAACAGCATCAACCCTCTAAAACGTTATGCTTGAGCCGTCTGTCAGACCACCGCAGGTGTTTTGGAAATTCCGAGAACAAAACAATAGGTCGGTAATCCTACAAACCAGCCTTTGTACCTTCATCAAAGCCAGCCGGTAATCCACAGTGGCTTAGTCGATTTCATTACGTGAAAATCCACGAGATACATTTCGAGGACTCATCTGGCTCTAGCTTAGTTAATTTGGATCTCCGAGTGGGCACTGATTCAACACTTGTACTAACAAAGGCAGCGACAAAGTAAATAGGATTATTTTGGTAAATCATTTAATATAACTTAAGTAGCTTACATTTCTGTGACAGAAAATTAAAGCAACAAGACATGGAGAAATAAAAATTCCGAAAAAACACGCGTCTTTTAAATCTCTTTAAATATAGTTTAACTTAAAGAACATCCGAAGTAATTAAACTAAAATTGTTACATATTGTTGATTACAACTCCTAACATTGATAAAGACAATACTTATAACTTACACTGTAATTTTGAAAATATTAAAATTAATCGAATTTCGTGATTATTTAAAGAGCTTTTTAATTGTACAGTATAAGTAAAAAGAGATGGTTACCTTGTGTTTGTGCTGGACGATTCTGCCTATTTTAGACGAACGTAGATACCCAGCGATCCAACACATTCATAACGAAATGTAAATTATTTCAAATCGTATACATTTGAAAACACCAACGAGAGTGACGTTATTACAAGTTATGTCACCATTATAATTTCGTTATAAAGTCAATACTCGTATTTCTGCAACCGATATGAGGTCTCTATAAAAGAGAATTGTCATGTCTGATACCTGAAATCGACTTATATACGTTCCCTTCACGCACTTAAGATTTTATATCATCTATTTCAAACACTTTCACTGAAAAGTGATAGGTGACATTTGAACACACTGTTAAAGCGACTTAGTATTACACATGTTATGAGATCAAGGAGTCAACTTGAAATGTTATGTACAATAACTCCCATAATATAGTACACCATTAAAAAAAACTGACTTTTTAAATCTCAGAATCGATAGTGAAATTATGTCACTTCTTTACTAAGCAAACCTTTACCTAAGAGGTTGAAGTGCAACCTAGGACTGGCCTTAGAGCTTTCCTTCTCCTCGGTACACTAAACTAAGCGAACCTTTTTATAAAATGACTAGATAGATAATCCTCACATCACTTTTTGTTTTAGGATACATCGTTGGTGTTGATGACTTATCAGTGTTGGTGTTTGGGCACATCGTTGGTGTTGGTGACTTATCAGTGTTGGTGTTTCGACACAGCGTTGGTGTTGGTGACTCATCAGTGTTAGTGTTTGGAAACACCATTGGTGTTGGTGACTCATCAGTGTTGGTGTTTTGACACATCGTTGGTGTTGTTGTTAGGACCCATCGTTGATGTTTGTAACTCCTAAGTGTTGGTGTTTTGAAACATCGTTGGTGTTGGTGACGCATCAGTGTTGTTGTTTGGAGTCATCGTTGGAGACTTATCAGTGATGGTGTTTGGACACATCGTTGGTGTGATGACTCATCAGTGTTAGCGTGAGTGCCCGGTCAGTGACTTTTCTGCCTCTGTGCATGGACATTCTACGGTCTTGTAGAAACATATAAAATCTTGGTAAACACGTTTGTCATTTTTCTTTGGAAATTGGTGCATTACTATCGGTTAATATACTGATAAAGGGTTATTACGTGTTAAATTGTTCTAGTAATGCCTTAATTTTGAATCAAATGAAACTCATGTTAAAAAACTTCATAGTTGCTATGTGTCTCAGGCTTGGCACTGCGGAGGACAAGGTAAGGTTCGCATCCACAACTGAGTCAAGGTCGGTAGTTTACTTCTTAATTAAAGTTCACACAATAAACTGCAGCCCCATGAGAACTAATCAGTAAAGTTAAAACATGTAAAAATTAACAAAACATAATAACTTCCAGTCAATTACATAAACATCTGAAGCTAGTTTTGTTATCTAGCTAGACCTCAAGCCTCGATTTAACAAAAGCGGTAGAGTTTGAACAGTAAAGTGTCAAGCCATGGACCTGTAAGGGAGTTAGTTGGCTTGCCGTCATGTAGCGTGTTCAAACTGTACCCCCACTCCACCCCTCCTTCCTACCGACGTCGGCAAACCGAGTTTGAACAGTAAAGAGTCAAGCCATGAACCTGTAAGGGAGTAAGTTGGCACAGCCGTCATGTAGCGTGTTCAAACTGTACCCCCACTCCACCCCTCCTTCTTACCGACGTCGGCAAACCGAGTTTGAACAGTAAAGAGTCAAGCCATGGACCTGTAAGGGAATTAGTTGGCTTGCCGTCATGTAGCGTGTTCAAACTGTACCCCCACTCCACCCCTCCTTCCTACCGACGTCGGCAAACCGAGTTTGAACAGTAAAGAGTCAGGCCATGAACCTGTAAGGGAGTAAGTTGGCACAGCCGTCATGTAGCGTGTTCAAACTGTACCCCCACTCCACCCCTCCTTCCTACCGACGTCGGCAAACCGAGTTTGAACAGTAAAGAGTCAGGCCATGAACCTGTAAGGGAGTAAGTTGGCACAGCCGTCATGTAGCGTGTTCAAACTGTGTCCCCACTCCACCTCTTTTTCCTACCGACGTCGGCAAACCGAGTTTGAACAGTAAAGAGTCAGGCCATGGACCTATAAGGGAGTTAGTTGGCACAGCCGTCATGTAGCGTGTTCAAACTGTACCCCCACTCCACCCCTCCTTCCCACCGACGTCGGCAAACCGAGTTTGAACAGTAAAGAGTCAGGCCATGGACCTATAAGGGAGTTAGTTGGCACAGCCGTCATGTAGCGTGTTCAAACTGTACCCCCACTCCACCCCTCCTTCCTACCGACGTCGGCAAACGAGTTTGAACAGTAAAGAGTCAGGCCATGGACCTATAAGGGAGTTAGTTGGCACAGCCGTCATGTAGCGTGTTCAAACTGTACCCCCACCCCACCCCTCCTTCCCACCGACGTCGGCAAACCGAGTTTGAACAGTAAAGAGTCAGGCCATGGACCTGTAAGGGAGTAAGTTGGCACAGCCGTCATGTAGCGTGTTCAAACTGTACCCCCACTCCACCCCTCCTTCCTACCAACGTCGGCAAACCGAGTTTGAACAGTAAAGAGTCAGGCCATGGACCTATAAGGGAGTTAGTTGGCACAGCCGTCATGTAGCGTGTTCAAACTGTACCCCCACTCCACCCCTCCTTCCCACCGACGTCGGCAAACCGAGTTTGAACAGTAAAGAGTCAGGCCATGGACCTATAAGGGAGTTAGTTGGCACAGCCGTCATGTAGCGTGTTCAAACTGTACCCCCACTCCACCCCTCCTTCCTACCGACGTCGGCAAACGAGTTTGAACAGTAAAGAGTCAGGCCATGGACCTATAAGGGAGTAAGTTGGCACAGCCGTCATGTAACGTGTTCAAACTGTACCCCCACTCCACCCCTCCTTCCTACCGACGTCGGCAAACGAGTTTGAACAGTAAAGAGTCAGGCCATGGACCTATAAGGGAGTAAGTTGGCACAGCCGTCATGTAGCGTGTTCAAACTGTACCCCCACTCCACCCCTCCTTCCCACCGACGTCGGCAAACCGAGTTTGAACAGTAAAGAGTCAGGCCATGGACCTATAAGGGAGTTAGTTGGCACAGCCGTCATGTAGAATGTTCAAACTGTACCCCCACTCCACCCCTCCTTCCTACCGACGTCGGCAAACCGAGTTTGAACAGTAAAGAGTCAGGCCATGAACCTGTAAGGGAGTAAGTTGGCACAGCCGTCATGTAGCGTGTTCAAACTGTACCCCCACTCCACCCCTCCTTCCTACCGACGTCGGCAAACCGAGTTTGAACAGTAAAGAGTCAGGCCATGAACCTGTAAGGGAGTAAGTTGGCACAGCCGTCATGTAGCGTGTTCAAACTGTGTCCCCACTCCACCCCTTTTTCCTACCGACGTCGGCAAACCGAGTTTGAACAGTAAAGAGTCAAGCCATGGACCTATAAGGGAGTTAGTTGGCACAGCCGTCATGTAGCGTGTTCAAACTGTACCCCCACTCCACCCCTCCTTCCTACCGACGTCAGCAAACCGAGTTTGAACAGTTAAGAGACAGATCATGGACCTGTAAGGAAGTAAGTTGGCCTGCCGTCATGTAGCGTGTTCAAACTGTGTCCCCATTCCACCCCTCCTTCCTACCGACGTCGGCAAACCGAGTTTGAACAGTAAAGAGTCAGGCCATGAACCTGTAAGGAAGTAAGTTGGCACAGCCGTCATGTAGCGTGTTCAAACTGTGTCCCCATTCCACCCCTCCTTCCTACCGAGGTCGGCAAACCGAGTTTGAACAGTAAAGAGTCAGGCCATGAACCTGTAAGGAAGTAAGTTGGCACAGCCGTCATGTAGCGTGTTCAAACTGTGTCCCCATTCCACCCCTCTTTCCTACCGAGGTCGGCAAACCGAGTTTGAACAGTAAAGAGTCAGGCCATGAACCTGTAAGGGAGTAAGTTGGCACAGCCGTCATGTAGCATATTCAAACTGTACCCCCACTCCACCCCTCCTTCCCACCGACGTCGGCAAACCGAGTTTGAACAGTAAAGAGTCAGGCCATGGACCTATAAGGGAGTTAGTTGGCACAGCCGTCATGTAGAATGTTCAAACTGTACCCCCACTCCACCTCTCCTTCCTACCGACGTCGGCAAACCGAGTTTGAACAGTAAAGAGTCAGGCCATGAACCTGTAAGGGAGTAAGTTGGCACAGCCGTCATGTAGCGTGTTCAAACTGTACCCCCACTCCACCCCTCCTTCCTACCGACGTCGGCAAACCGAGTTTGAACAGTAAAGAGTCAGGCCATGAACCTGTAAGGGAGTAAGTTGGCACAGCCGTCATGTAGCGTGTTCAAACTGTGTCCCCACTCCACCCCTTTTTCCTACGGACGTCGGCAAACCGAGTTTGAACAGTAAAGAGTCAGGCCATGGACCTATAAGGGAGTTAGTTGGCACAGCCGTCATGTAGCGTGTTCAAACTGTACCCCCACTCCACCCCTCCTTCCTACCGACGTCGGCAAACCGAGTTTGAACAGTAAAGAGTCAGGCCATGGACCTGTAAGGGAGTAAGTTGGCACAGCCGTCATGTAGCGTGTTCAAACTGTGTCCCCACTCCACCCCTTTTTCCTACCGACGTCGGCAAACCGAGTTTGAACAGTACAGAGTCAGGCCATGAACCTGTAAGGGAGTAAGTTGGCACAGCCGTCATGTAGTGTGTTCAAACTGTACCCCCACTCCACCCCTCCTTCCTACCGACGTCGGCAAACCGAGTTTGAACAGTAGAGTCAGGCCGTGAACCTGTAAGGGAGTAAGTTGGCACAGCCGTCATGTAGCATGTTCAAACTGTACCCCCACTCCACCCCTCCTTACTACCGACGTCGGCAAGTCGAGTTTGAACAGTAAAGAGTCAGGCCGTGAACCTGTAAGGGAGTAAGTTGGCACAGCCGTTATGTAGCATGTTCAAACTGTACCCCCACTCCACCCCTCCTTCCTACCGACGTCGGAAAACCGAGTTTGAACAGTAAAGAGTCAGGCCGTGAACCTGTAAGGGAGTAAGTTGGCACAGCCGTCATGTAGCGTGTTCAAACTGTACCTCCACTCCACCCCTCCTTCTTACCGTCGTCGGCAAACCGAGTTTGAACAGTAAAGAGTCAGGCCATGAACCTGTAAGGGAGATAGTTGGCCTGCCGTCGTCTTGCGTGTACAAACTTTGTCACCACTCCACCCCCTTCTTCCCACCGACGTCAGAAAACCTAGCTTGGACAGTATCGAGTCAGTACAATGGACCTGTAAGGGAGTAGGTTGGCCTGCGGTCGTCTTGCGTGTACAAACTTTGTCCCCACTCCACCCCTCCTTCCCACCGACGTCGACAAACCAAGTTTGCCAAACCTGAGCTAACTAGGTTACAGTTTACAAGACAAGTCGAGTTAGATACCGGCTCTGTCTTTATGATATTACAGTATCAACTACTCTAGAAGAATGTCAGTTTCTGACTGTATTTATGAACGTTTATGTAGTAAGGAGACTTGGAGTCATTTGTTTTTACTGGTTATAAATAAAATTCATACTTGGTTAAGATATAACAATTTTAACGTTTGGTAAAATCAGCGATGGAAACAGTTGAAACAGAATGCAATATTTGAATGATTTAAAAACTATTCACACTTCATTGTCATTTACTAATTATTTCCTAAGGGAAAAACATAATCGACATATATTTTTCCTATTTTTATAACAGAAGTAAATGACCCAATTACCATTTTACTTAGCTCCTGAGAGTATACCCGACTAAGTATTAGAACTACAACATATACTCACGCGTTTTAATTATATATGTCAAGTTATCCCGCTATCAATGGATCTCGCCAACAAGAATTATTCCTTCAGTTTTGGTTCGCAGGCAACAAGGAATCATGCCGACAAACAAGAGCGATTACTTGTTCAACATAAGCAGTGGGGTACTTTTTCAACGTGAAACCTTGATGCTGACCCATCGTGCCATGCGTTTTGGATATTCTCAGACACAAGAGGTAAGCACAGAACGGCTGAGTAAGGAGGGATGCGCATCAGCTATACTCTGAGGTGTGCCGAGTAAGGAGGAGTGCACCACAGGTATTCTCGGAGGTGAACGGAGTAAGGAGGGATGCGCAACAGCTATACTCTGAGGTGTGCCGAGTAAAGGAGGGGTGCACCACATGAATATTCGGAGGTGAGAGGAGTAAGGAGGGGTGCACCACATGTATACTCGGAGGTGAGCTGAGTAAGGAGGAGAGGTGCACCATATGAATACTCGGAGGTGAGCGGAGTAAGGAGGGGTGCACCACATATATACTCTGAGGTGTGCCGAGTAAAGGAGGAGTGCACCACATGAATATTCGGAGGTGAGAGGAGTAAGGAGGGGTGCACCACATGTATACTCGGAGGTGAACGGAGTAAGGAGGGATGCGCAACAGCTATACTCTGAGGTGTGCCGAGTAAAGGAGGGGTGCACCACATGAATATTCGGAGGTGAGCTGAGTAAGGAGGAGAGGTGCACCACACGTATACTCGGAGGTGAGCGGAGTAAGGAGGGGTGCACCACATGAATAGTCAGAGGTGAGAGGAGTAAGGAGGGGTGCACCACATATATACTCGGAGGTGAGCGGAGAAAGGAGGGGTGCACCACATGTATACTCGGAGGTGAGCGGAGAAAGGAGGGGTGCACCATATGAATACTCGGAGGTGAGCGGAGTAAGTAGGGGTGCACCACAGGTATACTCGGAGGTGAGCGGAGAAAGGAGGGGTGCACCATATGTATACTCGGAGGTGAGCGGAGAAAGGAGCAGTGCATCAAAGATATAGTCGGGGGCAAGCTGAGCAAGGAAGGGTGCACCACAGGTATTCTCTGAAGCTTCCTCGCCCTCACTTAACATTCATCCGACTCATAGCAGCACTCTCACTCACTCTCCGCACTCATGCAATTCTTTTAAGCTATCTCTATCACCATTTTCACTCACAAGGGAGTCCCCCCTCACCTAGCCATGACAGGCCCTCCCACTACCTACATCCCTTTCCAACTCATTGAACTCAGCGTAGAGACATTTAGAATTAACTTTCAATTATACTCTCAAATGCCCTTAAATAAAATCACCTTGTCAACTGGAATTTACTCTCGTTGGACGCAAAACCAAAACTAACAAATGATTATGTGCGTCCTCCTGATTAAATTACATCATTATTAAAAAATATAATTTTGGTTATGCAAAACGCAATACACAGCGTTCATTATACAGTATTAACATACCCCACATTATAAACGTAAAATTTAGTATATAGCATTAACGAATATCGCCATAGATCGTCAGGGTGAGACGTAAAAATATTTATTTACGATAAAAATACCAGCCCAAACAACTAAAGTGACTTTGCGTGTTCGAGAACGCGTAAAACGGAGTAAAAGCCTTAAACAAAAGAAGGAACGTATAGTGTCTTTATGGTTACATTTTGGAAAACCCTTCGACCAGTTGTGGACGGGGTGTTCTCTCGACACTGGTACAAGCAGACAAATGATTAATTCAGCGTAATTAGAGCAGGCCAAACAGAAACAAACTCGAACATAAATGAGCTCTCACGTTGTGAAGTACAATGAATTAGATTGGAAGCCCGCCACACATTATAGTAATGTAATCTGTCGCAAAATTGAATTTAAAATTTAAATCCTACCTGATAATCTTAGGCAGTTGGTGCTTAGAAAATAAATACACTGCGTCTAAAAAACGAAAGAATTGCGTATTTTAATTTAATTATTCGTATATTACATTTATTGTAATTTTGAGATGAACTGTAACCCCTGTATTTTTGTCGTTTCTTGACTATTGTCACTTGAATTTGTTTATTATATTTGAGTTTATTTGTTTCATTTTATAATGTTATGTATAAATATGTGTTAAACCTAGATATTTATACATATTGACATGTCGTGCTAATATAAGTTTATGAATTTGTTAATAGACGTGCGTTGTAGTTTATTTTACTATTTATTAACGTAATTAATTAGTTTGTATTTATTTATTACTAACTCATGTGTGATGACTAAAATTTATAGTGGAAATGGTAATGACATGTAAATGTTTAGTGAACATGTTTTATATGTATATTAGTAGATAGTGTTTACGTTTTAAATACATACAAATAAAGTTCATTGTAAATGTAACTATAACAAGTGCTTAAAAATCAAATAAACTTAAGATTTAATATTCTGGATTTAAAAAAAGACACTCAATATCCGACACAACTCAGCTGTCAAAAATACCAGGACAATACAGTAGCAAAAGTAATACAACATTCCACATGCATTTGCATAGCAATTTATATATAATGTTGTATGAGTGCTATGTAACTATTTCTTGAATAAATAAGTTTAGAACTTGAACACACACACACACACACACACACGCACGCACGCACGCACGCACGCACACACGCACGCACGCACGCACACGCACACACACACACACACACACACACACACACACACACACACACACACACACACACACACACACACACACACACACACACACACACACACACACACACACACACACACACGCACGCACGCGCGCAAAATTAAATGAACAATTTAACATACTATTTAATTTATGTAATGTTCATAATGTTGTTAAGATGTTATGTAATGTTATGTTATGTAATGTAATGTTCGTTAAGAGTTAAGTAAATGTTCGTAACCGTTCCCAACCCACCCTAGAACTGACCTCGACGAATTGATATATCCCGGTGGTGGAGCGCGTATTTGCAACATCATTAACCTTGCTGTGTTATTCATTTTAAATTTTAGGTGTGTTCGTTATACTTTGAAAAGTCACCCTCTGACCCAAGGATGGCGCAGAGGTCTACGACAACATGATCTACACCGTATCCAAAACATCAGTTTCTAGTCTAATACAACTTCGTAATATATGTGTCGTAATATGTACATATAACAGTTTTCACTACGAGTATCGAGAACTAGTGAAAACACACATCTAACAACGTATTCGGTGGCCTGTGGTAAATATTCGATAGATAATTGTTGCGATGTTAAATACAACAATTTAACTCCTTTTAACAGTTTACGTCTTGTTTAGAAGGCCAGTTTGGTATTAGACTCGACGTTAGATCAAAACGGATTCAAACTGCAAGTATAAATACGTATTAAGAACAAAGTCTTGAGCATTCTTAGTATTACTAGTTTCAAAGACGATTTAAAAAGTAAGCTATGAGACTTATTTTTTAACACGAATAAACTATCCGGAAGAGGAGGAACGAGTTTTCCTTCAACCATAAGAGAGGAACATTTTAACGATCATAATTAACGAGTCCATTATGTGTAAAAATAGACTCGTTACATACTTATTTCAATCACCGTAGTATTTTAGATACACCGACAGATTCTCAGTACTGATCAACTATCAGCTGATTATATTCGACCAACCTATACGTTATGTGTTGTGTAAACAATCACTGTACATATGGGTGTAACGGTTGTTATGTATTATGAATGACATATGAGAGACAAGTTGCAAGGTATCAACTGGTCGCTCTATACACGGCGTGTTGTGTACCGGGATGTCGGCGGTAGTAGACACTGAGCACTACATTTACTATGTACTGTACACTATATGTATATATATATATCACAGAGGCACAGCGTCACTACAGTACATCTATCACTACTACACTATGGGCCTGATCAACAAGTGTGGGTGTGTGCTGGGGTGGCCGCCAGGCGCGCCACTGTCGCTCACACCCCCACCACCGCAAGTGCTCGATACCACACCTCACCTGTTCGCCACCACCTCTTTTATTGCCCCCCCCCACAGTTAATTATTATTTATTTTCCTTCTAGAATTATTGTCGTCGACGCCCTATCCACTAATCTGCTTCGGCTTTCTTTCGCCATGTTTATTGAGCTGTCGATAATTATAAATGTACGTTCAATAACATGTATTCCAGCTGTTTGGGTAAGAACAACAGTAAGCCGAACAAAATTTAATAAGATATATAAACTGTATACAAATAGAAACGAAAATTTACAATTGTATTGGTGTTATGTGTATATTTATATTCATCAATGCAACCATTGATAGTCTCCAAGATATTCCGCCGAACTAGTATCTTTTAAAGACTCGTCAAGACTACAATTTTGTTTGACTATTTCACTAATTTTTTTATCTATGTTGTAACATTACAAAATAAAATAAAAACGCGATAAAAAAGGACAATATATGTTACAGTGTTTTAAATCTTGAAAAGTGATTGTACAGTTTGATTTTCATCAAGGTAATAAAACGAAAATAACACCAAAATTTAAGCTGTAAAATATGACTAACATTTCTCAATGTTAAACCTGCCTCTGATTACCATTATAGAATTGACACGGCTGATACAATTTTCTTATCTAACACAATACTCATAGTTAAATCAATTGTAGATCTAACGTATTTCATCTACCGAAAACACTTAATCTAAAATATACACTTAACAAGATACTGTTCATAAAGTGTAAAAGCGCCAAAAGTTACACACTTGCAAAGTACAACTAAATAAAGAATTATATGAAGACTACCCTGATCGAAAACTGCAGTTTTGTGTTGCAATGTTGCAGAATATTGAAGAGAACAATGATTTAATATCCTAGATATGCTTTAGTGACGAAGCTTCATTCTCTTTACATGATACAGTCAATTGGTACAACAGCTGTTGTTGGGCAAACGTCAACCCCCACTGCGTGGTTGAAGCCCATATGCAACAGTCACCCACTGGGTGGTTGAAGCCCAAACGTAAAAGTCACTCTCTGGGTGGTTGAAGCCCATACGTAACAGTCACTCACTGGGTGTTTGAAGCCCACACGAAACAGTCACCCACTGGGTGGTTGAAGCCCATACGCAAGTCACCCACTGGGTGGTTGAAGCCCATACGCAAGTCACCCACTGGGTGGTTGAAGCACATACGTAACAGTCACCCACTGGGTGGTTGAAGCCCACACGAAACAGTCACCCACTGGGTGGTTGAAGCCCATACGCAAGTCACCCTCTTGGTGGTTGAAGCCCAAACGTAAAAGTCACTCACTGAATGGTTGAAGCCCACACGAAACAGTCACCCACTGGGTGGTTGAAGCACATACGTAACAGTCACCCACTGGGTGGTTGAAGCCCATACGCAACAATCGCAGACATTTAACGTATGTGCTGGTATTTTGGGAAATAGGGAAATTATGTTATTAAGCCTTTCTTTATTTATGGTAATGTAATTAGCATCAAATACTTAACTAGTGTGCAATAAATAAGGTAGTACAAGTTACTTACAAGCCGTATTTTAACAAGATGGTGTTCCACCACTTACAATGCGCTTGTCCAAACATTCCTAGACCAAACATTTCCCCACAGATGTGGCACTTTGGTATAGTAGGCTGAAGTTCACCTGACCTTTCACCTCTTTTGTTTTTCTTTTTCTTTTGAGGTTTCCTTAAAAGTAAAGTTTACGACCCAAAGCCCGCAAACCTCAAGGAATTAAGGACAATAATAGAAGATGCCTGCCACATTATCACGCCTAAAATCTTACAAAATGTGAGACGTGGTTTTAAATCCAGGTTTTATTTTACTGTGAAGATGTTCATGGCAGCCATTTTGATAATCTCATATGAGTGAAATCGAGATGAGATTTCTGCATTTTTAAAACTTTTCCGTTCTAAAATTATTCATAAGTGAGGGAGTTTTATTAAATAATTCCAAATTTAAATTGCTACTAAATTTGATAGAATAACGTTAGATACCTGTTGTTTGCGCCATTCGTCTTCTTTTAATAATACATTTAAAATTATGTGTAATTTGATAAGGGCTCGTTCCTATTAAAAAAATGTTGACTTATCCCAAAACTAACTCCTTTTGGGAGGGAGTGTACAAAATTTGCACACATAAAAAACCCCTTAGTTGGTAAAACATGCCCCTAAGTTTTATCACTTTATCTCTACTCGTAGGAAAGTTACTAGGGAGGGGCGGGACCTTAAGACACCCTGTATATATAGTACAGGTACAGTCTAATCTAAACGTCATCACAGACGGAGGCTGAAGGCCGAGGGGTTGGCTTGGGGAACGTCCCCCAGTTAGTATATATTTTTAACCAAACCATATATTGATACTATATTCCAGAAACTATCTTTGTAATTAGTGTCAACTATCTCTGGTACCTACTGGAAACGAAAGAAGTTTTCTTTAATCCACGCGTTTTCTTACCGACACAATCACCATACAATTATCGATTTCCAATCAGCTTTTTTCACCCCCTCAATCCGTCTGTCCCAAAGGCTGTTATACTGTATATGGATTTTCCTCTGCCAGTACAACGTCCATTCTCTCAATAACCAAAACACATAAACCGAGGGTGTTCATTTGCTAAACTCGCCTCATTTCTTGTTTCAATATTGAACAAGTTAGAACAGTTCTGTTAACGGGGGCCTTTATTACTTTTAGGGGAAACCAAAAAGAAAATATTTCCAAAAATGGGTTGTTACCCCTAACCCCCTCATCCAAACTCAAAACTTTCAAACTGCAGCTTATACCTTGCAGTACCTCTAATAAAAACCCATTACAAATGTAGTTTTGGTAAACAAATTTGAAATCGCACTAACCGTTTAGTCACTGTGTATAAAATAATATTTTTCGATGATAAAAAAAAAAAAAAAAAAAAAAAAAAAAAAAAATTTTTTAATTAAAACCTGTCTAACTTGGATAGTTCTAGTGAAATGCGCATCATTTACAATGATAAAAACACCACCCCTACTACCTATCTTTAGGGCTCATTTTAACTTTAACTAAAACTGTTGAAATTGGACGGTTAATTTGAGTGACCACTCATTTAGAATGGAAAAAAAATCTTGAAATTGGTGCACGGGTTGAGAAGTTGTGTTTGAAATGGTAATGTCAACAAGTTTATCGCTTAGTGGAGACACGAGTACTATTAAATATTAACTATGAAGGAAGTTGATGATTTACACAGCCATATTTTATTATATGAATTACATTTTTATGACGATTAGTTCACACGCCTTTGAAACATCATTGGTTGTCAAATTTATTATCTGGGTTATTTAAATGTTCAAACTGGCTGCCATTAACATTCGTACAGTAGTTTAACTTGTTATACTTGTGCACTCCGTTACAACCCTGTGTCTTAACTCTTCGATATAGACTTCAGGATTTTCGAAAACCATACATTTCAAATGACTTCTTCACTTGAAAAATAAGTCTAATTTATTTATTTGTAAGACGCCGATCGTCAACATGTGAGCGAACATGGATTTCGAATGAGTGTGATAAGTGTACATGAGCGAATGTAGTCATTGTTACAAAATTAGGACGACTTTTCTTTATAAACTGTCATTAATTGTCAAATGACAAATGAGCAGCCGGTAGCTACCAACTTATCACTTTCAAAATTTACTGTAACTAAAATTAGGATCGAACCGAGAGCCTTTAGCTCTAGAAGATGGGATTCAACCAATTACGCTCCAGACAACTTTAATGGAATTACCTAAGTCTGGTTATCTCGCAGGCCACTCAATCGATCCTCATCTTCCAATCAAGGATAATGGTCGTTTAACCAATGACGTACACGAAGATCACGATGAGGAGTGACTCCACGTTAGGAGCGCAGCGAGAGACGGTGTTGACACGCGAAGCGTGCTGGGGTGTCCCCTAGTATTTATTATATTACTGCATATGGTTCAACTTATTATTAAAACGATATGGAATTATTATATTCAATAATATGGAATTATTAGACAAATTAAAAAAAAAATGTAACTATCACAAATTTAATATTTTAATTTGTACTCACTAAGTAAAAATTACTGTTTCAACCATAACATCAAAATTGGTGCACCGATTTCAAAATGGTTTATGCCGAATATCTCAGCATTACAAGGGATTTAACGAGTGATCACACATCGTACCGTATAATTTGAACAATTTTAGTTGAAGCTGAAAACCCCCTAATAATGAGGGTGGTCTTTCTTTATAGTTGTAAATTATACGTTTTTCATTAAAACTACCTAACAGGCAGGTTTTAATATTTTGACAACGTTTTGTGGTACTGTACAGCTTTACCTTTAACACATGTTAAACAATTTTTTTTGTTGGAAACGCTGCAACATAAGTTTTTATACACAGACTAAACGGTTAGTGCGATTACAAATTGTTTCTGCGAAAACTCTACATTTGGCATCAGAGGCACTGCTACCTTTGATGGATCTTTAATGAAGCAGGAACTAAGGTGCTATTGTAAGTTATAAGTTGCAATTCAAACTCTTTGATTATGGATAAGGGGGGTAAGTGTTAACAACACGTTTTTAGAAATATTTTCTTGTCGGTTCCCACAGTAAGTAATAAAAGTCCCCTTAAATAGAACTTGCTGTTTAGTATTCAAGCACCAATTATGGCACGTTTCAAATGAAAACCAAAGGAGGAGAAAAAGTTCAAAATCCGATTGAAAAAAAAAATGTATATATAGTAAAAGTGACGACTTTAGTTTTAAACGTCAAATATTTGTTTACAAAGGATGATATAAGTAATAATCTATTACTTATCCGTTAGTTAAAATGTGTTTATTAATGATTTTAGAGATTTTTGATTGTTTATAGGTAATTTAACTAAAAAAAGTGTTCTATACAACCGGCAGACTAATATCTAATGATTTACGTCTTTTTTCTACCGAGGCGATTCAGAACGGGCAGATGGCGTGTCCTAGAGGTAAACATGTCCAAAGAACAAACTGTACAACATAAATAGTTTTTCTTGCCGTTTGGATGTGAAGGCATTAAAGAAACTCTGTAAATCTAACTAAAGGCGGGGATTCATTTGCGAATTGGGCCAACGGCCGCCAGTCACGCACGATCCAGGATGTGATCTCATTCACTTTCCACTGTACTGATTTATTTTTTCTTTTTTTTTCACAGTTTCATAATTTCTTCACGCAGCTGTCAGTTTCACACAGTAAAGATCTTTTTGCTGAAAACAAATTGCTTTCAAGTTAAAAAACAAAAATACTTTGTTATACTCAATACACTTAATTTGTAAAATCATAAATTTAGTGCTTTAATGCTTAATTCTGATCGGAACTAACATAAATTATGTAAAGTATCACGCATTAAAAATTCGCCAATGTTAATTAACGCCTTGGGATCGTTAAAAGACAACTGAACGCCCACTCCATCCACCCAACGTACAAAATTGCTTATGATCATTCACGAATTATAAAAACAGATTTAGCATTAGAACATCAAAACAATGAGTGTGAGGAGGGTCAAATAATGTTAAGACTACGTAAGAAAACATCATTAGTCCAATCTAAAACTAGTTTAGTTCTTGGATCACACATCATCACTGTTACCAAGTTTGGCGTGGAGGAGTCCTCAAATCATGTGTACGTAAGAAAACACCATTAGTCCAATCTAAAACTAGTCTAGTTCTTGGATCACACATCGTCACTGTTACCAAGTTTGGCGTGGAGGAGTCCTCAAATCATGTGTACGTAAGAAAACATCATTAGTCCAATCTAAAACTAGTTTAGTTCTTGGATCACACATCGTCACTGTTACCAAGTTTGGCGTGGAGGAGTCCTCAAATCATGTGTACGTAAGAAAACACCATTAGTCCAATCTAAAACTAGTCTAGTTCTTGGATCACACATCGTCACTGTTACCAAGTTTGGCGTGGAGGAGTTCTCATATCATGTGTACGTAAGAAAACACCATTATTCCAATCTAAAACTAGTCTAGTTCTTGGATCACAAATCGTCACTGTTACCAAGTTTGGCCTGGAGGAGTTCTCATATCATGTGTACGTATAAAAACAATTAGTTCAACTCAGAACTAGTCTTGGACTTGGATCACACATCGTCACTGTTACTAACTTTGGTGTAGAGGAGTTCACATATCATGCGTGCGTGAGGGATTTCGTGTTTCGTGTCAATGTTAATCCACCTGTAACCGATCGAGAAAAGGAAAGGTTGTATATTATCAAATATTTAAACAATCGAAAATAAAAATTCGAAAGTAAAAGATGCTTTAACCTACGACTCTTTTAAATATACTTCGAAATTTATACGCGTAATTGCTTAAGATGATGTAACATTTATCAACTAGGCAAGACATAAATGTCAATTAGGATTTTGAAGTTTTTGAAAAAAAAAAGAAAAAAACAATATAAAGTGTGTAACGCATCAACAGTGAATGGTAGATAACTTTGTGGGGGTTTGTTACTTAGTTAAGAACGCTATTACAAATTAAGGAACCTGCAACCTGTGCAATTTGCGGTTAGCTATCGGACACGATTCCCCTCAACAAGAACGGTCGCCACAGACTGTGTTGAAATCAACAAGTGGGCCAGTGACGTCACAGTACCACCCCCCAGTCTCCCACAACCCTGTCGGTGTCGTCACGATCGTTACTAACAATAATTAGATGCCCTCATCACCACTTCCTGTGACGAACTTAGGCTGGAAATTCAATCAGTTTCACTCCCATACTAAATCATAATTACTGTATATTAATAAACACATTATGTGAAACTGTCCAACCAAAAACAAGTGTGTACAGACTTATATCGTTGATATAACAGCCCTTGATAAAAAAAAAAAACCTAGAAGTATTTATTCATTTGAATGACGGTTTAACATAAAGCTTGGAATATAAAACTATTTTATTTACACCCCTAAATTCGAAAATTATTAAGAATACAAAAAATTGAACAACATGTTATTCAATTTACATTTGAGGTAAGTTTACTAAGAATCCATTTAATGTAGTTTACTAGAATCGCTAGAAATGTAGTATTACGTGAAAAAAATTATTAAAATTTTAAAATGATTTAACGTTTACAGGAATAAATATTGATAACAAACAGCAACGAGACTTTCAGGACTAGAAGCTTTTTAATGTTTGATAAAGAAGTAGTTACCTAAGAAATGTTGATTTTTTTTACTATTTACTTCACCTCTTTTTATGCCTCTTAAGCTTGTAAACTTTCAAGTAGAGGGAGTAAGGTGGAAGTGCATAGACGTAACAGTGAAGGAAAAGGGTGGGGAGAGGGGAAAGGGACGAGAAAGGAGAAGGAGGAAGTGGTGAAGGTGGCGAGGCGAGAGATTGGCAAAAAGAACAAGGGGAAGAGTAATTTAAGAGATTAAGGTTTCATACAGATAAAAAAAGAAATATCTGCATTTTCTAAAAGAACATCACAGAAAACACATACATTTTTAGAGTTCGCCGTCACGAGAAACTGGGTCACAATAAATCAGTCGTAATTTACGACAGACAGTGCATGCATGCTTCCTAGAATGTGCGACAGACAGTGCATGCATGCTTCCTAGAATGTACGGCAGACCGTGCACGCCTGCTTCCTAGAATGTATGACAGACAGTGCATGCATGCTTCCTAAAATGTACAACAGACAGTTGAGGTGTAAGATTTCAGTTTGGAGACTTGTGAAAAGTCAACAACTCCAACTGTATCATATTGAAAGAGTTCTGGCCATCTAGAACACAACTATCTTAAAAGACGTTTTAGTGAACAGTTGAACAATAAATTCAACTACAGTTCATTACTGACTTAACTAAAGGCCAGTTTTGGCCTGAAACATTTTCTTATTGTTAACTGTGGGGTTTTGTTCCCATTTATTTACCACAAGTAAGCTGTTTTTCTCCCACTTTTATAAGAGCGCACAGTTTTATATTTGTAACCTAAAATCAACGCCTATGTATTGTAAATGTGAAAATGTTTGAACTTTTCTGGGGTCTACATGGTCCCTCTCTAACACTTAACCTGGGGACCAATGGCTTACGAATGACTTCACATTGGCTTAGGAAGCATGCTTCCTAGAGTGTACGACAGACAGTGCACGTCTGCTTCCTAGAATTTACGACAGACAGTGCACGCCTGCTTCCTAGAGTGTACGATAGATAGTGCATGCCTGCTTCCTAGAGTATTTGACAGACAGTGCATTCCTGCTTCCTAGAATGTACGACAGGTAGTGCACGCCTGCTTCCTAGAATGTACGACAGTCAGTTCACGGCTGCTTCCTAGTATGTACGGCAGACAGTGCACGCCTGCTTCCTGGAACGTATAGTTTATTCCTCACACACTCTATTGAAAATCACACATTTCAGCAAAACAAGAGATGTTTGACTAATTACGTATTTTTAAACCTAAAGAAACAATTATCACCTTCCGAAATAGTTATTGAAGAACATTTGGTGGAGGCAAAATCGTATCTAAATCAAGTTCAAGTGGAGGCAGTTTGCAGTCCCTCTCGCCCTTTTTGACCTTCCCCTAACACTGAAGACACGTAACGGGCGTTCGAAATCCACAGTCTAACAGTGCATGCATGCTTCCTAGAGTGTACGACAGACAGGCGTGCCTGCTTCCTAGAATGTACGACAGACAGTGCACGCCTGCTTCCTAGAGTGTACGATAGATAGTGCATGCCTGCTTCCTAGAGTATTCGACAGACAGTGCATTCCTGCTTCCTAGAATGTACGACAGGTAGTGCACGCCTGCTTCCTAGAATGTACGACAGTCAGTTCACGGCTGCTTCCTAGTATGTACGGCAGACAGTGCACGCCTGCTTCCTAGAATGTATGACAGACAGTGCATGCATGCTTCCTAAAATGTACAACAGACAGTGCATGCATGCTTCCTAGAGTGTACGACAGACAGTGCACGCCTGCTTCCTAGAGTGTACGATAGATAGTGCATGCCTGCTTCCTAGAGTATTCGACAGACAGTGCATTCCTGCTTCCTAGAATGTACGACAGGTAGTGCACGCCTGCTTCCTAGAATGTACGACAGTCAGTTCACGGCTGCTTCCTAGTATGTACGACAGACAGTGCATGCATGCTTCCTAGAATGAACGACAGACAGTGCACGCCTGCTTCCTGGAACGTATAGTTTATTCCTCACACACTCTATATTGAAAATCACACATTTCAGCAAAACAAGAGATGTTTGACTAATTACGTATTTTTAAACCTAAAGAAACAATTATCACCTTCCGAAATAGTTATTGAAGAACATTTGGTGGAGGCAAAATCGTATCTAAATCAAGTTCAAGTGGAGGCAGTTTGCAGTCCCTCTCGCCCTTTTTGACCTTCCCCTAACACTGAAGACACGTAACGGGCGTTCGAAATCCACAGTCGAGATTACACACCAGAGCTTGTCATTACTGAACACAGTCATGCAAACTACCTGGGGTTCCCTGTCATTTTTCAACCCCGTTATGATGGCAAACCGGGGTGGGGGGGGGGAGTACGTGACCTTCATACTACAGTCAAATTGGACGGTTCACACGAGCTGTCACATACATTAAAACGAAATAAATTTCGCGTTACATCATTTCTCTTATGTTACGAAAAGCTCTAACATAACGCCACAAAATATGTCATTGGACAGCTATATATTTCGTATTCCTATGCTTACGTTGTATTTTCACCTCGACTGTAATTCCTACACTATTATTCAACGCATTTATTTGACTGATTTTTTTTACAGGTTTATTTTTACTGTTGGGTTTGACAAACAGTAACATCCCTTTTATCTTAAATCACTTTTTCGCTTTTATATTTAATAAAATACCCTTTCTTGCCAGTCGCATGCTTGTGCGTGCAATATATTCAACAGTGACCGTCAGCTCACATGGGATTCGAACCTTAAACTTTTCTCCTCAGTCTGAACTTCTGAGCCACCCCACACGACCGTGGGGTATATGCACATGCAGAATTACTGTTTCGTGAACTTAAAGGACACTTTTTATATAATAATGTATATAATATCGCGTGGGTGAATGGTGGGTAGGAGATATATACAGATGTTAAATTAACTCCAACAGGTGTTGTGTCTATTTTATAAAACCTGCCATTTGTCAGCAAAAGAGTTTGTTTCATTTTTTGTACCATTCTTGATAAGTTTTCCATTCAATTTCATTTCGCGTTTAAGAGTAGTTATATGATTCAGTCTCTTTTCTCGATCCCCTCAAAGTGTTGACTAGTTGTAATTAAGGTATTTTAAATAAACATTTTAAAACACAAACCAAGTGTGAGGTGGTGGTTGAAGGAACATCCAGTGCAGAATGCACAACAGACTGTACGGTTGACCGGCAATGACTATACTTCATGCATTGAAAGTCCCACTTATAATGGTAACACCCTTTTATACGGTAAGACATATTGAAGGCACGTTAGTAAATTCATTCACACGCCAAACGACGATTCGTAAATAATAAAAAAGTCTCCTGCTTGACTATACTAGGTTCTCGGTTCGATCCGAATCACAGTTGTAACAAGTTTTGAAGGGGTTCAGCTGATAACCACTGTTTGTTTTAACGATACCGTCTAAGGAGTAGTCGGCCTTAGTATGTAACAATGACTACATCTGCTCATCTTCACTAATTGGAAACTCATATTCCTTATCATAATGATCGGCATCTTAAAGATAAATAAAAATAATTAACGTACTAAACATGTGTTTAAATAAATCACATCTGGCCATTTTAGATGTTGTAGTATTATTATTATGCAAGTAAACCATTTCTTTACTGTGATCGAAACATCATTTTGTAGGTCAATCCAAAAATGTATGTTAGAAATTGAATATGGACTAGTTCATAACACTATATTTTAGTTTAGCTTTGGTAAAAGTTCCTCATATGCACAAAAACTAAGGCTTTTGTTTATTTGAATTATGACTGTTACATATATACTGAGCATATTTAATATTCAAAAGTGATAGTTTGCCTTCGAACTGATAAAATCAGATTAATTTGGTCAAACAATTCCTGATTTACTATTCAAGCATAATGCACATCTTAAATTGGTCTGTTTTTATTCAATAACAGAAGAACTTCTAAAAACATCCACGCCAACACTAGCGTACACAGGCTGGCCGTGAGAAGTTCCCGGGATCGCCGAGAGCTAGCGCCACTTGTACGTCTCGCTCCAACAATCAATATTGCAATGCCAACAGCTGTTTCACCTCAACAATGAAATACAGGGCTCAGACACGGCAAGGCCGAAGGTGCAGGTTAGATTACATTATCATGTTGCATTAACGAAAACGCCAATGTTCATGTCAGCTATTTGAGGAACATATCAAAAATTCAGGGCTTAAATATAAGCTAGAGATTTTTAAAAATATAAAATTACACTATAATCATGTTAAGATAAAAAAAAAACCAAGCACACATAAGATATTTACAATCTTAAATCTAAAACTGAAGTAGGTTGAGACGTTTTTTACCATTATGCCAATAATTTCTTTATAAGATACTTTTCCATTTCTTCTAATGAAATACCTAACTTTTATAACTGACTTTTACAACATGTTGTGAAAAAATATTTTTTCTATCACACTCTGTAAGTAAGCATGACCAAACACTAGTACATACGCCCTTACAGGCCACATCCCCCTTCTCCCATCACCTAAACACACTAAGTACATACTGCACAAGTCTGTTTTAAGTGTACAATACGATTGTATTGAAAACAAAACCAATAAAACTACTTAATTTAGCCAAAGCTGTTCTACAAAAAGTTTACCTTGGACGTAATAATTTTAAAATTAAATTTACTAAAGTTCACACTTATGTAATTATTGACTTGTTCCTAACTACACGATGAACATATCAGAGCAGATAGTTAGTGGTATAGTTTTTCCAATAGGCAATGCAAAAGGACACGGTCTGTAACTAGAGATAGTGCAAGGTCATCTTTGTACACAAAACAACCTTTATACGGAGGACTTATTGAGCCCTCGACAATTAGCTGAACATCAGAAAACTACTACGTGGTCCGGATTCCACACTACACTGAAGGAACTAGATAATCAACTTTTGTATTGAAAAGAATATTGATTTGCGGTGAAATACGAGTAAAAACTATTAAATCGAAACCATTAGTTCGTTAGTTTATAATTTTTATGGAAATACAAATTAGCAATCGACATTTTAAAAGGCGGATTCTCTGGAAACTTCAACGGTCTTTCAACTGATGTAAAATACAGGGTGTCTCTGAACTCTCTGATTTCAGCTATAATATGTTGTTCCTAGTTCATATGGGATACTAAATATCATATTTAAACTGTCCAAAACTCCTTGTCTATCCGTACAGCCGCCATTTTGTTTTTTTTACTAATTAATTTTTATCTCAAGAACTATACGTTGTATTGAGCTGAAACTTTGCACTGCTCTTTATTGCATAAAGAAGTATTTACGAAAAAAATACTGTTTTTCTCTCTTTAACATTTTCAAAATGGCGGCCATATAAAGGTTTTAACCTTAAATAAGTCAAAAACCAAACAATACTAAAAACATTATACAGAACAATCTTTTTTAGAGGATTTAATTATAAAATTAAAAATAGTACTTTTTTTAAAAATCGCATGAAAAATAACAAAGAAAACTTAAATTTTGTAATACTATGTACAGTACTCTGTGCCGAGTCCAGATGTTGTATTACAATAACAGGAAACAGGAAATAGCTTATAACAGCTGATTAACCAAATGTTACATACCCAAATTTCATTGTTTTATTAATCATATGATTTAAATTTTAGTGTAACATTACATATTAGAATGTTCTTACATAACCTATCACCAGAAGTACCAATATTGTTATTCGTAAATTTTAACTGTGTGCTAATATTATTATTTGTAACTTTAACTCTCTGCTAAAATTGTTATTTGTAAGTTTAACTGTGTGCCAAATTGATTTTGATGGCTAATTACAATAATGAAGAATATTGTGATATGCATTTTTTCTACGGTGCTGCTTTTGGAAATAGATACGAAGCAAGAAGATTGTATGCTGAACGTTTCCCAAATAGACAATTGCCGAGTGCGAATACTTTTTATGCAGTACACAACAGGCTGCGTGAAACTGGAAAGTTTGATGTAAATGTGGCTGACACTGGTAGAGAAAGAATAATACGTTCTATTGAGTTTGAGGAAAATGTAATTCAAAGGTTTGAGGAAAATCCCTGTACAAGTACACGATCAATAGGTAAAATGTTAAACGCAAGCAAAGATACTGTCTGGCGGGTACTTAAAGAACAACATCTGTATCCATTTCACTTACAAAGAGTACAAGCACTTGAACCTAGAGACTACCCACTACGTGAAGAGTGTTGTCGCTGGTTCATCCATAAGGTAACAGATAACCCAAACTTTCTGAAAAATGTACTTTTTACTGATGAATGTTCCTTTAACCAAAAAGGAATGTTTAACTCCAGGAACAGCCATGTGTGGGCCCAAGAAAATCCGAAGGAAGTCGCTTTCAGAGGATTTCAACGTCGGTTTTCAATAAATGTTTGGGCAGGTATTCTAGGGGACAATATTGTAGGCCCTTATATTTTCCCTCAAAGATTGACTTGACTACATATCTTGTATTTTTAAGAGATATACTCCCTGACCTGTTGGAAAATATTACTTTGGAACAAAGAATTAACATGTGGTTTCAGCACGATGGTGCACCTGTTCACTTTGGGGAAATTGTACGTAACCATCTAAATGCGACGTGTGGCCAACAATGGATTGGAAGAGGGGGACCAATATCGTGGCCTCCAAGGTCACCCGACTAGACACCACTGGATTTTTATTTTTGGGGAAGAATGAAAGAGTTAGTTTATTCAACACCTGTTGAAAACGCAATGGATTTGGCAGGTAGAATTGTAGAAGCCGCAGCTGTAATACAGGAGAACAATGAATTTGCACAGGTGCGAAGATCACTAACGCAACGTTTCACATTGTGTAATGAAAATGGAGGAGGACATGTTGAGCAACTATTGTAATGTAGAAGTAGTTTGTAAGTTTTTTATTGCTCTTGGTAGCTAAATTTGTTGTACAGATATTTTATTATCAGCGTTTTCCTGTTATTGTAATACTCGTACAACATCTGGACTCGGCACAGAGTACTGTACATAGTATTACAAAATTTAAGTTTTCTTTGTTATTTTTAATGCGATTTTTAAAAAAGTACTATTTTTAATTTTATAATTAAATCCTCTAAAAAAGATTGTTCTGTATAATGTTTTTAGTATTTGTTGGTTTTTGACTTATTTAAGGTTAAAACTTTTACATGGCCGCCATTTTGAAAATGTTAGAGAGAAAAACAGTATTTTTTTCGTAAATACTTCTTTATGCAATAAAGAGCAGGGCACAGTTTCAGCTCAATACAACGTATAGTTCTTGAGATAAAAATTAATTAGTAAAAAAAACAAAATGGCGGCTGTACGGATAGACAAGGAGTTTTGGACAGTTTAAATATGATATTTAGTATCCCATATGAACTAGGAACAACATATTATAGCTGAAATCAGAGAGTTCAGAGACACCCTGTATATAATTTTCCGACAAGTAGTAAACTTACAGTGCTATTCCATATTTAACATTGCTTTTATAGGAGTAAATCCAATATGTCGACTACCTCAGCAGACTCAAAACACATCTAGAACCTATAAATAATATTTGTGCCATGATTCAGGTCCGAAGCCTTGTAGTTTTTGAGAAAGTGTATCAGCCAGTCGATGGTATTTGACTGTTTGATATATATATATATATATATATATATATATATATATATATATATATATGAAACTTGTGTTGAGTGGCGTTCACTTGTTTGTAACATTACCGCCAACACGTAATGTTCCAGTTAAAGGAGCTAAACTCGTAACGAATGTAAAACACGTGCTACAGAGCCATTTACAGATTCTCTACACGAGTGTTCTACTGTGGAGATTAAGTAAACAGTACTTAGTCTAAAACTTACAAGTCCTCAAGTACTTCGCGAACCCGTCCGTACCGTAAATATTAAATACGCGTCAGCCGTTCTTTACTCCTGCACGCCTGATCCTTGTATTATCCAAAGTTGTGAATATTGTGACACAGTTGGCGACGTGACCCAGTTGGTGGAGTACAAAGAGGAGATAAACCGAGGCACACCTTGAAACGAATAATCGAACTATCGATAGTCAGGTGTTGTCACGATAAACGGTTCGCTAGGTTGTACAAACTGATTACTAAATATGCACGAAGGACACTTGGGCATAATGTAAAAACACATTAAATACTTGATTTAAATTTAATTAAAGTGTTAATAAAATACACAAGATTTTTAAGTATAATAACTGTGAGTGAATTTATAAAAATAATTAAAATTAAAATCAATTTTCTAAAAATTTAAAACTTTACTCGCCAGTTTACATGGGCCTACAGGCCTGTGCGTGAACTTTATTCAACGAGTTAAGTACCGACCGTTTGCTCAGTTGGGGACTTGAACCTTGGAACTAGCCTTCTGTAGTCCGAAGCATTAGCCACTGAGCCACAATGCCGAGAATAATAGTATACTCAAAAAATAGTTGATTATTCATTTGCTGTACTTTAATTCTTATCTCTTACAAATTTAAATTTACCCCGGCGTTCTTTTTTTCAAGGTAAAGGACAACTTTAAATAAATTACGTGTTATTAAACAAAATATTGACTTGCAACACTTTAACTGGTTAAATTACGTCAATAGCACATATCATTTTCAACATAGAATTTTCCAAAATTAAATAGCGCATTATCTATTTTCGATTACTTACATTCAAATCCATATCGATTTTGAATACGCTTTTGTTGCAACACGATAAAATAAATCCTAGGGAAAATCTGGTGTTAGCATGTTTAAGCGTATACAAATAAACAACAATATAAATTAGCTACTAGGAAGTTAGTCGATCAGAAACAGTAAACGTAGCGTCAGTGTTTTCGTAAAGCGACAATGAAGCAGCCTTAAAAATTTATCAGCGCGCCGTGACTCACGTAAACGCAATATGACAACATAGGTGTGTTGCGTGTATTGCATACAGACCAAGTAGTGCGGCGTTTCCTCTTTATGGCCGCCACTGGTAAATTTAACTTGTAATAAGAGTGTTATAAAACACTTTTGACGATTTATAGCAACCACACACGTTTTAGTACGACAAAAACTAGCTGCTTATACAGGGAGCCGCAGAATTAAAGTGCCAAATTTCGGGAAATGCTTATATAGACCAAAATAAAGAGAAAATCAAGAATAATTTTTTTCCCAATAACACTTCGTTTATCAGATGTCCACCATTTTTTTTTTTTTTTGCAAAAGAAATGTTATCTCCAAGATGGCTCAACCGATCTTAACGGAACTCGCTATGCATGTTAAGATAATAAGACCTATTGTATGAAAAAAAAAACAACTTGGTCCAATTTAAAAATAATGGCGATTTTAAATTTTTAAAAGGAAAAATTGCAGTAAAACGGAAAAATACAACAAAATCCTACGAACATGGTTTTTAGATACTTTTATTACCCATCTGTCAGTATAAAAAAATTAGAATCGGACATAAATTACCGAGACAAATTGACATTCATGTTGGGAGGCAGCAAAAAAGCTAAAAACAAATGGCTTTTTTGCTGCCGTTCAACACAAATGTCAATGTGTCTCCGTAATTTTTTGTCCGATTCAATTTTTTCTATACTGACAGATGTGCATAAAATTATCGTAAACAAACGTGTTTTAAGTATTTTTTTGAGTTTTTCCGTTTTCCGCAATTTTTGTTTAAAATTTTAAGATGGCCACCATTTTAAGTTTCAAATTGGATCAAGTTGATTTTTTTTTCAAAACAGGTCTCTATTATCTTAACATGCACAGCGTTAAGGTATTTGAGCCAACTCGGAGATAACATTTCTTTTGGGAAAAAACTAAATGGCGGATATTTGGTAAACGAAACGTTTATGAAAAAAATGTATTATTGATTTTCTTTTTATTTTGACCTATATAACCATTTCTCCCGAAGTTTGGCACTTTACTTCTGAGACGTCCTGTATATTATAGACAAATGGACATTGTCATGTTCGTTTTACCAATACCAGCTGAGTTACAAGTTTAATTTTTCACTGAAAAAAAATATTGTTTCTAATAAGACATATCAATCTTCTTCTTTGTCTTTGCCTTTTCCCACGTCACGTAGGGTCGGCATTACAACTCCGGATCCTCCTCCTCCACAGCTGTCTATCCAGGGCTTCTTCCTTCCTCCATCCCTTTTCCCTCAAGTCACATGACACCTTGTCCTTCCATCTCATTTCTGGTCTCCCTCTCTTCCTCCGCCCCTCGACCTCCAAGTCTCCAACCCTTCTCCCCACATAGTTCTCCCCTCTTCTACGTATGTGCCCATACCACCTCAGTCTACCTTCTTGAATTTTCTTCCCTAAGGGTCCCACTCCAACTGTTCCTCTGATGTAATCATTTTTTATTCTATCCTTCCTTGTAACTCCACTCATCCACCTCAGCATTCTCATTTCCGCCACTTCCATCCTTCTCTCTTGCGCCTTCTTTATCGGCCAAGTCTCTGCACTATACAGCATTGCAGGCCTCACCACAGATTTATACAACTTTCCTTTCCTCCTGGCGCCAACCCTCCTATCACACAACACTCCACTCATTTTCTTCCAATTCATCCATCCACTATTAATCCTATGCTGTATTTCCGCCTCCAGTCCACCATCACTCTGGATGTACGAACCCAGGTATTTGAACTTCCCTACCCGTGGCAGCTCTTCCCCTTGTATGTCCACCCTTAGCCCCTGTGTTTCTTCCATACTCATGTATTCCGTTTTCGCTCTGCTGATCCTCATTCCTCTTTCTTCCAACACCTTCCTCCACTCTTCCAGTCTCACTTGAAGTATCTCCTGGGTTCTCTCACAGATCACCACATCATCTGCAAACATCATGCTCCATGGCGCTTCTCTCTTTACTCCATTTACCATACAGTCCATTACCAGGTCAAAGAGGTACGGACTGAGAACCGACCCTTGGTGTAGCCCTACTCTCACTGGGAAGTCTTTAGTGGTACCCACACTGGTCCTTACTTGCGTCATTACTCCTTCATACATCCCCTTTACCACTCTCACATACTTCTCGGGTATGCCTTTACATCTCATACTTCTCCATACCTCCTGCCTGGGCACTCTATCATAAGCCTTTTCTAAGTCAATAAAAGTCATATGAAGGTTAGCCCGCACCTCTCTGTGCCTTTCCATCAATTGTCGCAGTGCAAATATTGCGTCCGTTGTTCCCCTTCCTGGCATAAATCCAAACTGTTCTTCACACACTTCACTCTCCTCACGCAATCTACCCTCAATGATCCTCTCCCATATCTTCATTGTGTGGGACATCAACTTTATCCCTCTATAATTTCCACAATCTTGGATATCGCCTTTTCCCTTGTATATGGGAATAAGTATACTCTTTGTCCACTCATGTGGTATTTTTTCCCTTTGCCAAATCTTCCTCATCAGATCCCAAAGCACATCAATGCCCCGTTCACCCAGACACTTCCATGCTTCCACTGGTATTTGGTCTGCACCAACTGTCTTTCCATTTTTCATCTTCCTCATCGCCCACTCCACCTCTTCTCTACTTATCATCACAGTCATTCCCTCATTTGCTTCTCCGTCCTCATACTTCTCCCTCTGATTTTCCTCATTTAGTAGTTCCTCAAAGTATTCCAACCACCTTCCTAATATTTTTTCCTGAACATAAAGTACCACTCCTGAACCATCCTTCATCTGTTTAATCGATGTCATGTCCTTACGTGATTTGTCCTTTGCTTTCGCAATCCTTATTAGTTGCCTGTCATCTTGGTTTCTTTCCAGATCTTCGTATGCCTCCTCCATGGCCCTCGCTTTTGCCTTCGCAACAGCCCGCTTTGCCTTCTTCTTTGCAATCTTAAAGGCTTCCTTTTCTTCCTGTCCTCCCCTCAGATCCCATTGCTTCTTTGCCTCCCTCTTCAGTTTCACCCTTCTCTGAACCTCCTCGCTCCACCACCACGCTTCCTTGTCCTGTGGTGGTCCCTTTCCAGACGTTCTGCCTAGCACTTCTTCTCCATATCTCCTTATAACCTCTCCATTTATGTTCCACCACTCTTGTACATCCTCCGGCAATCTCAGCTCACGCAGCACCTTTTCCCTAAATTCTTCCTGAAGACTCTCCTCTTTGAGCTTCCACCACTTAATCCTTCTTTCTCCATAACTTTTGAATTTCCTGACTTTCCTTACCCCCATCTCACAGTCAGCTACTACCAGCCTATGTTGGGCTGCTACACTTTCGTTTGGTTTGACCTTGGTGTTCTTTATTTCCTTTCTATGTCTCCTCCTACACAGGATGTAATCTATCTGGCTTCTCTGTTCACCACTCTTAAAAGTTACGAGTTGTTCTCTTTTTCGTTCGAAAATGGTATTTGAAATTACCATATCAAAAGCCACTGCATACTCCACAATCCTCTCTCCCTCTGCATTCCTTTCGCCATAGCTCCATCCCCCATGTACTCCATCCTCCCCACTTCTTCTCCCGCCTACATGTCCATTCAAATCTCCCCCAATTATGACCCTTTCGTTGTCTGGTATCTCCATTGTTGCTCCATCCAGCAATCTCCAGAAATTGTCCTTTTCTTCCTCAGAACACCCCGTTTGGGGTGTATACACACTCAGCACCGTGACTAGCTCATCCCCCACGACCAACTTTACACTCATGATCCTATCGCTTATCTTTTTAACCTCACACACTTCCTCCTTGAGGTCCCTATTCACGATAATCCCCACTCCATTTCTAGAATCCCTATCTGCACTACTATAGAAAAGTTTGTATCCCCCTGCCAACACTCTTGCCTTGTCCCCTCTCCATCTAGTCTCCTGCAGACACAGAACATCCACTCTCCTCCTCTGCATTACCTCCACAATCTCCCTGCTCTTTCCATTTAATGTGCCCACATTTAGAGTTCCAAATCTTATCCTATACTTTGGATTCTTCACAGAGCGTCTCCCCCGGAGATCCGATTGGGAGACTATTACTCCGGACCATTTATTTTGGGACATATCAATACACTACACTAAATATACAGGAGGTCGTTGACCATCTAGTGCTATCCATTGAACACTATATTCTATGATTCGGTACTAAATTGTTTCATAATAACATTTGTCTAAGGTGTGGCCGACTCCCATCAGTCGAGCCGCGGCTGAAGGGTTGACAGCCCTTACCGTCAGCGGGCTGACACAACTCAATAACATTCAGGCTCATCTATTTAAACTGTACGGCTCATGTTTGCTGTTATAACGAATTACAGAGAACACTGAACGATTTTTAAAGCTCCAATATAGTGGACTATAGTTTGATTTTACGACTTTCAGAATTTAGAATCGTCAAGAATGACATTTTAAAATATTACAATCATAACTGTAAAAGTTACAAAACTACTAAATGTTTTACAAAAATCAATTTATGGTCCACTAAAAAGGTTGCTTCCCTATCAAATGACACTTCAAGACGGACTGGATCATAGAGATAGAAAGCTTCGTTTTGCGTTGTCCTTGGAGGGAGACAGGATCCTTAACTTCATAGATAAAAACCAATTTGAGTTTATATTATAAATAAATATGCACAACCACAAACTCCACATTGTACAACATCTACTTTTGTTACTAATATCAAACCATAAATCAAAAAGACTAATGTCAAAAAACATCGTATGTGATAATAACGGACGGTTTTTAATTTGCGGCTGTTTGAAAATTATAAGCTTAAATTGATTGAAAACTATACAATAAAAATTTCTATGCTTGTTTAAAACAATTCATTTCATAAAATTACTTAAACATAGCCATAAAACAAACAATTAATTTACTTTTAAGACTAAATCAGAACTAACAAAAGGCGTCTTAATTCTTAAAAATCTGTCCAAGTGAACATCTTTTGTCACAAATATTTAACCATAAATAAAAATAAAATTAAAAGTAGAACCAAAGACGGTCGAACCCTCAAATATCTGATCACTATATTGAATTAAATGTGATTTTTAGTCGTTTTACCAACCAATAATATTCCGTCTCTTAATACGCAACGCAATTAAAAATAAATAAAAATAAAAATTACCAAGTAAGAACAAAGGAACTATATCCCCACGTTTAAAATAAATGAATTTAATTTACATTTACATTAAACTCATGTTATAAAATGTAAATGAAATAATTTCTTTGAGCTGTAGATCTTGGATTTTATAACTTAAGACATGCTCGCAAGTAGTTAATTTTCTTTTCATATTTACTGAATGAGTAAGTACAGTTTCATGTATGTATAGTTTGATCAGCATACTAGTTATCAAGGCTATGGTACATTATCCAATCATTTAAAGGATGTACTGAACTTTTCAGTTACGTTTTAACGCTTAAATTATACCTCAGCCTAATAAGATACAGTGACGACACTTCCATTGCTCCGCTGTGTAGCTAGCGCTCCAAGTGGCCGGACCGCACAACTACACCACATTACCATCGTAATTGCTTTGCGTCTTGCGAATAAGTGGAATAATATAAATAATGAAAGCACCATGACAGTCAATTAATCATTAGTAATTTGACATTTACTAATAGCAGCTGTGATGTAAATAGCACAGAAATACGCACTATACGGTGTATACGGTAGGGTGGCGCACGGACCCGCCAGCTACCTGTGTCGGTCCTTTCCTCCCCCCGGCGCTCGCGGCTGTTTCCTTAATGAGTCACCAACTAGCCCCTCTAATAGAATTATTAACTTTTTTTACTTTCTCATAATATCTCAATTTTAATAGAATATTTGTAAAGTACTGACAAAACTAAGAAAAGTGATATAAAACACGATGTGCTTTGATTATAAGTAATGGTCGAAAGTTATTTTTTAGCCGGAATACTGTATGATTTGTTAAATGTTTTACATTTCTCATACAACGTTATCATGATACGATATTATTTTAAGAGTACTTTGAAATAAGGTAAGGTACTCTTGCCTTCTCCCATAGTCGTGCAGTGTGCAGATATGGGACATGGGACAACAAGACTGGTTAGGACATTGAACTTGTTGATGACTAACCGTAGTCTAATATGTGCGCTAATATTTTTCCGCGAAGGGATTGGTGATTCACCACTCTTAGCAGTAATGGTTGTCCAGGGTGCCAGGGTAGTTTTCAGTTAGATGTGGATACTTCCCGGGATAACTTGTAACGAATACATTACACATAGTTGGTTTATTTATTATTTTTTTAATTGTTTAAATAGTTTAATTTTTTCCAAGTGATATTTTTTTGTTTAGTGAATGTTTTAATTTTTTGTGCACGATTATGCCGCCATCAAGTGAAAAACGTGGGTTTACTTATAACTCTCAAGCCAGAACTATAATTGCATCGGTGTTACATTACTTTGAGCGGGAACGTGACAACAAAGGTCCATTATTAGATGTGAAAAAAGTATCTGAAAGAGTGGTCGCCGCATGTAACATTTCACGAAGAACATTGGTGCGGATCAAGTCGCAACTAAAACAAGCAGTGGAAAATGAAGGAAACTCTAGTGTCAACCCTCAAAGTTTTGAAGAAACGGATCAATCACCAATACCTGAATCAGCTGTAAGTAATAAATCCAGGCAAAATACTCCTAGACCTACCATCCCTAAGCTTACTACCCCAAGAAGAAGAAAACCATACAAGTCAATAGTTACACAGCTAGACGATTTTGAGAAAACTGCAATTAGAAACCACGTTTTTAGCTACTACAGACGCCGAGAAGTCCCTACCCTCCGAAAGTTAAAAGTAAGTTTACGAACAGCGGGTTTGTTTGATGGTTGTATACGAACACTGGCAAAAATTTTGAAAACTATCGGATTTAAATGGAAAAAGTTAGACAATAGAAAAGTTCTCATGGAGAAACCCTCAGTTGCTCTTGCTAGGTGCCGATATTTGCGAAAAATTCGGGAAATTGACTATAAAAAAGTTATTTTTCTGGATGAAACATGGATCAACGCCAACACTTCGAAAGACTCAGGATGGACAAATGACAGTGTAAAGTGTTCTGTAAATGCCCCTTTAGGAAAAGGAAAACGTTTAATAATTTGCCATGCAGGAGGCTTTATCGGCTGGATCAAGTCGCCACCTCTGATATTCCAGTCAAAAAAAACGGTCGAATATCACGAGGAAATGAATTCCGAAGTCTTTGAGGGTTGGTTTTTTGAGGTTCTCCCGAAGTCTATTCCAGCTGGTTCGACAATAGTAATGGACAACGCACCTTACCACTCTCAAGTAGCCAACAAAGCGCCAACATCTGGCTCACGAAAGTGTGAAATGGAGGAATGGCTGAAAACTCGCGGCATTTCATATTCACCAGACATGCGGAAGCCAGAACTATACAGTCTTGTAAAGCTGCATAAGGAACAAAGAAAATCTTAAGTAATAGATAAAGAAGCCTGTAAGCGTGGGTTTAAAGTAATCAGACTGCCACCGTACCACTGTAATTACAATCCAATTGAGCTGGTTTGGTCAACTTTGAAGCGGTATGTAGCAGCAAGGAATACTACATTTAAATTGAACGATGTTCAGGATTTGTTTATGGAAGCTGTAAACTCCTTCACCTCAGAAGATTGGCGCAAATGCGTTGAACACGTCAAGAAAGAAGTCGAGGCAGACTGGACAAACGAAGGACTTGATGACGTCAGTGTCCAAGAACTAGTCATTAATCTGGCCCCTGGTGAATCGGATGACAGTGACTGTGATACCAGCGATGACGATGACGATCTGGGAGTGTCACCTCTAGAGTAATCAGGTAAAATAAAAAATAAAATCTATTTACCTAGAAAATTTTATTGGACGTAATATATATGATTACAAAAAGGGTATAAAAATATGATAATAGTATACAGTAAAAAAAAATAATTATCTTCAAATTTACAGAGACTTTAAACGTTTTTTTTTAATATAAGTAGAGTATAATAAGATATTACTACTTCTTTATTAGTCATGACAATAAGGTTGCGATGATTGATGAATAGCGGGTACTGTAACATTTCAATGTATGCTTTAAAACATTTTAATGTCATTAGAACTAGTAATAAAATATAACGAATGGTAAAAAATTAACTGCAATCTTAAAATATTGTATATTGGTTTTAGCGCGATTTTGTTTTATTTCAGTGTCACACGGAAACAACATGGAAGATAAATGGAAAATGCTCAACTTCTGGACACTAAATACTTTGGCTTGAAGAATATTACTGGGAGTAATATAAAATAATGTTGATTTATTAATCAAATAAACTGTAAAGTATGTAGTGTTGCCTATTTAATGATATTTTGGCTGATTAAATAGTATGCGATAACATAGTTTTAAATTATTCTACCTTTTTTCAAAGAACTCTTAAAATAATATTGTATCAAGATTAGGGAATTATGAGAAATATAAAACATTTAACAAATCATACAGTATTCCGGCTAAAAAATAACTTTCGACCATTTCGTTATTTATAATCAAAGCACATCGTGTTTTATATCACTTTTCTTAGTTTTGTCAGTACTTTACAAATATTCTATTAAAATTGAGATATTATGAGAAAGTAAAAAAAGTTAATAATTCTATTAGAGGGGCTAGTTGGTGACTCATTATGGAAACAGCCGCGAGCGCCGGGGGGAGGAAAGGACAGACACAGGTAGCTGGCGGGTCCGTGCGCCACCCTACCGTATACAGACTTTAATGTCCTCCCACCACTAGGAGCGCTAGTGGCGTGCTTCTCGCTGATTTTTAACGGAGTGTGGTGCCTGTATGTTACTTGCTGTACCCGCCCGCTTCGCTGGTCATAATATTGAGTTTGACCGATCGAAATGTGCAGCAAACTTTCAGTTTACAATGTATTTGTCCACTGTTTAGAGCAGTTGATGTTAGTAGTACTCAATTATTTTTAATTTTAAAAGTCTACCCTACCATAATTTTTTTTACTTATCAGCTGTTAATCAAATAAATCAATCAGAATGAATATAAACTCCATAAGAATACCATTGTCATTTCGGAGGCCAGTGGGACGGAGAGGAAAATATTTTCTTGGTGGGCCTTCAGGGGCCAAGATAAACCTATGTACAAAATATCAAGTCAATTGGACTATAGTTTTGGAGAAATAGTGATGAGTGGTAAATGGCTTTTATGTATATATATATATATATATATATATATTAAACTGTGAATATACTATACTATATTGTGCAACATAAAACAAAACATACTTACTTAAATCAGCTGTTCGTTAAAAAAGCACGGAAGACTTGATCGATGAACGTAGATCTTATCTGAAAATAATAATAATAAGTAAATAAAATAATAAGAAAGTTTATTCCTTATTATGGTCTGTAGAACTAATTGTACATATAATCTCTAACATATTTGTTTTAAAAAAACTTCAAACTTATTCGTACATGTTAGAACTTAGGCTCAGTCTCAGAGAAACCACTGAGGATGCCACATCACTGTATGGGCGAAACGTCTGGTTGTCTTGTAAATATTGTAGATAGTATTTTGACGCGGTTCTCACCGGAAAATATAGATTCTAGTTATATTCTTACACCTTAAACCCAAATAGTTACTATCACATATTGTGAAAAAAAAAACTTTATAGGGAAATTGCCTACGAAGGGCAAAATAAATCTTGAATATGATACTTGTACACGTTGCAGTTCAACTAATTTTCAACTAAATATACTAAATAATCTTGTTCTGTATAAGTAGCATTTCCTTACATCACTTATACCAGAGTGCACTATTTATAGTGAACAAAATCATAACATAAAAAAAAAAAAAAAAAACAAACAAACAAAATACTAAACTACCAATGACTATAAGATATGAAATTCTTCCAGAAGACCTATCGTAGTATTAGTAATGTCGGCGAGTCACGAGAAGTCCTCTGAACGTCATGCCTCTGTGATATTGAAGGCGCTTGAATTCCATTGAAAAAGAACAAGTCAGTAGTGTACACAGCTTAATTAATAATTAGGACAGATAGACTACGTGATTTGTGCTGTTTCAACGGAAATAAGCGCCTTCAATATCACAAAGGCATGAAGTTCAGAGGACTTCTCGTCACTCGCCGACAATAAAGATGGTATTAGTAAAGATTTCTTTTAGTTAGAAATAAGGCGTCAACAGATTATTATTAACGTATGTGCGATAACGATACACAAGCGTTAAGACCCCCCCCCCCAACTCCTCAACGTCACACGACTATTGATGGTTTCTCATCCGTCCGAAGTACTTGTCTACGATCACAGCTTGTCTCCAACCAGGGTTCGTTGGTCAGAACAGAAGGATCCAGCCTAGATAAGTCACAGAAGTTAGCGTGGCTACACAATCACTGTAGCCTGTAACTGGGGCCAAGGCTACGACCTCTCGCACGGTTCATGTTAGGCCCTGTATCTACGATCTAGACCTCAGGGGATGCATTAATTAACTGCCACAATAACTCACGCCCGTGATTCACTGCTATCTAGCTCCTATCACAGATGTACGAAGCCTCAGGACGATACGCCAGGATATTGTCCCTGTCACACTGCGTGAAACACGCTAGTGTCAACCCCCTGCCCCCACTTGGCCCATCATGACCTCTCTACATGACCTTTCACATGTTTAGGTCAATGTCTAACTTAACTGATTTCAATTTGTCTGTCGTGTTTTATTTTGTATATCAATTCTAACACGTTTCTGTATAACTCATTATTACCATACAATAGAAAAGGAAATTTTCACAGTCATAACTTTCACAACCAACCATATTTCCAGATTTGGACCATCCATATACTCAACTTTCATTTAAATAAAAAACATTCTGAACCCGATTATAAATCTATTACTATTACCCTTGATTATATACACCTACAACAGATAAACCACCTAATAGGAATATTTGTGGCAGTAATTTTGTTAGTTAGTGATGCCCGCAACCACAGCTGGTTTAAACTGCATTACATTTACGTGGAGATACTTACACTAGCGCTTCACAATGGACCACAAAAACAGCTGATATTTTGAGACTCAACATTTAACATTGGATGAGAAATCTATTTGTGTATAAAATCAATGCTATTACTGATCGTGTATACAACCCATGTACTATACAACAAGTATTATAATGAACAGTTATTATTTTGTCATGGTGTAAAAAAAATTATGGACGATAATTTTCCAAATTTTCGTAAAAGTCATGTAAGTTTGGATAAATGAACCTGATCAAATATATATTTACATTAAGCAACACGTAATTTAGAATTTACTTTCAATTTTTAAACTTAACTCACCAATTTACATTGGCCTACAATAAAGTTAAGTGCGTGAACTTAAATAATGAAGTACCGACCGTTGGAGACTCAAACTTTACCAGCTACAGTCCGAAGTCCAAGTCACTGAGCCAACATGCCGACAATTATATAAAGATATAGAAATATTCCTTTAGAAAAGCCACCGAAGTAACTATCTTTGGAGAAAAAACTTTTTGAAACTAGTTTTACGCTGAAAATATTGACTAGTTGTTTTACAGTTGTATGAACTGCATTTTCGTACGTTCGTGTTGACCCGAGAGGAACTTAAGGTTTTTAGATTTCTTAAATGCTCGAATGTTATTTTAATATTTTTTTCTAACTGGATTATTACAGCATGCAGATTCGTAAAGAAACAGCTGTTTTCATCAACCATGTGCTGACTCATACGGGAAGAAGTACATATAACAGACGCTTCGTAAAGGAGTAAGTCAGATCACCAACTGATAGTGAAATAAGGATTTAGAATATTTTTAGAGATACTCTCTTTATACCTTAGCGATACTATTCAAATATAGTATTTCTTATATAGTAAACAGAATTTTTAGTAGTAATTACGATATACTAATAGACCGCTGACACACGATCAGAAGCTAATATACCGCTGACACACGATCAGAGAAGCTAATAGACCGCTGACACACGATCAGAAGCTAATAGACCGCTGACATACGATCAGAAGCTAATAGACCGCTGACACACGATCAGATAAGCTAATAGACCGTTGACACACGATCAGAAGCTAATAGACCACTGACACACGATCAGAAGCTAATATACCGCTGACACACGATCAGAGAAGCTAATAGACCGCTGACACACGATCAGAGAAGCTAATAGACCGCTGACACACGATCAGAAGCTAATAGTCCGCTGACACACGATCAGAAGCTAATAGACCGCTGACACACGATCAGAAGCTAATAGACCGCTGACACACGATCAGAAGCTAATAGACCGCTGACACACGATCAGAAGCTAATAGACCGCTGACACACGATCAGAGAAGCTAATAGACAGCTGACACACGACCAGAAGCTAATAGACCGCTGACACACGATCAGAAGCTCTTTCAAGACTTGTTTTGACTTTGACAAAACCGAACTGAATAAAATAAGTTGATTAAAATAAACAACGCGACAAGTAAACAAGTTAAAACACGCGATGGATACTAAAAAGAGAATACGTTAAGAAAATGTAAAACAGTTTAAGGCCGGTACAAAACAAGACAGTTTGTAGTGAGTTGGCAGTACGAACCAAGCGTGCATCAAAGGACTTGGTAATGACCGCTATTTTCCCATTGTTCTGCTAAATGGCCCTCTTGTTGTTACAGAAAGAACTACTAGACGCGTGGACCGGCTTTTGTGAACAATTCGTCTGCTGCACGACACTTGGGCAGAAGAATTTCGATTGCGTAAAAATATACAAAATCTGTAATATATTAAGATTATAAAGTAAGAACGTCACACAACACAAGTTCGTTACAATACAAGTATAAAAGAGAAAAACAATTTTAAAGTGATCTTTTTTTTCAATAAACCACGTTTACCATCCTCACGCCAAAGGGATTAAAAAAATGAGTGAATGAGCTGATAATTCACTCATTCAAGCCTTGTGAATCCTTTTGGTCAAAATACAGTAAGTATGGTCCACTTAAATCGATCACCATAGATAATATTTACAATTTTTGCACTTATATCGTAATAAATTCGTATTATGTGGCATTGACTCATTTTTTACTTCCCCCAAAACGTAGTGTGCCCAATCGTCGTCACTTATAAGAAAACGTTTGCCAAATTGTCCCAATTTATATCAATAAACGTAAAGGGAGATATTACTACAGGGATAATGCAGGGAAATTTATTTAAAATATTTTATTCTCACTATTTAAAACATGTCATATTTGATTTAATACTATTATTTTAGTATATTGGTGGACTTAGTAAATAATCCCCTTGTGAAATATAATACGCGAAGCCGTTTTTGTCAACACAACTCCTCCCTTGTTTATTAACCTATTTTAATGATTGATATATCAAAAAATGTGCCTCTATTCGTACTTGTGCTATAAGGTCTTCAACGTTTTTACCCTGAAGGGGACGGAAAGCCCTCAAAGAACGTTTTTTTTTTGCCATAAAAATAATATGTAGAGAGATTTAAATCAGTCAGAAAGAAACAGCTGTTCAAATGTAAACAATGATGATTGCGAAATTTAATAGCTGTTATAGTATGTAAGTAAGTAATGACGCTTATAATATTGTGAAGGTTATATAGAACTTTCTTAATAAGTTTAGTAATAACATTGGTCGCTTATATTTAAACCGTAAATATGTCGGAAATGCAGTGAGTGAACTACTAGAAACGAATTTATATATTATGAAGGCCTAAACTTAACAATCCATATTGATGACTGGTACAACTATTGGTATCGATTTAAGTTCCATTAAATGTTAACAGTTAACAAGTTTATTACATTTCCATCTAAAAAAATGTTTAAAAAGAGTTCCAAATGTTTGGTTGTCAGTTTCGCTGTTAAAAAAAATTGTTACATATTAGGACAACGAAACTAATAACTATAACAAAATTCTTTATTTACAGGTTAAATTAAACGCTCATAGACATAAGTAATAAATGCCCATAATTATCGATGACTACTTAAACGGTTTATCAATGATTTCACATCAAGGACTGAATATTTTTCAAACATTAATTAGGCTATAATTAGATATGTGAATATAGTTTTCTTCGATTTAGCCATATAAATAAGAGATGCCGTTCACAATTAGAATTATTGCGCTATTTGTTCGTCGATTTATCCTTGAAGGCAAATCCATTATCTACAACTTCATCCACTACGTTATCAACTGTTTTCACACAATACACAATTGTTACGTTATCGTTAACCATAAATATATCGTTAAAGTGAAATGTAACTCTATATAGATTTGTTCTAAAATCATAAAACTCCTCTCTACATTTATATTGCTACACATTTGCAACAGCAATGTGTTTATTTTTAGGATAAATAACAACATGTAGAACTAAAAACACAAGAAAGTAACCAAACGCATTTAAAGGTAATATATTTTTGTTTATTTGAGAAGCAAATAACTATAGAACCAGAGGTGTATTGTTGTAATCCACCTACTGTAAGCAAGTTGTGAGTCCGATACTCTCAACGGTCATCATCAACGCTGACATTACTGTATAGTTCTGTGTTTACAGGGATTACGTGGCGGGCACTGGTTGCACATGTTTGGAATGTAATCCAAGCTTGACAAAAAACTTACCATGTACACATGGTTCGGAATCCACATGAACATTTCGTCCATCTAAAGGGTCATTTGTTGGGCTACTGATTTGACCATACACCTACTAAAAAATAATATTTACTGAAGATTTCAGTTAGTATCAGAACTACACAGGTCGGTCATACATACAAATTTAATTTCGTATTTTATTTAAAATACGCAAACATTGTGTCGGCGTCTTTCATTCATTAGTAAGACGCTGATCGTAGAGATATGGAGGAAAACTAGTAAGATGAGTGTATATGAAAGAGTGTAGTCATTGTTACTAACTAAGGTCGACTGTTTATTAGAAAAAACCTATCTACTAATAGCCAACTATTTGGCTTTACCTATTTGGCAACCTACAGCTTTACATGGAATCCGAACCACGTAAGTGTTGGTCTGATTTTCAGCTAACTGACAAGCCTGACACTCAGTTCTCTTCTTTGACTACCATCCAACACGGACCCCCAGACTTCTCTAGTAGTGTAGACGGCTCCTACCCCAAAGAATATTTTATTTATTATAAAAGCCACCAATATAATATTATCGTATAATATTGAGGGGTGAATTGATGTAGCATTCAAGTCTAGAAGGCTGACGACCTTTCTTTCTAAAAATAGCGTACACACTAAATTTATTCATTATTAATTTAGTTTGTTAAATCCGATTAACTACAATTATTTTCAAATAATCTTAATACAATAAATAGTGGCTCATATATATGTAGACGATAAATATGACAAAGCTGAATATGCTCTAAAAATAAATCAAAATCACGCACAAAAGGAAACCAAATTAAAGGAAACCAAATCTAAGGCCCAATATAATAAAAATGAAAAGATGAACACCATAAAAGGTGGAAAGTCACCTAAAATAACAAAATTACAATCGCATTAACGCAATCCTTTTAATAATAAAACAATAAAAAAAATATAACTCAAACTTTAAACGAGAAAATAAATAAAATAATTCAAAATAAAAATAAACCATGTTTCTTATTTAACCTAGATAACCAAAGACATACAGAGGGTAAAAAACCGTATATAATACAACAAGAATCTTTTCTCAGCGATAGGTAAAGAAGGGGTGAAGGCGTGTGGAGGTTGAAGGTAAATACATTTGTCTGCCTATATAGAAACCACTTCAAGCCGTCACCCTGTGTTTCAGTACATCAGTTGATATATGAAAGAAGACAACGAGCGTCACGTATGTTCATGAACACAAATATGCTATGGCGGGTTTTCTTCCATTTTAACGGGCTTTAAGTTTCGTTTATGTAGCCCCGTTTACACTGTGGTCTGTGGTTGTCCTTTTTACATAATTTTATCTGACAGTTGTCGTAAAAACGCTGTGGATTATTTTTAACTTGGCCTTCAAATTTTCTGTTTTTGTTAGTACATTTACATTAATTTTTTTGTATAATAATAGAGTAGAAAGAAAAAAAATTCGGCCACGGATGGAAGAATTCTATAACAGGAAATAATTATGTTCTAGTATATGGTTAAAACATTGTTGTTAGTGTTTTCACAATTTCAATTTTGCATTCACAATCGTGTCACAACTCAATGTCCCGACTCTTAGACCTATTTACCAGTGTACAGGCAATCGATATCAACATTCGAGTTTAGCTTTCATTAGTTTGAACAAATCAAAAATAAAAATTTTTCTTCATTGCCTTACAAAACTTATACACGCATTTTCAACCGTCTAAATAAATGAAAACAACTACAAATAAAAACCAAACTAATTTGTTTCATCACCTTTACGTAAATAAATACAAAATAACTATATAATACTAATGACAACGACAAATTGCTTGTATTTTAAGTGCTTTTAAGTACTTAGTATTTCAACTTAATACGACTATTCCAGTACTTACTCAATTGAACATGTTTTTAAATCTACGTCCTTGATACGCATCTAGAGCCAAGTCTGAAGGACCAAAAACTTTCTTTTATTTAGAAACTGTAACTAGTGAGTAAATATAATTTGTTTATATTTAAACCAGCTCCCCCTCCCCTTCCCCCAGTGGGAGGGTGGATTACCTGCTGACTTTTAAGTTCATGTTTACAAAATTGTTTCTTTAAACAAAAACTGTACAGTTGCTATGATAATAAATTTAATTTTGAAAAAGTTACGACGAAAGTACCATTGTAACGTTTCGTAATTTTTACTTTCTCCCATATACATTAGCATAGAGAAAGGGTTGTGATCGTCAAAAAAAATGTTTACAAGTTGGTCTAAAAACCCATTTTAGGGTCCTCTTAACAAAAAAGAGGGTTTCGAAAATGAAATGTTTTGGTGTCCATCCGTATGTGTATCTGTCTGTGTGTATCTGCAGTTCGCTGGAGACCAAACAGATGGATCGATTTAAACGAAATTTAGTATATATGTGTATTTAGCCAATATCTCCAAACAGTTTTATCACTTTAGTTTTATTTTTAAGGGCAAAAAACAAATAAAAATAGAATTTTCTCAAAAACGGCTCTAACGATTTTGATTAAATTTTCAGGAAAGTTGCAAATTATAATTTAAAATATTTTAGTAAAAAATCTCTAACCTGACTAGTTTTTTGAGTTATGAAAAAGAAACATATTTGGGAATCAAACTGGTAATTTTCATTGTTTTGAATTTGTAGTGTTTAATATGGGAGAAAGTTTGTGCCAATTCTTTGGAACCATTTATTTATATCTGTAATGAAACAAAACAATTCACACCTTGCTGAGATCTGTTTAATTAATGTATACAAAATAAATTAAAGGTAACCGTTATAGAGCGATTAACAATTTCCAATCATTTTCACTAATTTTACTACAGTTTGGGACCTTAGAACTAAAGTAAAACTTGTGACGGGACATTTCTACGTCCGTAGTAAGAAGTATGATAGCAATACTTTTTAGCGACCGATCGTTAGAGACACCGTTGCACAATCGGTTATTATGTAACCAGTCCGCTGTCTAGTAGCTAAGTTCACGCACACAACCAGCATATCAACATAATAATAATAATGTCTTATTACTTTACAGAACGGCTCAGAAAACTACATTTCAGACTTCAGAAATAAAATGTTAATAAAATAAAATTAAACCATTTTAATTACTCTATAGCGTGCCTATTTAGGAACGTGTTAATAAAATTACAACAGCCATACGAGTATTCGATTTGATTATAAAAATATTAAAAGATAACTATCACTGTAATAATGTCAATATATTATGCATTTGGTCATACGAACTTTGTATATATACTTTATTATGTATAAATAATGAAATACTGTACGTGTGATACGAGCAAATAGAGCGCCTGAATAAGTAGCGTGTAGGCAAAGTTTGCAATACATGCATGTACCTGAATCACATACTCAACGCCTTAAATATAGCATTACTGACACGCGACACGGAGCGACGTGCAATATTGACATACGTGGCCCTCCTGTCGGCACAACAATTATCTGTGCCTGAGTTTGAAGGTTGGTTACTAAGAAAAGTACAATCACATCATTATCTTCCTCGTTTGATTGTACGTTATCAAATATGCATTTTAAAATGTTATTTATATGTTTTAATAATTGTTATACTAGTTGAAACAAAAAAAGTACTAGAATTTCAACTAGTTTTTACTGAGCATTAACTCTACAATTAAAAAAAAACCGTTAATGTATCGCATTTATATTTTATTACACGGTTTATAAGAATGTTTTATTAAAGTTTCATAAATACCACAATTTTAACTTAAAAAAAAACCTATTAGTTCGTGGCCTAAAACGACGTTTACATAGCTTCTACTGGTCGTTAAATTATTTACTTGGCCAAGTTGTAACCCTTATGACACGTATAGTTACGATACATTACTTTTGTATGCGTAACTAAGTGCAGTGATTTTATATTGATTTCATATAACAGTAATGGATCGCACTTATACATTTCATTAGTATTACAAACGTGAAAATTAATTAATTTTACGATCTCCGGAGGCCAATAAAACGTTGTTTTAGGAAATTGACTCTTATTTTTTCCTTAAGAAGTTAACGTTCTGAAATTCAAAAAACTTTTAGAAAACATTATTGTCAAACATGTATTAAAATGCGATACATTTACGTGGTTTTACTTTCTCCAATATGCGTTAGTATAGAGAAAGTAGTGTGATCATAAAAAAAAAAGATTTTTTACAAGTTGGTCTAAAAATCCATTTTAGGGTCCCCTGAACAAAAAACACGGTTTTTTTGAAAGAAATGTTGGTGTCTGTCTGTGTGTATGTGCAGTTCACTGGCGACCAAACGGATGAATCAATTTTTATGAAATTTGGTATGTAGGTTTATCTAGCCAATATCTCCAGACAGTTTTTTCATTTATTTAAAATATTTTAGTACAAACCGCATGTCTCTCTAGCTTGACTAGTTTTTGAGCTATAGCAAAAAAACATATTTGGGAATCAAACTGGTAATTTTTAAAGTTTTGATTTTTTAGTGTTTAATATGGGGAAAGTTTATGCCATTTATTTTCGTAATGAAAGGGTAAAATTGATGTAAAAGGAAAACTAGTTCAAATTCTGGTACTGTTAGTTCCAACTAGGATAAAAATTATTACAACTTGTAATAATATTTCAAATCAAATAATTTATTCATCAAGAAGACACACATACTTACATGCACTGGCCAAGTCGCAATAAGTACAATTAAAATCAACTATAAGACATCATTTTATTAATATTAAAAAATGCATATGTACAAATAAACGAAAAAAACAATGGTGTGATTTTATTTTTCATATGTATCTTGGTTTCCTAGTAAACAACCTTCAAAATCGGGTACACATAATTTCCGCGTCGAAAATCAATTCTTAACAAGTAAATAGAGCGCCTGAAAGAATAGCGTGTAGGCAAAGTCCGCTATAAACGGCTGTACCTAAATCACGTCTTAACGCCTTACATTTAGCATTGTCACTAACACAGAGTTTGTGCAACTACAAAACGACAAATCGGATTACGATAAATCGAAAATATCAATAAATATGTTTCGATACATCGATATATTAAATCGATATTTTCTTTAGATAATATCGATATTTTGATTCGATATATAATATCACTAAATATTCTATCCTCAAACTAATCACGATTAGAAAAAAATATTTAAATTGCCTCTTATAAATGTACAAAACATAAATTCAAATAGTAATGTAACTTTATTTTGGGGTTTACGGGAGATTAACACACTAAAATGTAGTTTATTGTAGCCTAGTGGCTGGAATGGGTAAATGACGTTGTATGTGAGATGGCAACGCTGACTCTAAGATGCCTATTGGAAGTAGGTTTAGTGAAATAATTTGTTTATTTTTTTTGTGTTCATAAGAAGCCTAGTGGCATTTTTAATTGTGAAAAACAATGTTATTAAATTATGATTTTTTAATTAACATTGAATATTTGTATTCAACCACACGGACCACAACTTGTTTCATGTAGATAAACGTGTTTAGTTTTTACATTCAGAAGGTTATTCTAAATAGTGACAACAAAAATGAGTGTATTTTTGGTCATGACAGAGTTAGTGCATATATTTAAACAACAAAATCATTTAAAATTCGATATATCAATTGCCCGATATATCGATGTTTTTCTTTCGACATTATGCTTAGATCGATATTTGGTTTGCAATATATCGATAGTTCGATATGTTGAAAATATTTGCCATCCCTGCATCGAACATAAATATACCTATTGGAAGGACACGTGAACTAAGGCGATGTTATATCGCGTAACGCCATATTATCGACATTCTCAACTGTTCTATAAATTACTTAATAAAACGCGTTTTAAGGCATACAAATATGTATAACATTCAGTATATTTTTTTTTAAATTTCAAGTCAGCCCACTGTCCAATGTAAGCTATGAAATAAATGTAATGATTTATTACTATACAATCTATAATTTATTACAAAATACTGAATAACACATTATAGTTTGACAGATACTGTATAACATTTGTAGAAAATCGTCAAACATTACTACATATTGTGTCTAAAATGAAACATTTTCTAAAACATTTTCGCGAGACTGGAATCTGACGACTGCAATAACTGTTATGTCGGGATCATGTTACGCCAACAATGCCGACAGAAGTTTTCAATAAAGTTATATGACGTTTGCAATAAACATACTACTGTAAGTAGGCCTGTATGACGTAGGACAAGTAGGTGGGCCACGAGAGATTGTGTTCGTAAGAGCGTACTTTTCGAAGGCAAATTCACGAATTTCTTCCCTACCAACAGAATGTTACAGATGATTCACTTATACGCGACTATCAATGCCCGACAATTAATTGTTTTATTTATTTATTCTTAAGCCACTTATATTCGTTAAGATATAGGCGAATATGAATTTCGAACCAGTGAAGAATGAGAGACTATCAACGAACCATTTACTATCTCTATGTGGATCAATTACGCATATTTACAGTTAAACACAAAGAAAATCAACGAAAAAGTATTTAAATAAACATACAAAAAAAAAAAAACACTTCATTATAATAGAACAAAACTTTTGAAAATAAAACAATCATGACGTAAAAGTCGTAAAAAAAAAAACAAAAAAAACTAGACGATCTTTCTATATAACTTCAATTAAAATTCTCATTATGTACGTAACTATAAGAAACGCTAAATGGAGATACTTGCTGATACAACATCAGAAAATATTCCGAAGAAATGACACACGATCATTTAGCGAACTTAAAAACAAATTCAAACGAAGACTTACTGTAATTCACAATGTACGAACTTCTTTCCCTTACCAGTACTTTATTTATTTTATTCTGACAAACTGAACGCGTGTGCTTGATAAGGAGCTTGATGGTAACCGCACAAGTGAGAAGAGAGGGGTGGGGGTACTTTGATATATGTGCGGTTTGTCTGGAAACTACAAAGCTATTAAACGTGGAACTATTACACTGGTGAGGGTTGTTCTTTGTGCATTCATATCTATGACTACGTGGTGTTACTTGGTATTTCACTTGTTGCTACAAACATTAATTGAAAGGTTGCTACAAACAAACACTTAATAAGTTATATTGTACTGTAACTAGACCATAATGTGAGCAAGTGGGGGGCGAACAAATGTCTTTTACACCGCACAGACATGAGACGCTGGCACAGCTTGCGCTTATTAACAAGGCGAATATTACATGAGCGAAGGATAAGTGTGGACGACGACCTGTAGACTGGTTACTAACTGATATCAACTTAAGACCAGATATGATCATTTATTAAGAGCCAGGACAACTAAACGACCTACAGCTATTCGTGGAATCCGAACCACTTAGTACTGGTCTAACTGACAAGCCTGATCAACATCCTATCACACTCTACAGGGATGGATGTGTACATCAAAACCAAACCGCCCCTCAATAAGTACACGGACGACAATAGCATTGTTAAAGCTACGGCGAATACCAAAATGAAAAGGCCGTCATTAAATCGGTATTCAATTTTGTGTCAGCTCAACTAAACATATAAAAACACTTCTTGTTACAAATATAGTGCAGTTTCGATGGTCGAAATCACTCGGTGTGGATTGGTTGAAGTCGTTACGTGGACCAAAACACGAGAAGTGAGTAGATAAAAATAATATCAATAGCCAGTGAACCGACAGAGTAGTGTCGGCGAGACAATGGGAAGACGATGTAGCTAGCTGGAGGCTCTTCCCCTCCCCCCCAATAGACAGTTAGCTCTGCCTCCCTTCCACACCCTACATCTCTTTTCAGTAAACGCTTCATATACTGCTGCAGGCGTAATCAATGGGCTCCGATAAAGTGATGACTTAGCCTCTGCAACAACCGAAGGCACCCTTTCTTAGTGGATACTGTCATCCCTAATATGAAACATTTTCTAAGTATCAACAAACATGACACGATGGTGTTTCTTAATTAGCTAACAAATATAATGAGATAACAGTTTACGCCTCATTTATTTTCATATGCGGGGCGGGGGAAAAATATGGAAACGCTTTCACAACTTTTGTATGACTTCATTTGTAAAAGTGAAATCTTGTACATGATCAGTGTTCTAAGAAAATACTTTTTGACGCCATTTGCGACATTTCACCTTTTCAGGGGGACGGCCCACGAGGAGTTGAACAAAAGTCTTCAGCGTAAGCCTAGGTCGAGCTTGGTGTCAAATAAAAGGTGTATTCAAGAGAAATTAATTGCCACAAACCGGATTTTGAAAGATTTATCCTTTCCAGAGTAGCGGTCATTTGAATTTCAAAGTAACTAATTTGAACACTATTATTTCTCCGCTATTTAACCGTTTCAAGTAAATTACCCTGATAAAAAAATACACTTTATGGAACACAATTATTAAAAAAAAAAATCAAATTATCTATGGAAAAAAACCTAACACGGCCATACTAAAGAATATATGAAGTGACTCTTTAACAACTGAAAATAATAGCATCTCTCTTCATGTTAAATATATTTGCAATGTTAACGCAGTCACTTTAATACATGATTCCTCTTAGGACAAATTTGTTCCATCTTCCTCAGAGCGCTGCTCCCCTTCACCCTTTGTTAAGAATTTTGATAAGTCAACTCACTAAAAAAAGAGGTTCTTCAGATATTAATCGCTATGCTCCCTCTCGTACCACTGTATATAACAGCTATCTTGGAATAGCAGCCCCCCTTCAGAAGGGCAACGACTCACAGCTGGAAGGGTAGGCTATGCTATTTATAATCCTGTTCAAATGTAGGTAATTATTTTGTATTAAAAATGGAAGGATACCACTGTAATGATTAATAAAGTAGAGCTCTTTATAAGTTGGTTTCTTTTACACTGTAAAGGATATTAATCAACAGTAACAAATCACATAAGAAGACGTTACATTAATCAAATTGTTAACTCCTGAAGCAACATGTACCTGGGAGTATGTTGCATGCCACAAGTCCGTGACTAAAGTAGTACTCAAAACTGTTGATAAAGTATTTAAGCATTACTTTAAATCTCGCGTGCGGATAATATCTAGTGGCACATTACCCGCTCTTGATACTTCCGTATGGACTATTAAACAAGTTTAAGTGCTCTTTTTAAAGAGAGAAAGAGTGAATATGATGAAACACTTTCAATTTAGGGTTGTCAAGGACCTTGTGTGTGGAATAAGTATGGGTGGGTCGCCTGAGATTGGGCGGGTCATCAATGAACTTCCGAATGTGGAGTTTGTAAGGGTGGGTCATCAATGAACTTACGAGTGTGGTGTTTGTATGGGTGGGTCGGCCATCGATGAACTTCTGAGTGTGGAGTTTGTATGGGTGGGTCATTGTGGACTTTCTGAGTTTGGGTGGGTCGTCAAGGAACTTGTGAGTACGAAGTTCGTATGGGTGGGTCATCAAGGACTGTCTGAGTATGGATAGGTCATCAAGGTACTTGTGAGTACGGAGTTAGTATGGGTGGGTCATCAAGGACTGTCTGAGTTTGGATGAGTCATCAAGGACTATCTGAGTATGGATGGGTCATCAAGGTACTTGTAAGTAGAAAGTTCGTATGAGTGGGTCATCAAGGATTGTCTGAATATGGATGGGTCATCAAGGTACTTGTGAGTACGAAATTCGTATGGGTGGGTCATCAAGCACTGTCTGAGTATGAATAAGTCATCAAGGTACTCGTGAGAACGAAGTTCGTATGTGTGGGTCATCAAGGAATGTCTGAGAATGGTTAGGCCATAAAAGTACTTGTGACTGTTGGAGTTCGTATGGATGGGCCATTAAGGATTTTCTGAGTTTAGGTCGGTCATCAAGGTACTTGTGAGTACGAAGTTCGTATGGGTGGGTCATCAAGGAATGTCTGAGTATGAATGTGTCATCAAGGTACTTGTGAATAGGGAGTAGTATGGATGGGTCATTAAGAACTATCTGAAGACGAATGGGCCATCAAGGTACTTGTGAGTACGGAGCTCGTATAGGTGGGTCGTTAAGTACTATCGAGTTTGGATGGGTCATCAAGAAAATTGTGAGTGTGAAGTTCGTATGGGTGGGTCATTATGGACTGTCAGAGGATGGATGGGTCATCAAGGTTCTTGTGAGTGTGGAGTTAGGAGGGGTGGGTCATCAAGGACTGTCTAAGTATGTATGGGTCATCATGAAATATGTGAGTGTGGAGTTCGTATGGGTGGGTCATTATGGACTGTCAGAGGATGGATGGGTCATCAAGGACTGTCTGAGTATGGATGGGTCATCAAGGTACTTGTGAGTACGGAGTTCGTATGTGTGGGTCGTTAAATACTGTCGAGTTTGGATGGGTCATCAAGAAAATTGTGAGTGTGAAGTTCGTATGGGTGGGTCATTATGGACTGTCAGAGGATGGATGGGTCATCAAGGTTCTTGTGAGTGTGGAGTTAGGAGGGGTGGGTCATCAAGGACTGTCTAAGTATGTATGGGTCATCAAGAAATATGTGAGTGTGGAGTTCGTATGGGTGGGTCATTATGGACTGTCAGAGGATGGATGGGTCATCAAGGACTGTCTGAGTATGGATGAGTCATCAAGGTACTTGTGAGTATGGAGTTCGTATGTGTGGGTCGTTAAATACTGTCGAGTTTGGATGGGTCATCAAGAAAATTGTGAGTGTGAAGTTCGTATGGGTGGGTCATTATGGACTGTCAGAGGATGGATGGGTCATCAAGGTTCTTGTGAGTGTGGAGTTAGGAGGGGTGGGTCATCAAGGACTGTCTAAGTATGTATGGGTCATCAAGAAATATGTGAGTGTGGAGTTCGTATGGGTGGGTCATTATGGACTGTCAGAGGATGGATGGGTCATCAAGGTTCTTGTGAGTGTGGAGTTAGGAGGGGTGAGTCATCAAGGACTGTCTAAGTATGTATGGGTCATCAATAAATATGTGAGTGTGAAGTTCGTATGGGTGGGTCATTATGGGCTGTCAAGAGGAAGGAATGGCCATCAAGGACTGTCTGAGTATGGATGGGTCATCAAGAAATATGTGAGTGTGGAGTTCGTATGGGTGGGTCATTATGGACTGTCAGAGGATGGATGGGTCATCAAGGTTCTTGTGAGTGTGGAGTTAGGAGGGGTGAGTCATCAAGGACTGTCTAAGTATGTATGGGTCATCAAGAAATATGTGAGTGTGAAGTTCGTATGGGTGGGTCATTATGGGCTGTCAAGAGGATGGAATGGCCATCAAGGACTGTCTGAGTATGGATGGGTCATCAAGAAATATGTGAGTGTGGAGTTCGTATGGGTGGGTCATTATGGACTGTCAGAGGATGGATGAGTCATCAAGGACTGTCTAAGTATGTATGGGTCATCAAGAAATATGTGAGTGTGGAGTTAGGAGGGGTGGATTGTTAATGACTTTCTGAGATTTGGTGGTTCATCAAGGAATTTGTGAGTACAAGTAGATACCACTGTACGTGTATGGATTGACGAGTGGGTTAGTGACATTTTACGTGATAGTTAAGATTCGTGCCAGAATGCGACACGTATGTTTTAAATAAACGTTGTGTTCGTACTGAGCTGAATAACTAAGTGACGTCGGTCGCCAGAGTAACGTAGTGTGAATTACGTCTTCTTGTTGTCAAATGACGATTGATCGTCAACGGTGAGTCGCGTACTTACTAGGTTATAGGACGTGTTTACATGCAATAGTCACTTTCGTCATGCCGAGAGATGTAAATAAGTGTAAAGGAGTTTATACTTTCAGTAAACGTTTTAAATTGTAGGACCGGTTTTAATGCCAAATAAACATTTGAAGTAGATTTATTTATTTATTATTATTTTCAACTTCCTATAAACCGTGAATTTTGGTTTTCGACCACAACTTTCTTTCAATAGGTAGCTAATCGGGAGATGATATTTGTGTCAAATAGCCTACACTATATTTAATCCAATTTAGCACTAGCGTTGTGGTGCACTTCAGTAATCATATGGAAAAAAAGAGTAACCACACTAGTACAGGTATAAACATATCCTTAAAATATGACATATGCTTTTCCTTATTCAAACAATTACTTATGAACTGAAAGACGCCAATGGGATTACCACTTAATTTATTCTATCGCGCATTTTAAAACAATAAAAAATCTAAAAGTGTTCAAGAGACTATAGTTGATCAAATTGAAGTTCATGAAGTTTTACTTCATTGATCTAACAAATTAATACTTTGTTTTACACAAGATGCCACTTAGACTATAATGTTTGCAATTATGTATGACTATCTGTTTACCCTTGCCTTGCTACGGGGTTAAAAATAACTAAAACATTAATGTTTTAGTTTATTTTAAATGTTACATTTCAAAATGAGCATCACTTGACCTATTATTTTAAGTTTAATTTTTTTTATTATCTAACAGCTGATGGCGTCGAATAAATAAAGTAGCTCCGTTACATTATCATTGAAACTTCAAATGCCACTAGGGCGGAGACCTTGAGCTTGAAGTGAATAAAACCAAACCAGAAACCTTCCACGAGTGAACTCTACAATTTCCGAAAATTTCATGGTGATCCGAAGAGTGGTTTAATAATGCATAAAGGACAAATACACACGAGCTTTAAGGGACGTTTATGTAATATATCCATCTGCTTCACGACATAGCATGAGTGGGTAATATAGAGCATCTTAAGGACGATGCGTCTCGCCAATTCGCACTTTTGTATAATCTCTGGTGTGCAGAACGATATCTCTCCGTTCAAACTTCTGGCCCACAATCAAATTCGCGACACCCTTGACAGTGGTCCTTGACCAGCGGCCTATGCGTGGTACCTTGTCAGCGTTTATTAATATTTCGAAGTCTTATTGACCGTCGGGAATGAACTCAATAGCAGCTTTGAAGTCCTGACTGTACTTATTGTGTTCGTACAGCAACTCCTGCTGTTGACCAACCAGCTCAGGTTTAACTCCTGGGAAGTTGCCGCATCGTGCATTCTTCTCGTTGGTGATATCTCCTACAACGTATATTTGTAGGAATGCAGGCTGCTGTTGAGGAGCTGGCATCATTCTCCCATTCCTATGGTAAAACTGACCTTGAATGTCGGCATAAACTTATCCTTATTTTCCACCTCAGCTCCAAAAGAAGTAATTTGAAAACGACCATTGTACTTCCGTGTATGTTCGGAACCCGTAGCTGGTGGGAGGCTATGCTAAGGAAATTGCTGGATAGGGGGAATTTGCACTTTTCCGTTACTGCTGCATATACCAGGAGCCTCATCTTTCCATTTCTTGGCATGCCAAAAATTGCATTTATCCTGAAACCAAGAAGATCCCTCTTGTCAGTGGCATAGTTAATTGGGGGGGGGGGGGGGGAATAGTTATAACCCGATTTTTTTAACAGTCTAGGGAAGGATATATTTTCAGATATATTTTTATTATACTTGTTTGTGGCGTCTTATGTAACCTCTTAGTAGTTCTTTGCATATTTCTTCTTTGCTGACTTACTGATCTCTGGGCGTTTAGTCCGGGTTGCTCGTAGCATACCTCGATGCAGCATCTCTCAGTTGTGTTTGACGTATAAGTCTGTAAACAGTCTCCTTGATGTTTTGCCCTATCTCTCTCTTGAGATTGGGCGGGAAAATCGGTAACAGACAATTAGAATTAGTAATAATAATAGAGCCGGTTAGAGAAGCTTGAGGAATTGTAGGATAGGTGTAGAATGAACAGGATGTTTGACAATCCAAAGGATCACAGGAGCTGAGTGGTGTTCTCACAGGTCAGGGAGATATTGACGTCACAGCAAGTAATACGTCGAAATGGACTTCTAAATCGTTTCCCCTGAACCGGAGACGTCTTTTATCCCTATCATTATCTCCATACTTGATCAGAACTTTGTTATCACGATATATTTCAAACTCGAATGGAAAATGTCTCCCGCCACCTTGAGCTCACAAGAAGTACTGCAAGTCTCACACTTGGACATTACGGATATGTATTGTAGCTTATTGGAGTATTGTTGGCCCACTCAGTTCATAGTGAACTGTTTGACACGTGTTGTTAGACACGTGATTTACGATAGCTACCCGTACCTCAGACGCTCGAGACGCTAAACTGTGCACAATATAAGACGGGGAGTAAAATAGACATGCACCATCCCCAACTATATTCACAAATACAACCATATCTTGAAAAAAGGCAAGAAAAAAAAATCAGAGTTATAAAAAAATCAAAAATATGAAACCTCTCTTCCTGGGAATTATTATGTACACAATAACTTCAATTACACAATCTTCAGAAATAATTATTTATCTACAACTAAAAACAAATTTTGAACAAATAAAAATGAATACATTAATTAATTACATATGTAACAGATTTGTGTCTTGTTTATGTTTTTTATCACCTGTTTTAAATAAATAATTAAATGAAATTAATGCCAATGTTATTCTTATGGGAAAACATTGAACGTTCGGGGCATGTTTCTACCCCTTCGAGAAATACTTTCTTAGTGGGTGTCTATGATACAAAATCTAACTTCCCATAAAATATTTTCTAAATAGGTTCAGTGGTTACAGAGATATGGTGATTATGAGTGAGTGGTATTTGGCATATATAGATTAAATATAGAACAGGTGTACTTCTACTTGATTATGATAAATTCCAGTGCCATAATTGCTTGTTTAAATTTATTTATTTATATTTGGTCTTCCAGTGTCATCAACTACCTACATTTTAAAGAGCCTGAAAAAAAAAAAATATATATATATATATAAAACAGTTTGAGACTAACTACGAGTATACTTAAAAGACAATTTCATAAATATTTTCAAATACAACAAATTCAATAGTAAACAAAATACATAAAGAATTAGTATATTTACTTGTGCTATCCTTCCTCGTTCCTTTGAGCGTTTAAACATTGTTAAATGTGAATAAAGGGGAAATGGAATGTAAACGCATTTAGTTAAGCTGCGGGGAGGTATTGTGGCAGTGGTTATACATACGGTATGTAGGGCGGGGGCAGGGGGTGGCAGACATACAATGTCTTTGTTGGCCTACAGTGTTTGTCTCTCGTAATCAAATCGAGAGGGTTGGACTGTAAGATACATCCCGGGAAACTATAAGAAAACGTAGAAACGTAACAAGGACGCATACAAGTACATTTTTCGTAAACAATTTTAAAATGATAATAATTACATTGAATTGTTCAAGATTGATAAATTTGTTGTAAATTTCCAACGCTGATATTGTTTTAAAAATACCAATCACAACGCTTCCTCATGTACAAAAATTATTATAGATAGGGGATCCGTTCAGTCATTTACGTTCGTAGTGAGTTCGTGGTTCCCCGTACTAAGTGGAATTTTTTACTTTTTAAAGGAGAGGCCGATCTCCTTCTTAACCTCACTCTGCCCATTCCTCATAGACTATTGATCTGTGCGAGGGATTTATTCAGACAGAGTAAGGGGGGCGAACCAGTACAGTACAGGTTGAATATTGCTGATCCATCTTACAGTCTAGGCCGGATTCGAACCAGCGCTGTCTCTAACCAAAGCTCTGAGTCCTGACGCCTTAAACCGCTCGGCCACCGGCTCGCCCTAAAGTTGGTATCAAGCTTTGTTGGATAAGTTGAATTTATTAGTACTGTTTAGTAATATTTTCTGCGTATTATTATTGAATGCTAAAGTGTTCATATTTTGTTCTTTGTATTGTATATTTTGTACTAATTGTATATATGTGTGATAGTTTGTAACAAGACACGACTTTGTAAAGAATCTACCGTACGATATAAACATACAGTTCTTAAAGGGTTTTCAAACATTTATATAGGTTTATTTGTAATATAAGAAAAAAACATTAACTGAAGGGTAAGGTAGGTCACATGCTGTCAAAACGTTGTTTTTTTATCACTTTAAGCGTTGGAAATTACCGACAAATAAATCAATCAATTTCATTGATCCTTGAAAACTAAAAAGTGTACAAAATGTAGAAAAATAGCAAGTGGTACGTTTTCTATAACATTTATTATTTAATCAAATCAAATGAGGTTGATCGTTAGATTAATTGAGAAATAAACAATATATATTTGTAATTAAAGTCAAGACGAGTTGAGAATTGTGTTATACTCTCCAAACGGTTCAAGGTCGAAGAGGAAACCAATGTATTGTGACTGTTTAAGCGAATAAACATCCTTCCGGGAATAATTCATGTGATACAATGGACAACAATGTCTTCCTTTTAATCACCAACTCTAATTGGAATCGGGCTTGATTTACGAAAAACTGATCGGCAAACTGGATACAATTTTCCGTCACCAGTTCAATTTATGTAAGTCGGGCATTAAATAAAAGACCTTTCGATTATCGAAAGTAAACTCCAATCGACTAAGTGACAAATGAAATTAGTTGCTTAAAGTTCCAGAATGAGTTTTTAAAAACGTAGGCCTACAGTAAAATATTGTCCAGATAAAAATTTGTTTTCACAATCTTATACGTGTTTTTCATACGTGTTACAAAAAATAGTACATTGGCTACTTATATTAGGATTCTAATCACTAAAAATAAGCAAACAATGCTTTAAATTCCATTAGCGCTTACGCCAGTCTGTGAGTTTGTGAATTTTAACTCTATCTTTACAATGGTTTAAATATTGATTTGAAATTTGTCGCATTTAAAATGGCGGATACTGTTATCTTTCAAAAGTTGACTTTTTTGGAAAAAAATATTACTAGAATAAAAATGTAAGGCTTATTAAAAATAAAAACATTAGTATAAAGATTTTGGAAACCGGATGACAAATAACTGAAAATTGGTATGTCGAGTAGTTAGTTCTCCAGTTCGCCTGGCAGATGGAAGGCCAACACCGTTGTCAGTCTCTCCTTTATTTCCTCCAGATTCTCAAGGATAAACGTAGTAATTATTACTAAATCTATATTTATAAAAGAGGATGTTTGTATATATATATATATATATATATATATATATATATATATATGTTTGAAGTTTATGCGCTGCCAAACCATCCAACCGATCGCCATGAAACTTTAGGATGTTGTCCTGTATACTCCCGAGATGGTTTCTGTGAAGTTTGATGCAGATCCGTCCACAGGGTCCCGCCCCACGGGCTCCTAAAGATGCCATGTTATTCAAATGGAGAATCTGAATTGTTTACAAAAAACATATGACTGTGTGGTTTAATGTAGTTTCACATGCCATAAGCAGATTGAAGTTCTCACAACAACAGTACTGTATATGTTTTGATTTATTGTAGTTCTACATTTCACCTTGAGAGTGTAGCACACACTACTTTTAATGATCAGGTGATCTGTATATGGTGTTAACCTTTTTTCATCGGTAATTAAAACATGTGGTGAAACGTGAAAATAAAAAATAAATAATTATTATTTGTTTTGCAGTTTACTTTTTATGACATGCCTCCTAAAAAATCTAATATTGGTAGAATAAGCAAAAATGCTCGAATTCTTTCAGCTATTAGGTTCTAAATCAAACTCAATATTATGACCGGCGAAGCGGGCGGGTACAGCTAGTATGTAAATAAACATGTACATTAATACAAACTACCACTGAGCGGCCTCAAGAAAGCGACCTCTGTTTCTTTTTTAAATATGGTGTTGCAACCAACCGAGAATATTCCATCGAGTATAGGGGTTGACGGAACGCCTTCAGTGCATTATAGTCGGTGGAGAGTGTAACTGAAGACGTTGCGGTAAAAAGTGTTACGACAAAAGTGTAACGATTTTTATCTGTCATGAAATGTAATAACTACGAATTTTGTACGAAAACCGTTAATCCTTACTTTAAAATGTTGTGTTTTAATTCATTAATTTAAAGATCAATGTAACATTTCTACAGGACAATCAGCACTATTTTAATCACAAATACTGTAATTTCCCAGCCATTTGTAATCCAATTTACAAAATGTTTACAGGAATATTTTTAAAGCAAAAGTGACACTCTTTCATACTTGGAATGTTTTATATATATATAAAGACAAGTCCTGACTCACTTACTGATTCAACATCACCTAGCAAAAATCATATAAGATTGAGAGATGAAATTTAGTTCATATGTTATCTTATGCCCTAGAGGCGCAATAAGGAGGGATTTTTCGAAATTCCATTCCTAAGGGATACAAACAGCTCCTCAAATTTTCCTCTTTTCCTCAAGTTGTTCCAAGTTCCAAATCACTATTTAAACCGTTGTAAACCCTTATATATAATACGTGAAGCAGATTTTGTCAACGCAACTCCTCCTTTATTTCTTGACCAATTTAAACGATTGATGTGTCAAAAAATTTGCCTCTGTTCGTATTTGTGCAATGTTTCAATACTTTTACCTTGAAGGGTATGGGAATCTCTCAAAGTACGTTTCAGCCATAAGAGTGACATAGAGAGATTTAAATTAATGTCTCTCAAAGTAACATAAGTAACAGCTGTTCAAATGTAAATAATGATTTCCAAAAAATTGTAACAGCTGTTGAAATATAAACAATTGTGTTTGTAATATTAAAAGTCTGCAGAGGTTGTCGGCCATGTTGGTTTTAATCCCATAAAAACAATGCTATTTTCGAACTGGACATACGATCACACGTATCCAAATAAAACAGTTATTTTTAAACAGATTTCCCCCAAACAAATTGCATGTCATCAAGAATGAAATTGCACGTTGGAATTACTCTGTGAATTTCTAATTAGTAAAAAAAATGTAAAAAAATGCAATTTGATAACGTTTAAAATGGCGCCTCATACACAATATTTGGTCAATAAATAACAAAAAATATATGAATAAGCAAATAACATTGTTCTTATGAGATTAAAACCATTTTGTTCTTATGAGATTAAAACCGACAGGCTCTGCAGGCTTTTAAAGAGATTAGATCTTACATATTGTTGTCATATCATATCTTACAAGGTTGTAAGCATGGTTTTATTTACATTCGACTGTAGGGCTCGGCTCTACTGGACTTGATGGTTTCAATGGTAATCTAATAAAGTTACTTTATTTATTTAATTAAACTTCAGCGGTTGAACAAAAACAAATGAAAATGTTCAAGTAGTCTTAAATAACATAACTGGGTGCTTATACTAATAAACAGGTAGCAACACATTTAATGCTTGAGAGATACTGTATATAAATGGAATATTGTGATTTTACGTTGTAAAGTTAACATAATATTATTTGTAGTCAACAGACACAGGCCGAAGGCCGAGGTGTAACAAGCGCAGCGAGCGACAGGGTCGGCACGGGAAAGGTGTAGGGGTGTCCCCTAGTATATAGTAAGTTTTGTTAAATTCACAAACTGACTGTCTGAAACTAAATGGAGCAGAATTTCAAAAACCGTTAAAACACATTTTTTTTTTTACATACAGGGTGATTTTGTAAAGTGTGCAACCATTGGGATCTTTTAAACCGGCAGAGATACAACAAACTTTAAATGGGAAGCTTATCCTAATTTTTTATATTCATTACAATTACGTAGGTCAAATTTTAAAATTCGGTCGCCATTTTCCAATATGGCGGTCAACTTTGAAATTTCTAACAGGAATTCCTATTTTTATGATGGTTTTAGGTTTTACTAGTGATTTTAAAAATTTCATATTCTTGGTAATTTTTTTAATATACTTAATCGTTTCCCTGCTAGGAGTGCTGAAAGTTTCAGAAATCCTTATTTCAACAATTTATTAGAGAGGCGTGTTCTGCCATTTACAAAAATAAAGCTTAACTTATAATGCATTATTTTTATTAAATTGAATGTTGAAAAGCTATTAAATGCATATTTTAAACACAAATATTACAATCACGTAGTTAGCAACTTCCAATTATAACAATCCAATTAGCGGGCAACTTTGAAATGACTTATAGTAACCCAATTTTTTATGATGGATTTAGGTTTGACTAGTTATTCTAAGACTTTTTTATCCTCGGTATTATTTTAATATACTTAACCGTTTCGCCGCCAAGAGCGCTGTTAAACTAAGAATTTTTGAAACTTTCAGCACTCCTAGGAGCAAAGCGGTTGAGTAGGTTATATCAAGAATAAAAATTCTTAAAATCACAAGTAAAATTTAAAACCATCATAAAAATAGGGTTTCCTGTTTGAAATTTAAAAGTTGACCGCCATATTGGAAAATGGCGACCGAATTTTAAAATTTGACCTACGTAATTGTAATGAGCATAACAGAAATGAGGTAAAGTTCCCCATTTAAAGTTTGTTGTATTTCTGCAGGTTAAAAAGATCCCAATGGTGGCACACTTAAAAAAATCACCCTGTATTGTTAGTTTTGTAAAATTCACAAACTGACTTTCTGAAACTAAACAAAGCGGATTTAAAAAAAAAGTTACACCACATTTTTTATTATTTTCGGACGTAAAATCAGGTAATCTATAGCCAGGTTTGTTGAAACACTGTGGAATTTATTTTTGATTCGACGATTGTGGAGATATGAACTAATTTGACCGCAAATAAGTGTGACGAGAGTGTTACAAACTAAAGGCAACGTTTTCACTTTGAAACCATAAATAATAAAACCTGTATCTTCAGTTCATGATAAACTTTTCACACCTATGTTCAGACCTTACATCAACTACATGTATTGACAGAGCAGATTTAGTGTCAATGTAGCAGTTACAAATGAGCATTCACGAGTTTACAGTGGCAAGCAGAAATAATGGTCAACAATTTGTTTCTGAATCGAATTAATTGGCCTTTAATTCAAGAAATGCTCATAACTTGGGAGAGATTTCACCAAAGAATATACAAGACATCGTCTGGACTGAAAAAGCTTTTCAGTCTGAAACCGAGCGATGATCGTAGAAGAACACACGGGACACAATACTATAACAAATTACTGACGAGTTTTAAACTTTACTACCATAACATTTATATCCACTTTAAACTGATAATTGGGTGGGGAGGACAACAAAAGTATTCGAAATACTTACGCTGTAAGTACTACATGCCTAACTTGTTTATAACTGACAAAGTAAAAAAAAAAAAGATAAAGTAAACAAAAATACGAACTAAAACAAAGATATCCGATTCAAAAACGGTTCAACACCATCGTAAGTCCAACCTTTCATAGAGCGTACTAATCCATGCATTCATAAGCAATATACATGAATATACATTTGTTTATACATTTATATTCAAATCCCTAGACAGACCATGGTGGATCGGCGGAGTGTAGGCGATTGGTGACACGACAGCGACAAAACGCAGGTCGATGGATCGATTCAAAGTGGTCGATACTCAAGAGTCAAGGTTTGCCCTTATCAAGCATTCACTCACCTCGATCGATTAGGCAAATACGAGGCTCCGGGTGAATTCGTCGACTATTTGTATCCATTTCAAGCCACATCCATCACTTTACTTCCTTCTAAACTGGGCGCATCGATTGACGAACCCAAAACGAGAGTGGATTAGAAGTAGCATGTTTAATAAGGTTTAAAATAAATCATAAAATGCTGTTTGATAGTAATTTGTTAGCATTGGATTGCCACATGATTGGTAGACAATATTTGGATATTTCCTATGCTTCAAGTGTTTAAGTTAACAAACACGTAGTGTTTGAATCATCAGAAATCTCGAAATATTGTCTACCATTCACCATAAAATTGGTAAGAATTTTAGTTATAAAATTGTCTTAAGAGTGCTAAAATTACGAATAAATAATCATTATTCTTTAAATAAGATCAATTCAACGTACTTTTATAATGCTCATGTTATGAGAGACAACAAATGTAGCAGGAGTAGGTGGGACGGAAATAGTCGTGTCTTAGTGAAAGTTGGTTGGTGGCAAGAACTATGTTACCGTGAAAGTTGGAGGGAAGATAAGAACTACGTTAAACTTAGTGTTGGTGGGAAGACAAGAACTATGTTAGAGTGAGAGTTAGTTGGTGGGAAGACAAGAACTATGTTACAGTGGTTGTTGGTGGGAAGACAAGAACTATGTTAGAGTGGTTGTTGGAGGGAAGACAAGAACTATGTTACAGTGAGAGTTAGTTAGTGGGAAGACAAGAACTATGTTAGAGTGAGAGTTAGTTGGTGGGAAGACAAGAACTATGTTAGAGTGAGAGTTAGTTGGTGGGAAGACAAAAACTATGTTACAGTGGTTGTTGGTGAGAAGACAAGAACTATGTTAGAGTGAGAGTTAGTTGGTGGGAAGACAAGAACTATGTTAGAGTGAGAGTTAGTTGGTGGGAAGACAAGAACTATGTTAGAGTGAGAGTTAGTTGGTGGGAAGACAAAAACTATGTTACAGTGGTTGTTGGTGAGAAGACAAGAACTATGTTAGAGTGAGAGTTAGTTGGTGGGAAGACAAGAACTATGTTAGAGTGAGAGTTAGTTGGTGGGAAGACAAGAACTATGTTAGAGTGAGAGTTAGTTGGTGGGAAGACAAGAACTATGTTAGAGTGAGAGTTAGTTGGTGGGAAGACAAAAACTATGTTACAGTGAGTTAGTGGGGAGATAAGAACTATGTTAGAGTGAGAGTTAGTTGGTGGGAAGACAAGAACTATGTTACAGTGGTTGTTGGTGGGAAGACAAGAACTATGTTAGAGTGAGAGTTAGTTGGTGGGAAGACAAAAACTATGTTACAGTGGTTGTTGGTGAGAAGACAAGAACTATGTTAGAGTGAGAGTTAGTTGGTGGGAAGACAAGAACTATGTTAGAGTGAGAGTTAGTTGGTGGGAAGACAAGAACTATGTTAGAGTGAGAGTTAGTTGGTGGGAAGACAAGAACTATGTTAGAGTGAGAGTTAGTTGGTGGGAAGACAAAAACTATGTTACAGTGAGTTAGTGGGGAGATAAGAACTATGTTAGAGTGAGAGTTAGTTGGTGGGAAGACAAGAACTTTGTTACAGTGGTTGTTGGTGGGAAGACAAGAACTATGTTAGAGTGAGAGTTAGTTGGTGGGAAGACAAAAACTATGTTACAGTGAGTTAGTGGGGAGATAAGAACTATGTTAGAGTGAGAGTTAGTTGGTGGGAAGACAAAAACTATGTTACAGTGAGTTAGTGGGGAGACAAGAACTATGTTACAGTGAGAGTTAGTTGGTGGGAAGACAAGAACTATGTTACAGTGAGTTAGTGGGAAGACAAGAACTATGTTAGAGTGAGAGTTAGTTTGTGGGAAGACAAGAACTATGTTAGAGTGGTTTTTGGAGGGAAGACAAGAACTATGCTACAGTGAGCGTTAGTTAGTGGGAAGACAAAAACTATGTTACAGTGAGTTAGTGGGGAGATAAGAACTATGTTAGAGTGAGAGTTAGTTGGTGGGAAGACAAGAACTATTTTAGAGTGAGAGTTAGTTGGTGGGAAGACAAGAACTATGTTACAGTGGTTGTTGGTGAGAAGACAAGAACTATGTTAGAGTGGTTGTTGGAGGGAAGACAAGAACTATGCTACAGTGAGCGTTAGTTAGTGGGAAGACAAAAACTATGTTACAGTGAGTTAGTGGGGAGATAAGAACTATGTTAGAGTGAGAGTTAGTTGGTGGGAAGACAAAAACTATGTTACAGTGAGTTAGTGGGGAGATAAGAACTATGTTACAGTCAGATTTAGTGGAAAGACAAGAACTATGTTACATTGAGAGTTACTTGGTGGGAAGACAAGAACTATTTTATAGTGAGAGTTGCTGACAAGACAAGAACTATGTTACAGTAAGAGTTAGTGGGGAGAAAATAACTATGCTACAGTGGAGTTGTTGAGAATACTAGAACTATGTTACAGTCAGAGTTAGTGGGAAGATAAAAACTATGTTACAGTAGTTGTTGGTGGGAACACAAGAACTATGTTACAGTCAGAGTTAGTGGGAAGAAAAGAACTGAGTTACAGTGAGAGTTAGTTGGTGAAAAGACAAGATCTATGTAACAGTGAGAGTTGGTCGGAAGACAAGAACTATTTTACAGAGAGTTAGTTGGTGAGAAGACAAGAACTATGTTACAGTGAGTGTTAGTTTGTGGGAAGATGGGAACTATGTTACAATCTGTGGGACGTCAAGACTTGTGTTGTAATGGGAGTTTGTGTTTGGTGGGCTGATAAGTATTGTGTTATTGTGCGAATTGTTATGGAACTGTTGAGTAGTTTAGCTCAGCATTGACATTTTCGTCTGTTGAACGGGAGACAGCAAAAGTAGTCCGGTTGTTATTTGATGAAATTACTTCAAAACTATTTCGTTTAGGATACAAATTTCTTTCGTAGTAGGAGGTAACGAAAACTGGGGCACAACGCGTAGGCCCTAATGTAGGCAGGTTGACATTTAGTTAGAACAGCGCAGGGAAATGTCACAGTGTAAAGGTCCGAGGGTAAGGAGAAGGGAGGGGTGGCAACTCAATTTGAACCGAAGACGTTTTACTGAGAAGATCTGTTTTCTGGTGATTTTAAAAGTTTTTATATTATATTAAGGAAAACGTATCAATAGTAAAACATGGATAGACTTACTCCTTTCAATTCTGTTCATGTGTTTACTATGTTATGCGTATAAGGTGTACGTTCAAGAAGAAACAAGAAAAAACATTGTAGCTGGTAAAAGGGTTTACATTATAACAATTTTCTAGACGACCATAGAACAAAAATAAGTAGCTAGTGGGAAATTACTTTTCAATGATCATACACTCGCATATATGCACATGATATATCAGGTATGGGGGGGGGGGATTGTATGGTGAATAAACACTTACTGCATAGTTAAACTGAATATGTACAAGATCATTGGCAATACTCTCCTAGACATTTGCATTCATTAAATTATTTCTTATTTATACTTACTATATTTATAAAATTATTCTGTAACCAAAAATAATCATTCCGAAGCTTTTGTATGTTCGGATTGGGGAGCACACCTAACTATGTAAGAGTGAGGATGTTGAGTGTTACAATGATTTGACAACTGGGGAAGGATTAGAGTTAGGAAACAATTTTAGATAAGCGGAGTAGAGGTATCTTATTATAAGCTATTGAATGACGTACAAATTATGGCTGGAAGAGCCTTTCAAGCCGTTATTTGATGGGTGGAAGAGCCAGTCAAGCTGTATATTTAATAGATGGGAGAGCCGGTCACGCCATAAATATGATGGTTGGGAGAGCCAGTCAAGCCTTACATATTATTGATGGGAGAGCCAGTCAAGCCGTACATTGTATGGGTGGGACAGACAGTCAAGCCGTACATTTAATGGATGGGAGAGCCAGTCAAGCCGTTCATTTGATGGGGGGGAGAGCCGGACAAGCCGTAAATTTAATGGTTGGAGAGCCAGCAAGCCGTACATTCGATGGGTGGATGAGCCTGTCAAGCGCTAATTTTATAGAAATAATACTGGTTAAATTACCTTTTTTCCTGTCAACAGTTCTTCAAACATAATCTGCTATGTACATTTCGAAGCATAGAGCTTCATCATCAGGCTTTCCAAAAACGTCACTATTTACATTACACTAAAAACATTTAAAATATTTAAACATTTAAACATATTAAAATAGCACATTTGCCGGCCGGCGATAGACACCAACTGATGACCAATGAGCAGGTAACGAACTCAAAAATGTTCCTAATTTTATGTGTGGGATAGTTATCATGCCGTATATTCTATTGGCAGGAAAGTTTGTCAAACCATACATTTTAGGGGGGGGGGGGCGAGAGCCTGTCAAGCCATACATTATATGTGTGGGAGAGCCTATCAACCTGTACATTAGATGGGGGAGTGTCTATCAAGCTGTACATTAGATGGGAGGTAGGTTTGTCAAACTGTACATTGGGTGGTAGTGCCGTCTGTGCGTTGGTGAGTATTTCTACTACAAGGTAGCTAAATTGGATGGGTGGAGGAGAGTTGGCCCAGTGGATGACAGAGAGGGTCAAGTGTAGTCTGTTAGAGGGGTAGCATTTAGGGTCAAGTGTAGTCTGTTAGAGGGGTAGCATGTAGGGTCCAGTGTATGTCGGCACTGATGGCGCAGTGCTGTAACCCAGCAACTTGGGGACAAAGTGTTTGGGAGATTGTAGGCGATAGGTTGGATGCTCGGTCCTCTTAATACCGACATGGCGTCCGCTCAGTGTTTGCTATCTGCGTGGACACTACTAGAGAAGTCTGGGGTAAAAAAATTATATATAGGTCTAAAAATGTAATTATTTTCCTGGTGGAATCAAAGCGTTAATTTTAATCGCAAATAAAAATAAATTAACTTTTACCAAAAACGGCTAATGATTTAATAACTCACACGTTGTATAATATCAATGAAGTATGTTCATCAATATCGGGAATTAGAATGAAATGGAAACTGCTGACTGTTTAATTCATTCCATGATGTACTTGTTCCTTAGTCACGACAGCCTTCAAAACATGAATGCAACAAGTCCTACAACAATGTGTTGCCTATGGCAGGATAATTGTTTGGCAGGTGCTACAGTTTTCTCTGCCAGATTTCTCAATTACACAGACAAATGCTGCCAAATCCTTTGTACAATACTTCTTGAATAAATGGAAAATAATATTCTCTATCTAACTGACACATGAGCTTGAAACAAAATCTATTATGATATTAATTAGAAACTTATTGAATCTTATCTTATTATCTAAAACAAGCCACTTCTGGACGAAATTTTTTTTAGCTCCAAGATTTTCAATTTTTAATTTTTTTAGAGGGTTTTTGACCACGAGAAATAGATTGGAACCGGTTTACACCCTTGGAAATTTCTGATTTCTGCCCCAGAGGCTCCTAGACGTCCCGTGTGGGAATTATTTAACAATTTATTGTTCAGAAGATCATGTGTATTTTGTTTACTTACTTGTCCATATGTGGTGGAACTATTTAATATTTTATTATTTTTTTGAACATGTGTTTGTGTATAGTTACCAACTTATATACTGTGTTAGATGGTTTTTTTCACTAACATTGTTTTTCTTTTTACTCCTTATTAATTAATGTGTTTATATCCTTTTTGTATTTATTTTCACAATTAATAATTCAATTCTCTTTTTACTATCTTATTATCTGGATTTTTGGCTCCAGGGATTTTTATTTTATTTTTTAGAGGGTTTTCAACCATGAGAAATCAATTGGCACCGATCTCAACCCTGGAACAATTCTGATTTCTGACCTATATACTCCTATACATCCAGTGTTATCAACTTCTACCAGAAAAAAACAATATGGAACCATTTTGACTTCTAGCAGAAAGTGGGATATCAAACTACAGGTACTGTATTTGTCTCTTAAATCACATTATACCACTACTTTTCGGAAGAGACAAAATTTTAGGGCTCTGCCTCCCTCCCAAATAAAAAATATACTTAAAAACCCAACATTAAGTAATGTTTAACTAATACACTCAAGTGGGGTATCAAGTTAAAGACATTCTTCTCTTAATTACTAATATGCCATGAGATTTTAGAAAAGAGTATGTTTATGGGCTCCACTGCCCCAAAAACTCAAATTCATGGTCATACTGCTTAAGAATCCTGGCGAGGTGATATGCAAAGATCCACAAATCAGACTAAAGCAGAGTGCCTTGGTGAAGCCGCAGTACACTTTCCCCCGCGAGTGTACCGTAGGCCGAGTTCCACAAATGGGCTAAAGGTAAACACGAAAGACCTACGAAACGAAATTTTATTAATAACCTACAAAGGAGAGCAACAATAAATGATCCTCAGGATCCTCTAGGAGATATGGATTCAACTGAGTGAAGCTCGTTCTCCCGATACTCATATACACAACTCTGAAATGAATTTTTTATAGATCAACATCAAAAGAATGTAGGTTTATTAACAGCCTTGAAATTTCATTTTGAACCTGCAATAGTTTTAAGAATTGCTTAATATTTATAAATATTTGTTGAATAAACACCACTTTCAAGTTAAAAAAAAAAAAAAAAAAAGGAAGGCTAATGTATTACAGATTTATTTTCAAGATTGTGCGAAATGAACAATTTGGAAACCAATTTTGCTTCCACAGTGGTCAGGAATAGTGATGGCTCAACAAGAAAATTGGCAATCAAAATGTTCTTGCCCTTAAGTGAAAGGTGAGTAAATTACGAGGTATTCTATTGTAAACCAAATGAAAGAAACAATTTAAGGGAGTAAATGGATAACTGTTTTTATAAATCTCTTTTCTAAATGACACGACTGAAAAAATATAGTACCTCAGTCAGAGATATGCACACCAGTTTGACTGTATGCAATAGATATATTTTCATTCATTTTGTAGCCTGGAATGCTTCTATTTATGGCTTACTGTTCTTACCAAATCTCGATTGCAAGATCGATAATTGGTATATCTAGTTCAGATCCATAGACCTACACCAGGAAGACCAATTTTATAATTAACGAATAATCAATACATGTAATGGATTAAGTGTTTATTTATCATAAAATTGGTCTTCCTATACGACTGATGATGCAAATAGTTCAAAGATTTAATTCAAATTTAATTAATTAATTTAATTTAACTGATTTAAAGAGTCAACACGCAGAGTGAAAGTAAATGGCAAAATATCAGAACTTTTAATGTAGTGACCGGAGTTAGACAAGGAGATATATTGTCCCCCTTCTATTCAATACAGCTCTAGAAGACGCTATAAAAAAAGTCAGACAAACAGAAGTTGGATTAGATGTTGGAGTAAAATTGAATGTTCTTGCCTTTGCTGACAACATAATCGTAGTTGTAGAAAACAAAGACGATCTAAAATGGCTGTTATAAATCCTAGTACAGGAAACAGAACCGATGGGACTTAAAATTAACGATGAAAAACAGTCTCTAAATTTTGCTTTGTTCAACATTAATTTGAATAAGTTTGAGATTTTAAATATCTTGGCATAATAATCATGGATGACAACTCAGAGACCCCAGAAATATTGAATAAAATTAACCAAGCCAATAGATGTAGCTTTGCTTGCAATAGTCTTTTATCCTCAAACATTGTATCTCGTAAAATCAAAATGAGAATATACCAATCAATTATAAGACCAGTACTCACCTATGGTGCAGAAGCATGAGTTATTAGTAAGATGACGGAAAGAAAACTCATAACTTTTGAAAATAAATCCTTCAGAAAATTCATTGACCTATGAAAATGGTATATAGTGTATCAAACACAACAGAGAGATTCAAGATGCATACAAATATTGTGGCATCATCGCAACAATGAAAAGCAGACAAATTCAAAGAAGAGTCTGAGTCTATCCTGAGGAAAATTGGAATAGGAGAGCCAGCAGGAAGAAAACCAAGAATACGGTGCTGGGATCAAGTTCAAAATGATATTGCTACAATAAATGCAAGTTTAGAAGAAGCAGAGAACCAAGAATATTGTAGAGGACAAGTTCCTGAGGCCAAATTCCTTCTTGGGATATAAATGACCATGTGAGTAAGTAGCAGGACTGATGATGGTTCTACGGATCTGAAATCAATATCCCAATCTATATATACAGGGTGTCCCTGAATTCTCTGAGGATCTTTTTAGGTATTGATTGTGGGTCAAAAACAAGACATAATATCATATTTAAAAATTCCAAATCACCTCCGGTACCCGTTCAGCCACCATTTTGTATTTTTTATTAATTATTTTTCATTATTTATACTATTTAACCTATAGAATTCAAATTTGGTATAAACATTTATAAAACCCTTTTATTACTGAAATAAAAAATAAAAAACTTTTAAAGTTATTTTCAGAATGGGAGCTCTTTGAAATTTGTTATCCTTAATAACATTTTAAAGGTAAGGAATACAAAAAATCACAAGAATACCTTCTTTTTGCAAATTAAATTTGCAATCCTAAAAGTACAGGTGAATAAAATCGGATGACAAACAATCGAGATTTGAGTATTTTTGTATTTAATCATTTACTCGTCAATGTATAAAGACATGGTGCCGTGCCGTGCGAGTCAACCACAACAATACATCAGTTTTTTCCCTAAAAACTAAAATTGTTGTGAAATTTATTTGTGATGCAAAGCAGTTAGTAGAAATAAAACAAGTAAAATTTAAAAGCATTAGATTATAAACAAACTTTAGTTAAATTAATTTTCACGTTACAAACTATGCTCAAAACGTCCTCTCATTTGATTGCAAAGAAAAAACTATTGGAAAGTGACTGGCGAACAGCAGCAAATAATTGTCTTCATTAATAATTCCAACACCTTCAACAATTATACCATCCTAGAATTTACAACAATTTTAGTCTTTAGGCCACTACTTTTAATTTCGTTGAAATTAATTTTTAATTTAATAACAACGAAAATCATCTGCACATTTTTCCCATTGCCTACTAGGGGCATTTTTATTACAATGATGTCACAAATCACTTTATTGTAATGTTTTGGATGAAAATAATCAGAATAGATCGCTGATGTATTGTTGTGGTTGACTCGTACGGCATGGCACCATGTCTTTATACATTGACGAGTAAATGATTAAATACAAAAATACTCAAATCTCGATTGTTTGTCATCCGATTTTATTCACCTGTACTTTTAGGATTGCAAATTTAACAGTGCAAAAAGTAGTAGTACCCTTACTACTTAAGATTGAAATTAATTTTTAATTTAATAATAGCGAAAATCATCTGCACATTTTTCCCATTGCCTGCTAGAGGCATTTTTATTACAACGATGTCACAAATCACTTTATTGTAATGTTTTAGATGAAAGTAATCAGAATAGATAGCTGATGTATTGTTGTGGTTGACTCGTGCGGCGAGGCACCATGGCTGTACACATTGACACGTAAATGATTAAGTAAAAAAATACTCAAATCTCGATTGTTTGTCATCCGATTCCCTTCACTTTTACTTTTTTGAATTTAAAATTCAATTTGCAAAAAGAAGGTATTCTTGTAATTTTTTGTATTCTCACCTTTAAAAAGTTATTAAAGATAAAAAATTTCAAAGAGCCACCTTTTTGAAAATAAGTAAAAAGGTTTTTGATTTAAAAAAATTTTAGTAAGAAAATGGTTTTATTAATGTGTATTCCAAATTTGAACTCTATAGGTTAAATAGTTTTAAAAATAATTTGTAAAAAATACAAAATGGCGGCTGTACGGGTACCGTAGGTGATTTGAAATTTTTAAATATGATATTATTATGTCTTGTTGTTGACCCACAATCAATTCTCAGATATTTCAGGGACACCCTGTATAAAAGCCAAATACCACTGACTCACTGATCACTATTTCTCAAAAACCACTAAACCTAAGAGGCTGAAATTTCGTAGAATGATTGGTCCTATATGAAAGTGTGCAATAAGAAGGGATTTTGAACAATTCTTCATAGTTCCGAAATGGTAGCCTTTTTTACCCCAAAAACTGCCCTAATGTATTTCTTATGGGAAAATCACAAAAAAGTAGTATTTCTGACCTAACTTGAGAAAATTCTCGAGTAAAAGTTTCAAACCTTCACAGTTCTACACAGGTAACAAAAGCGCACCTCATATAGGAATTTCAGCTTAAAAATTTGGGGTATCAGGGGCCCAAAAATGAAATTTAAAAAAATGTAAAATATTTTAATACTGATGTTATCTACTCAAGTGGGGTATCAAATTAGAGTTATTTTTCTCTTGAATCCAAATATACCATTAGATTTCAAAAAGGGCAACTAAGAAATGGCTTATGGCCCCATAACAAAAAAGAAATTCCGAAAACGAAAAAAGCTTAATATTAATATAAACCGCCCTAGTGGGGTATCAAACTATAGGAATATATCTCCCAAATAACATTATATCATTTTATTTCAGAAGAGACAACCTTTAAGGACTCTGCCTCCCAAATAAAAAAATATGCTCCAAAACCCAAAATTGGGTAATGTTAAACTAATATATCCAAGTGGGGTATCAAACTATAGGTATTTATCTCCAAATCACATTATATCATTTTATTTCGGAAGAAACAACGTTTAAGGGCTCTGCCTCCCAAATAAAAAAATATGTTCCAAAATCCAAAATTGGGTAATGTTAAACTAATATACCCAAGTGGGGTATCAAATTAAAGATATTCTTCAATTAATTACTAATATACCATCAAATTTCAGAAGACTATGTTTATGGGTTCCACTGCCCCTAAAAACAAAATGCATGGTCAAACTGTTTAAAATCCGTCTGTTTAAAAAGACTCATCTCCCTCACGAGGCGACCTGCCGAGACCTTAAAATGGGACTGTAGCAGAGTGCCTTGGTGAGACCGCAGGCCGAACTTTCCACCGCGAGGACGTAGGCCGAGTTCCACAAAGGGGCCTTTAACAGAGCACCCTGGCGAGGCCGTAGGCCAAGTTATATAAAGGGGCAAAAGAGTCTCCAGGCGAGGCCGAATGCCGAGCTTCCTTCACGAGCGTAGTGAGTGACAGGGTTGGCATGCGAAGTGTGCAGAGGTTACCCCTAGCAATTTATATTGGAATCGAATTGGATTACTAAGATAAGAACATTTAAGTGTACAAATATATTTTATTGTGATTCAGAGGCCCTGTAAATTTAGCTTGTTAGGAGCTGAAATTTGACAGTTTTGACAACAACTGTTAACAGGAATAAGTCTTCTTTAAAACGTTTGCCAAGCCATCTAATGGCTTAAATATTATTAAATAAAGACTATTACCGGTAATTAATTTTGTATATTTTCTTAAATCTCTTTAAGAGGTTATTGGATTTATGTTTAACCTAATATGTATTGCAAACTGTTTTGATAATGACACAATCAGAATTCAAAAGTTTTAATGAATTAAATTTGCTCAATCTCATCCTCCGACTTCATTTAATATATCAGTTACAATACTCATGTGACCTAATTCACTATATATCAGTAATTTGCCTACTTCATCCTTGATATAGTCATTTATCTCATCCTCCGACTTCATTTAATATATCAGTTACAATACTCATGTGACCTAATTCACTCTACAACCATCAATCTATATATCAGTAATTTGCCTACTTCATCCTTGATATAGTCATTTATCTACATCAGTCTTTGATGTCATTCTATCCAATGGATACATATTTATAGAGCTTAGTTTGAGAGCCTTACACGTTATGGTATTCCCTTCTGGAGTACTTCTAATTTAATCGATAAGGGTTTTAAGTCTCAAAAGTGTATTCTACGAAGAGTATTTGACCTGAAAAAAAGGAATTTGTGCCAAGCCATTAAAAAAAATTTATTTTAACAGTTCCATCACCTTATATTTACACTACACTTTAATCAACTTTTCTAAAAAAAAAAAAACAAAACAAACAAAGCACACTATTGACCCCTTCTGTCAACCCTTGAGCTTATTGTAAGGCAGTGTAGAGTGAGAGGGAAAATTGCAAATTGCCATGAGAATGAGAGAGAAAGCAACCAGCGCTGTATATCGGCAGCCGCACTAAGCTCGTTTCGTCTGCTTCAGGAAGTCTAACTATTTTCCTATCTCTTTTCGCTTCATATAGATCTTTATTCACCTTACTCTCTTTGGTAACTCACATTTTGCCCTCATTAACTCTCACTAGTTTACATAATTCATAATCTATTAAGATGATAAGGGGTAGACATTTTTTTGGAAAGCATGGAATCTTCTGGCAAAGAGGTAATCAGTGAAATGTGATCAAGTATGTCAACATATATGTAGCAAACAAAATTTATAAATATACAAAATAGTTCAGATTTCAAGATGAAACATAGGTTTCATCACTACCTTCATCACATGGTTAATAACAAATACATATAGCAGTCCGTTCTGAGAATGAACTGATCTTAGTTAACACAAAACACACTACATATCTTGTTTACATTATCCTTAACTTGAGTAATCTCTTGAATCTGCCTCGGAATAAGTAAAAACTTGCATTTCTCATTTCTGAGTATGAATCCTTGTTGACACCACTACTAATCTTAAAGATTATTTTAGTAAGGATATATTTGATTTCATTATTATTTATAGCCTAAAACCTTTTCTTACTAGACATTTTATTTATCGTATATCAGCATTTCAAGAAAAAATATGTTTTAAGAATGAATTTAAATTCATGTGCCAATGTGAAAACAGAGACGATCTTTTATTACACTTACGGTAAAAAAGAAAACACATGTTCAAGAATGCAAATGAAAGGAGTATACCTTTAAAGAACAGATTTACAGTTAGTAAGAAATTAATTAATCCACCAGTTATCTCCCTCTAACTAGTGATTAAATTGAATGAAATATTGTGAATGAAAACCTTAAGCCAACTATGCAAAATTAAACAAAAATTTCCTTTTTTTACAAAATATTTTAAATTATTATATCCAACAGACACATTATTACATATAGAGGTGGACCGTCAACATACAATTATATAGTTGGAAGCTAAAAATTTAGGGCATAAAATACCTCTATTAACCCGCCAGTGGACTCATGCCGGCTAAAAGACCGCAAGCGGCCATTTTGTTTGGCAGAGGGCTGACCGTGAGTCACAACTACACCCCCCTCCTGCTACTTGTTGAGGACAACATCCGTAAGGTCTGGAGGGGTAGGGAGACCAGATAGTCACCTTACGAGCTTCGGCGTGTGTGTTTGTTTTACCGTGCGGTCTTTTTTACCCCAAGAGTCTTGGCGAAGAAGATGAAAGCAATTCATCCGACTGAACAAGGCGTGTATATTTTACAGTATATATACGCATTGTACAATATTTAAGTCTTATTCAAATGTAATTTTATTAACTTTTTAATTAAATAACAATATACAATTATTATAAAAATATCAAACATTCAAAACTTCAAAAATTAAATAAATTAATTAATTCAGTTATTTTACTATATAATTGTAATATTAAGATGTATAAATCATGTATACAATGTTATTGAAATAATAAAAGGTGTTTTTTGGATAAAATAGAAGTATTTCCTTTATTAAAACCCTAAACAAAAAAATGCGGTCAAAAAGACCCCATGAGTCCACTGGCGTAATGAAGTACATGAGTCCACTGGAGGGTTATATTTGTAAGCAAATATATAAATAATTTAATAATAAGTAAGTTATTATTCTTAGAAAAGTTTTGGAAAACCTGTTTCTTTGTCTTATTGTAAGTAACTACACCTGTAAATCTGCTTTAAATCTGCTATGTTGAAGGTTTGTGCTGCCCATTTTTCAATGGAACCATATTACAACATTTTATTTACATTTTGTAAATCGATTTAAACCTAAACATTTAAGTAGGCCTACAATAATTACAATGCTTTTATGAGATATAGGTGTTATTGAAATGATGCCAATAGTAAAGGTATGTGCGATTATGTTTAGACTATATTTTATTGAATTGAGTGTTATTACTTTTCTGACAATTTCCATAAAATATATCAGTCATACAATGAAAAAAAATAATAATTTTCCAATTTTTAGTAATTTATTTAACAATTATTAGTTAATTTACGATTAATTCAGATTAGAATTGTACTTTTATATTTATTTGCTGGACAAAATAACAAAATGTAGTAAACTGCAAATCAATGCTATTAAATAGCATTTTAAACTTACATACAATTTTATTACTTTTTATCAAACAGTTTATAACCAGTTTCTGGGAACAAAATTATTAATATTTTACTAGTTGCTAATTGATGCGTTTCTGGCAAATAATTTTCTGAAGTAAATTTAGCTACTAATTTATACAAATATTTAGAAAAACCATAATTAGAATTTAGCAGACTAATATAAATTAAAATAATAATAAAAATATAAATAATTAAAAAACTGTATGTGTAGATGCAATTAAGGCAATTTATATACAATTAAATTATTATTTTACACTAATTAGCTTATATATGAATTGAAACTAGAGAAGAATATTATTAGTTTAATTTTGAATGTTTCTATAGATTAGGCTCTACATTTTTAAAATTTAGATTTAAAAAACATTAGATTTATGATAGCAATATTAATACTTACAAATAATGAATGTTGCTTTTCAGAGAAGAAAAATATTAGTCTTTATTTCTTAGAGATAGGAACCCACCCTGGTATATTACCTTATCAACCCCACTTTATAAAAGCTATTACACTCAAATTGACTTATTGCACTGTGTTATTTATTGAACATGTCTTGATTGAAATTGTATGACATCATTTATCACTGACGCCATAATCTAAATAAAAAACACAAAATTACAATTGTCCTACAAGTAAAATGATAATATTGCATCTATGTTAGTTGTATATTATTGCGCGAACATTAACACACATTTGATTCTACTGCGCAGCCATTTGCGCCGGGCAGCTGATATAGATTGGTTCTCTGTGATCAGTTTGTTGAATAGCCAGTTCATAAATTTGCTAAATATAGACAAAAAATTATTATAAACTTATTAATGGTTATAATAACAATGTATGACATAATAATGCACTAAAATAAACATATAATAGCCATACAATACCACGAAAAAAAATTATTACCAATCGTACAGTAACAAATTTCATACCTCTATGGATATTACTCTACACCTGGCAACAGACACTCGCCTCTTGTCACCACACCAATCCCAACAAATCCTTTTTCATACTGTAGAAACACCTACAAAACAATGTTAGTTTTTGTTAGTCCGTCAGTCAGGACGATTAGCTGAGGAACTGTCAAGTTAACTAGTGTTTGTGATTTGAGTAACTCGTTGTTTATAGTCAGTGTTTCTAAATATTCCAAACTTTAGTGGACCATTTATATTTCATTTTATACTGTAAGTTTTGGAATATTTTATGCATTTATCTCTTTATACTTAATATTAAAAACATATGGACTCCAGGGATTACTTAAGCATTCAAATTGATTTTCAGTTCACTTCCAGTGTGAGTCATTCTAACCACACATGGCCTTGGTTGGTGGATCACATCTCAAACAGGAAGTTAAAGCCTAATGCTGATTCAAATGAAATAGGTAGTAGGCCTATCTGTACTTTGTTGAATTAGAATAGGCTAGGTGTTCCACCCAGTAGTTTCAATTTGAGCCAACTAGTTGTTTTCTTGAATAGGCTTAGCTGATTATCTGAAAGAACTTTTTGTAAAATCAGGTAATTACTTGAACTACCTTAAAACTTCTAAATCATTTTTTTTTTTTTAAATATTGATGAATGATCAATATTAGGCTTAGCTTTAATTTTGTCCCACGCAAAAGTAGTTTTTAACTATAGTATTTAAAATCTTTAACCTTTCAATGTTGTACATTTTTTTGGGAAAGTTTCCTTTTATTGCTGAGACCATTTAAGCAGTTTTGCAAGCTTTTTTTAACCCTAGAACAGATGACTATAATTTCCCTTATTGATGAGCCATTTTTCATGTGTTTGCAATAAAACATAGTTATATTATTTCTCTTAAGAACTACAAATAATATAACTATCTAAAATCAACGATAATTATAATAAAGTACCCTTTTATTCATTTTTAATAAAAAAATATGACTAGTTTCGGCTCTTAGGCCATCTGGATGGCCTAAGAGCCATCTTCAGATGGCCTAAGAGCCGAAACTAGTCATATTTTTTTATTAAAAATGAATAAAAGGGTACTTTATTATATTTATCGTTGATTTTATTAAAATAGTAGCCCTAATGTGAACTAATTTATACATATAAATATAACTATCAATTGGTTACAAATTTGTTACCAAGCTGTAAATAAATTTGATTGCCTCCAGTTGTAAAATGATACAAATGTTATTATCAAAAATAAAAACAATATTTATCATGTGTTGTACTAAATTGAAAAAAAAAAAATATTTTTGAAAACAAAAATTTTACATGTCAAATAGGGCCACATCAGACTGTATATGTCACATTAACCCTCCGGGTCTCCATCACTTTTTCTCCAGGGTCCACCTAATTTTACGGGTTTCGCAAGGTTTTTTTTTAAATTTATAAAAAATTTAAATATTGCAATAATTTAATGAAATTTGTTTTGTTATATTTAGAAAGAGCTAAACTCTCGAGTAATAATACAAATAAGTCAGTAATACATATTTTTTATTTTTTTATAATGTTTTTATGTTGTTTTTTATTTTTATATTTTTTTTACTTTTAGGCCCCTTAGAGTAGCCTATATTTTTTTTTTACACTCTAAAAAAGTGAAATAGCCAAAATGTTCTAAATTTTATTGTGATTTGAAAAAATATATAGGTTTATAGTATTTATTTGAAAAAATCAGATTTTTAGAAACAATCATAAATTGTTGCTAAGCGACAAAAACCCAAAGATTCCAACACCATGCATGAAAAGATTTTTTTTTTACATCTGGAAACTGACAAATAGCAACTCAAAGGCATATAAAACTGTTGACAATTTCATTGGCTTTCCAATGATGTCACTTTCATACGTCTTTGAGAACGCATTTGGATTTTAAAGCGAAAAATAGTACTATATGAACATCGGCGATATTTTCGCCGATGACCCTGGAGAAACGAGATCATCGGCGATATTTTCACCGATGGACACCCGGAGGGTTAAAAAGTGATATAGCCACTATGTAAAATTTTGTACTGAGTTAAAATATTTACATGTTTATATATATAAAAGGATATCAGCGTATATATCTTTATGCTTTAACAAATGAAAAATTAAACACAATGGAAACGGCACATTGTTGTTATAATCATATACACAATTTACATAGGTACACATTTTCAAATATTCTTCTTGATTAGAAAGTTGTTATAAAAGCATTTTTAGAATAAAGAATATAATAATGCATATATTATGGGACCGACAATACTAACAATGTAAACAAACAGGGGGCAAAACAACTGATTTCCTCGTGGTGCCAAGATTGCACTGGCACCGTGCCTTGAACGAATGACTACGCACAGCCTTTTAAATCACAGCATTGTACTTAAAACATATGTTGTTTGAGTACCATAACACAGTATTTATTCTTGTTGGTTAGAATGTCTATTTTAAAATGAGACTTAATTTGAAGATGTAGGTTCATTTTGAGCTGGGTAATAGCATTGATTTTATACACAAATAGATTTCCCATCCAATGTTAAATTTTGAGTCTTAAAATATCAGCTGTTTTTGTGGTCCATTGTGGAGCGCTAGTGTAGTCCCATGTAAATGTAATGCAATTTAAACCAGCTGTGGTTGCGGGCCACACTGACTAACAAAATTACTGCCACAACTATTCGTATTAGATAGTTTATCTATTGTATGTGTATATAATCAAGGGTAATAGTGTTACTTACGGAATGATGTCAATTCATCAAAAATCAACATTTATCACCATATCAACAAATTAAATTTGTTGATAATCGACATTTATCAGTATTAGGGTTAAAAAACGTACATGTTATATTAAGCTAATAAAATGTTAGTTTTTAAAAATTATTTTGCAAAAAGTATGTATAACACCATGAAATAGCATATATTTTAAAATTTTACTAAAACTACAAAAAGTAAAAACTACTTAAGTAACCCTAGAATGGCAATCATTCATAAATTTTACGTTTCCATATTTTATATGGGCGTAGTCATTATTGATATGTTATAGGCATAGCGTCCGTTTCGCCCCAACATGTGATAACCTTTGTGACAAATAAAACATGTCCAAATGAAGAGAAAGTAAACACATCAACAAAATTATAGGCTTGTATCCAAACAAAACAACGATGAACTGACGATTCTTGATTTTTGTTTCAAAAAAGAACAAAAAAATTGCTGCTGGAAAGACTTTTAAAATATATCCACTTTGCGACTGCTGTGATAAAGACCAGTGAATCATTAGGATAGAATTATAGACTGTTTAGAGCCCATCCAACAGTGTAAAGTAGAACCTCGCTTAACCGACTTATACGGGCTGTGATGATGTCGGATAAGGAATTGCAATAAAACGCTAATTTTTGTATAACTACTTTAATGTATTTTACTATTTTACTAATTAACACTTTAGTATGGTTTAAACAATAATTACTTCGGGTTATAGAACACAAAATAAAACTGATAACAATAAGAAATACAATGTAATAACATTTCAGTACAGAATAATGTACAAGTTGCAAAATACAATAACTAAAATGAAAGGTAAACGAACAAAATGTACTAAATATAAAATTAAACCATCATCAATGAACACTAGTCTAAAAATACACTTCGTCCGCTCATACGGTACAGCCTGCGCTTAAGCTGAACGTAAGGTCGGACAATAAGCAACAAAATTACTGTAACTGTTCATTCAAAAATACAGTAGCTGACCAGTTACTTATTGCTGTATTGCATTGTTACGTAATGCACATAATTCAGTACATGTACAACATAGTCAAATTCTGTAACAAATTAACCGATTTTCGTTGTATAAAAGTCAGTTCCGGTCCTGACAATCTCAGATAATCAGACTTTTTTACGTTGGCGATTTTGGAACGGAATGTCGAATAACAGCATGTCGGATATCACGGCTGTATTGTAGGCTACATGTAGAACTCAAGAATGTAAGTTTCAGCTGTTTCTTAGTTATAAAAAAATTGGGTGTGCGTCGGACCATACGGTGGAAGTTATACTTCTTTGGCCATTCTCATACACCCACTCACGCACGCAAACAGACAGGATATATAAATGAAATATAAGACATTTTTCAATATTATTCAATATATTTATCTTCAATATATTATACGTGACTTCATTATTATATTATACACCTATATTATCATTATCAGTAATTTCTTCGATTAAAATTCTTCGATTAACAATCGATTAATCGATAGTTCTTAAAAATTTGTTCTTACTTTTCAGCGTGACGCGGTTTCTCGACCAACATCCCATCCCAAAGTGTCTAACGGGCGCAAAGAAGTATAACTTCAAAAATCATTTAGGTTTATAAATATAACAAATGCTATTATTGTTGAATGTCTGCTTTTAACTTCTTTATGTGAACAAACTTTTTGAATTTTGTATTCAACTTAACGTATAGTAAACTTAGGCTATATTCCTTTGAAGTGACAGCTATGAAATTAGTGGGTAACTATAAAAGATGTAAGATAGTGAAATTAATTAATATCCATGAAAGTAGTGTAGCATAACACACACAATAACAAAAATTTAGGTGCTAGAGCCTAATATAAACGTGTGTGAGTATGCTGAGTACGGTAGCTATATTTTAGTAATGAATGTTTTATTTATAACTGATAAGTAAAAAGATATTTATATTCCGATTGAAAATTATAGGATAGACATTTCATAAGCGGCATATAGTTTTATTAATCAATATCGCGATAGGCCTATACTAAATGTACACTATTTTCAATAATATGATTGTTTTATTACAATTTCATTTTAAATATAATTTTTTCTCTATTGTCTTTAAAGATGAGAAGAGAGTTCTATTAAAGGCAAATTTTCCTTATAAATTCATTTTTATAAGATGTGCACTTCTTCAGAATATTTCTAGCAAAATAATAATGTTTATTTTCATCTGTTATACGATTCAAATTTTAAAAAAACACGGTGAGTCTTATTTTCTTTATTTTAAAATATAAAACAATTGTTTACATTCATAAATTCTAATTATGGTTTTCTACTGTCTTATATAAATAAAATATACCTTCCTAAACAATATTGTTTTGATAGAAGATGTATGCTCGTAATATTATGGTCATTAAATCAACTACATTGTCTCATTGAACATATCTGGGTTTACACACTTGCCTTGTGACATTATGTATTATATGTACATCTTATATACCTATAAGATGTGATGTCCACACAATGGATTGGTTCTCTGAGGAACCCTTCTATTAACCCTTGGAAATAGTATCCAGACATTTTTGTTCATAAGTTTTTTTATATTACAATTTCAATTGTACTTAGTAAGGGAACTTGCTAAAATCACAAAAATATTTTATTTTAAAATTTTTGAAGACACCAAAAATAAATGTTTATCAAACAACATTTTAAACAATCATAAATTAATTGGAAATATCAAGCTCATATGTATAGCAACATATTAGATTTACCCAGTAATTAATTGGCCCATTGTTTCAAATTTAAATTTATAAGTAATTTTAGACTATGGTTAAACTATTTGAAACTACCCCAAAGAAATTCTTTTATTAAAACTGCCTATGTTCTGTAAAATGTTTATTAAAAATTTTATAACTTAAGTTTGATTGGAAGAACACTTAAGTTGAGCTAATTCATTTGTGAGCAAGCATGTTTATTCCCCATTAATAATAGTTTAAATTTGTTACGAAAATGTACTATAATGTAGAAATCATTCTCTTAGTAGCCTTGAGAATGAACACAAAGCAGTTTTAAATGCTTTTTAAAAGTGCATAGTTAACAATACATGCTTACGTTGCAACCGCGAGGTGTGCATGTAGAAGTTATGTGAAACAGTTGTGTGCAGCGAGCCGGTAAATTAACTACTATTCTAAAACTTCCAATATCCCGCTACCTAGAAAAAATGTGTTATTTTTACTACAAAGTTCTATGGGAGGAGTGAGTCAAATGTTTTACATTTTTCATTACCTATACAGTATAAAGTATTATTTTTCAGTGGTCTTTGCTTTAATATTGAGTCAAAATGGTATGAGGCATTGTTAATTATGTGCATTAATTAACATAGGTATTCAAAAACTGCTCAAAGTATTCAAGTAAATGTTTATCTTCGAGCTTAATTCATTGGTAAAATGAGCAATTAACCATCAGTATATTTTTACTGTAACTCACTTTTCACAGCACTATCTAATTTGCAAATCAGGTAAATTTGTGTTCAAATCAGGTAGCAATTTCGGAAGTGCACATCTGTTGCAATGCATAGAATCTAGGCCTATAGTTAATTGTATCTAAAATTATTCTACTCATTGTCATGAAATTAACCTTGAATATGAAGTTATTTTCATAAATCAATTAATTGTGTGATAGAAATACTGTTCATAATAGATATCTTATGAGATCATTATAATGTTAAAAATCACCCATATTGAAGCCACCATAGCTGCTGGGTTCTCTATTGGATATGGGTTGGTAATATTTTTTCAAGTACCATACTCACTCACAACTTGGCTTAACCATTCCCACACTAACCAGAACACTTAACCGGTGAAGGTAAAAAATTACATTTTGGGGAAATAATTTGGGCTGAGATTATGTTTAATAAAGAATCTGCTCCTTTTGGGATATTTGCTTGTTTATATAACTTACTAAACTATAAAAAATTGATTTTATAGTGTTTAAAAGGTTGGTTATTGATTTTATACACACATAGATCTTTCGTCCATGTTAAATTTCTTGTCTTTAATATCAACTGTTTTGGGGTGCATTAGAGGAGCCCTAACTAGTGTAGTTCCGTATAAATGTAATGCAGTTTAAACCAACTGTAGCGGCAGACCCCACTAACTAATTAGTAATTACATTCTGGCACAAATGTTACTGTTATATGAAATGTACATTTGAAAGAACTATAATAAAGGGTTACAGTTTTTAATACTCGTTTTTTAAACTTTTAAACAAAACAATTACTCCTTTTTTTAACAGCAAATATTGATTTGCATACAGGAATGGCACTAGTTCTTAGGAAGCTGAAAGTCATGAAAATTTGGTTGATAATCTTGTCATCTCAATTTGCTTCTATTTCAAAGGCATAATCTTCTGCTTTAGCCTGAAACACTAGGCCTACTTTTTTCAATTATTATCAATGACTTATATTGCACATAACAAATAATAGCAGTTACTTTGTTTTTGAAATTTGTTAATGATGGAGTATCAGATGAGGGAGACAAAGGTAGTTGAACATTTGCCATCATTACGTGAATTGTTCAATTTTCCTTTCAAAGGATTTAGTTGGGTCTCTATTTAGTACTGTGTATTTTCCATCTTTAAGAGTGTCTTGAATTTTGTATTCGTATTTAGTTTTATCTAATATGACTGGCATTTCCTTTATTTGCAGGTAAAATTTTTATGTCCTGTTCACTTTTGAGGGCCTTTAGAGCGTTGAGTTCAGTTTTACAGAGGTTAGGTTTGGTGGGTTGGATTTTCTTTAGGGCGATACTGGCCTCACACCTGAACTGATCGGCATCCTCCTCAGGTAGCTGTTGAGCAGCCGATTCAATGCCAGTAATGAAATCCAGCACGTTAGGTCTTTTAGTAACAACAGAAAAATTTAGCCCTTTAGATAGTAAATCAGTTTCTTCTTTAGTTAGTGTTTTGCTGGAGATATTAACTATATTATTCATCTGTGATGTTCGGTGAATTCCATTTTGTGAGTCAAGGTTCAAAGAATTTGTAGGTGTGTTAGATGAGTAGGTTTGTTTGAGAGCATTAAATTTTTTAATATGGTTTTGCTTAGTTTTTAGGTCTGTTTGATGTAATGATGGCAAATGTCCAACTACCTTTGTCTCCCTCAACAGTTACTTGATATTCTATCTATTTAGTTTAGTTTTGTAAATGTCTTTAATTTTTTCACGTCATTATCCTGTTTAGTAGTCTTTGGTAAAAAGCAGAACCTGAGCGTATGTGTTCAAGGTGATGTAGAAAGTTATTGTGTGGCCTCAAGTTCAATACATTTGGACTGTTACTAAAAAGTTTTGTATTCACAAGCATTGAGTTTAATTGTAAAACACAGGACTTGTTTGGATTCAGGAATGAAACTGTTATGTATATATAAGGTATCGTAAACCATTGTTTGTATCAAACAAGACAAAAAAAGTCTTATTAATGAATCAAAGTTAGTTTTTATTTAAATTTTTTAGTAGCAGAGGAAGTTAAATGACCTAGCAGTATCCACTTCAGAGTTAATATTGTTATTCTCTGACATAACAAACATTGCTGTTATAACAAGGGGTAATTATTGGAATTCCATTGTGTGCCTGTGACCTACTTTTCATGTCTATATTAAGTCAGGTTTCCAATCAACCGTATTCGTCACTGGGTTATTAATTAAATGGTTTCTCTCGATTATATGTATATTTATATAACTGATAGTAACTTTTCTTTTTCATTACAATTGATAGTAAATTTCATTAGTGCTCAATCAACAACTTATGTTTAAATACTAGAACTTATCACATAACTTTGCTACCTGAAATCTGTTGCCTAAACCATTTTCATGGTTGAATATAAACTAAGTATATATTTTGATATGTATATATTGATTATAAATTTATATTTATTTACCTTGTATGATACATCTATAGGATTAAATATATAGCATTTATTTATTTATTCATAAGACGCCGATCGTTAAGATATGGGCGAATATGGATTTCGAATGAGTGTGATGAGTGTAGATGAGCGAATGTAGTCATTGTTACAAACTAAGGCCGACTATTCCTTAGAAAGTGTCATTAATTAATAGCCCAATGACAAATGAACAGCCTGTGGTTATCAGCTGATCCTTCTCAAAATGTATTATGACTCTGATTGGGATCGAACTGAGAACCTTTAGCACATGAAGCTGGGATTGAACCAACGTTGCTACCGACCAATTTAGCATTAGTCGGATCTGATTGAAAACTTTACATAGAATGTGTTAAGTTCTGCAATACAACATCAAAAAGAGTGTATCAGATATGGGAGTTATGGATTTAATTAGCTCATCTGAAAACGTCATACACGTGATGTCCACGACAATTTGAAATCTGGTGTATTTAAGCTATTCAAGGCCTATACAGCCCAGTAATATGCCGTTCTTCTTTCTAAATACCTACTTCAGATTGTTTTACCTTCTGTTTTTTCCATGTACCTTCTTTTCATATATGTATTTATAAAGTAATAAGATAGTTGTTTGTTTTAAAGTGGACATTTAACGATAAAAAACTCATTTCTATAAGATACATGCCAATATCAAACACAGTTTAGGTCATCGTTAAAACTAGTATGATCTTTCACCACCACACCTGCCAAAGGCAGCACAGTGCAGGGGTTCATGTAGTTTGAATATTAAACACCAGAGGCAAATAAGAAATAAGAACAAATAAAAGGAGATTAAAAATGAGTAGTGAGCGAATGTAATCTTTGTTACAAACTAAGTCTGCCTATTCCATAGAAATCATCAGCCTAAAAATTAGTACCAATGGTAGCTCAATGACTTGAATGTTAAATTTTTTTTTTTTTTTTTCATTTCAGAACAACTACTTTCTCTCATTGGTGGGATTCACGTAGATTATTACTATTTAAGGATCTCTAATTCTCACTTTATTCATCATCTGTACACTATCATCATCACTCATTACTTTTATCACCTGTTTAACATATTCTGTATAAAAATTATATAAAATTTGTGCATACACTTGTCAGTGTAATTTTCTACAAAAAATATGATTAAGCATTCATCAAAATTCGGGGCATGTTTCCTAGTTTGTGATTGCAGCCCTTTGATTAACAAGCAGATGTCCTTAAAAAATGTTACAATTTCAACTTGATCACTGGAAAGAGTGAACTTTTTCCTCCTTGTAACGTACTACCACGTGGTACATTAATTATTAGTGTTTGTACACTCATTCTGATTAGCTCGTTAGGCACCATTCATGCTATTGACAACAAACTTTGGCTCTACATCAAGGTCAGCATCATTAACATCGTACGAGAAAAAATATTTTGACTGTACGAGAAAGATTATTTTGATTAAGGTTTGTGTTGGAATATATATTTCTAAGCAAACTCTAGATTCAGTTCTTAACTTAAGATTTTCAAATGTTACAATCATCCACTTTTCTTATTTATAAGAGGATTTCTTTTAGTTATAAGAACGTTTAAAAATCCTGTCAAAGTTAAACAACGAACATATTGTTAATGTCTCTTAATAGTTACGGTGTTTTGGAACTGTGATTGGAATCACATTTTCGCAGAACACAAATTCAAACTTCAGGACAGACAAATGATTAAGGACTAATGATAAACTGGATAAAAGAAAGAGGTGACATAACTGATTAACTATAGCTAGCAGAAACACAATGTTAAGGCCAGCCAAAGTAGGGAGAAACATTTCATGCTAGGCTCTATGTCCCACATGGATGACGGAACATTACTACAGTCACAGAAACAAACGCGACCTAGTAAGTAAATTAGATCAGTAGTTGTAAGTTGAGCTCAAAGCAAATGTTTGTCAATTGTGGTTGTGATCGGCCATTGGATTCAGGCCACATGTGACAACTGAAGTAGGTGTTGTTATGTGATGATAAACTGTACTACATAACCTACATTTAATATTGGTCTGTTTGGGGGTTTATGGTTTCTAAAATGTACTTGTTTTTTACTAACACATTTTTTTAGTTAGGAGAATGAAAGGAAAAGGAGAGAAAATAACTCACAAAGTCATAGATATTAATATTTTCCTCTGTTGTATATGAAGAAAATAATAAATTACTTCAATATTAATTGTCAATGATCACGAACCAAGAACATTAAATGTACAGTTAACAACTAAATTTAAATTGTTTTTAAAAATTAAACCCTATAGACCATTGTTTCTCATTAGTATTCAGGACAAGCCTTGTTGCTTTTCTCAAAATAATCTAAGTACATACATATACTTACAGTTTTGTCGTATTTTTGCATTTTGTCTCTCTGCTATTAATTTAGTATTTAGTGCATTAAAACAAAGACAATAGATTCTGAGAATTCTTGTGGCTTAAAAAAATACCAAAGTGGTTGTCACTTTGATAAATTATTACAGTTCTAAAATATTTTTAAGGGCCGCATGCGGCTGAAGGATTACATAGTGAGTATACTGTATGTTAGTTTCTAATTCAGATCTATAGTTGTGGCATGGAATTTAAAAACAGATTATTCATTAGAATATTACGTGTTGGTAGAAATACAATCATATATAGCAAATTTATTACAAGTAAAGCGCAAAATGTACAATGGAGGAGCACGAGTTTCATTCCTTCATGAATCTATTTTGTCTGAAGATGGTCCACGTGGTTAACCGATATCAATCATGTTAACATTCATAATTAGACTGTAATAAATTTTTGTTGTGTGATGTTCACTTTTTTAGTAAATTTTTATAAAAGAGCAAACTTATATTTCTTATTTTCCATTCTGTATTCTAAAACATATTTGTGATAAATGTTTATTTATTTTTTTATTTATTTATGATTGGCCAATTACAGGTAACAAATACTAAAGAACATGCCAACAAGCGGGCCTGTGTATCAGCCGACAACAGTTAGCTACGAGCAGCAGAATGAGTGGTCACGGCCTGCCAGCTACCTAGGACAGTCTGTAGGTGGAGGGCTTCAAGGCGCACGTTGCGTTCAATGGCTGCTTCTGGCACTTGGTATTTTCTCCCTGTCAGCTGGTGAGTTGAACAATACTATGGATCAATTAATTGTTCATATTGGTAAATTTGTTGGAGATTTCTAATACGCTGGGAGCGTTTTAAAAGTTTAACACTAAGTATTGACTGTTTAAAACTCGTTTTGTCTTCAGGTGCTTCTTACTATCTTGTACTAATTTTAAAACAATTTTTTTTCAACTAACCCATATCAATGTACAAAATTTTACAACTACATGGTTATAGATTATGATGAACTCCTTTGAGAGTCATGTCTTATTAAAAATATACACAATTATGAAAAAGTAAATAGTTTTTCTTCATAATTGTGTGTATCTATAACAGTTTGTAAGATTACGTGGCTTTATGAGAGGTCCATTGTAATCTTATTATCCATTGTAATTACTCTTAGCTCCAGAATTGAAAAACTAATATTTTTTTATGATATCAGAGGGAAGTTGTGTGATATAACAGCAGGTCTATGAAGAAGCTATTTTGTGCGAGACAAAGAGACCTTAATATTTGTGAGTTTTTAATTTGGCAAAATTGTTGATAGGCATGGACGGGATATATTTTTACCATGATTTAGGATTTTATACTTAAGCCATTCATGAGATTTTAAAATGAGTGTTTTAAAGAACTTTATTTTGAATTATATTAATATAATCTGTTATGTTGAAAAATTACATTTTCTTTATAAAGAAGGGGTGGATTTTATTACACAGTGCATTTATTGTCTGTAACAACATGAGGCAGAAGGAAGTGCAGGTTGGTAGACTGTACAGTGTTGTGCACAGACTATATCTTGCCATTAATCACCCTCAGGGAGGTGTAGGTCACATCGTAGCGGCTGTATTTGGTGCCAAATGTCTCACTGAATTATTACACAGTCCAGTTATAGCAGCAGTACTGCTGTACTCAAGCCAGGAAATGTCACAGATATTTTATAGCAAAACCGGTTTTATTTACTGTAATATTTACATATTATTAATATAATACTTGCTATGAATCAGTAATAATTATAGTGAAGATATCAGTCACGTAAGTTGTAAGGATTTTTTGTAACATCGTTACAAAGTCATGACTAAAGAGTTGACATTTATTATTTTAATGCGTTTATTTTAGTATTATTCTTTAGAAAATGAATTAATATAGCATGAAGTAGAAGATGAGCACTTTTTAGAGCGAGGAGTGTGTTAGCGATCACTAATGTAAACAAAAGTCTTGAACTGTAGTTCAGTTTAAAATTTCATTTATCTAAATAAACTTTAAAATTCCTCATAAGTAACTTTTATCTTTTAATATTTTTCTTTCAAAATACAAAAACAATTATTTAATAAATCAAATAAAAAACTGATTTTTTCCTCTATATTCTCAATTTTTTATACTTATTTTACTCAAATTATTCCTCTTGGATAATAATCTCAATGGATACAAGACATCAATTACTCCTTAAAGGGTTAAGAAGGGTTAACTGATTAAATTATAAAATTAGCCCCTTAATGATCATAACTAAACATCAACACAGTAGTCTTAGTTGATGAATCTAAGACATTTTAGTACATTCAGCACCTTCGAATTCCAGAAGAAATATTTTAAATTTGAAGTCTTGCATGAACAGCAAGTTGTCGGGCCTATTAAATTATTAAATAAATCTGTTGGCTTATCAAGCTTGTTAAAGTTGCATCAAAAAGACAAATATCTTTATTACGATAGATATGAAATGCATAAGCAATTAATCGGCAACTAACATTATGCTATGTGGTAGGTATGATCATGGTGGCAGAAGGTACGGTGGACTTCACAGACAACAAGCAGACAAAGCTTGAGGACGAGCACGGTAACGTAGCGGAGCCGGAAGACACAACTGGCCGGCTGATCATCACAGTGACGGGAGGACTGCTCATCGTCATCGGCATATTATTGATAGGTGAGTACGAATAGTATCAGAGATCTGCTAGTTGGAAGCTCTGTTTTTAATTTAATTTTACATAAAATATAGTCAACACTGAGATGTAGTTGTGGAGCCCAGCTACTTGTGGATATTGTAAGCAATAGGCTTTTTACTCAGTTCTCATAACACAGACATTAAGTGAGAAATTGATTGGACAAATGTGATTTATTGGACTTTGATTATGTGAGACAGAAAATAATTATTAGGTTTCAACAGTAAATTTATCTAAGAAAATCTTTTTTTATTAACTTAAAAAAACTACTACTTGCTTCAAATAAGCAACAATCACACTCAAAAGCATGTTTGTTTTAGGCAAACAATTCATAATTTATTATTTGACTTTGTAAATGCTACATATTCTAATTATTTGTCAAAGATAATGTTCCACGCTTGATTTTTCCAAATATTTACTAAACAATGGTGATAGATGGTAGCACCAATCGAGATGCCGATAAAAATGATTTATTACTTCATCTGCCTATTGCAGATGTTAGCAGTTTTTATAGTAGTTGACAAATATGCCATATCACACATTGTTACTACTTTCATAGTGGTGAAAAGGTTTGATATGTAAATGAACTTGAATTATAAAAGAAGTGATGAGACGCAGGAAACTATAAATTTTTGATTATGAGACGGAACAATTTTCATGATGGTAATATTTAAATTACAAAACAACATATTAAATTGTTGTAAATCAAGAAATATGGTTTTGTAATTTTATGATTCTGAAATAAATAATTCATTTAAATGCTGGCTTTCTTTAATCTTTTGCTCGCGAAACGTCTACAGACTCAATCTTTGTATTTGGTCATAATGCAGCTAACTGCTGTAGACAATTTTGGTTATTTCATAGCCCAGTAAAAAATGAAAGTATTCAATTTAATTTATATTCGCCATGTAAAATGTCAATTATGTTTGGGTGGATATGTTTGGGTGGATATGTTTGGGTGGATATATATTACAGTGGTTATGATGTTATTAAAACATTATATCCCTGGCAGAAGCAAAACAAAGCTATAGCTGTGATATAATGTTATGTAGCCTTCAACTATTCTTAAGAGGGCTGTGTATGTGTTGTCTACCTTACTGCATTGTTTATTTTGATTGCTTGGTTTTGCACTGTTATTTATTTAATGTTTTATTTTTGTTTGTCGTATTTTATTTTTAAAAGCATAAAATTAGTAAATACAGTGTATTAGGCTTTTTAGTAATTTTTATTTTATTTGTTTGTTTGTGAAAGAACACACATATGATTATGACTTCCTGCACTTTCTTCGCAGTTTGGTTAATGGCAACTAGTAAAATTGTTTCCTTTTCTCACTTATAATTTGAAATCTTATTAAACATTTCCTCGAATATTCTATTTATATCTCTAACAAAGGAAGTATATATTTTATTGATGATACAATTTAATTAGCAAATGTTACTAATTCTACTTGAAACATAATTTACTGTTTTTATTATTAAAAATGCAAATAAAGTTAACGGTTTTAAAAATTCCTCTCCACTTCCTTTACCTTTAATGTCACATTTTTTTGCAGCATTATAATTGTCTTGTATTTAAAGGTGTTATTAGTAACTATCCAATGTTACTTATAAAACTAAAATTGAACAACATAGAGCAGGAAATATGTTTTGTAATGGTTAAATTTTTGGAAAATAATTTTCACCTAAAAAATTTCAATTTGCCTTTGTCCTAGGATAATATTTAGCCTTGGGCTGTCGTGTCAAGGTCAGAAGTTTTTGTTTTAAAACTGGTGTAATTTAGATAGGATATATTTGCTAAGACTGTTGACTTGAATGGTCCTAACTAGGAGTTATTGCCAAGTGACCTTGAGTGAACATGAGGTTGTTTTGAGACATGCACAATCTGATCTGTTATCTAGATTGTATGTTGTATTTTAATACAACAATATATATTGTCCCTTTAATGATGTGGAAATATGCTGTAAATTATCATTCTTGTTTATCTTAAAATTCTTCATCATGAAATTCAGTAGTGCTCCAAGCATTAGCTCTCAGTTAAAATGAGAAACTGTCAAATCTTATCAGTAATCAAACTACATATGTCGTATCAAAAGTTTTTCAACTCTCGTATGATAGATGATCGTATGATAGGTGATCGTATGATAGGTGATCGTATGATAGGTGATCGTATGATAGCGCTGGATAGGTGAAATTTGTCGTATAGGGTTTTTAGGGTCTCTTTGAGAAAAGTAAAGTGTTATAATCGCCCTCAAACGTCTGACCTCCAACCACCAGGTGTCAAAGTTTGCTAGTTCACATGTTATTCTTATGGAAAGAAGATTGTTTGTATTCAAAGCTTTAATGTACCATCTGATTAAATTAAAAAATTAATTCTATTACAAAACAAGCACTGTTGTCAGTTAGCAAGACCAAGATGATTCTTTAGGTATTAGCATAGTCTTATGGTATTAAAATGTGATATTATTGAAACAGATTACTTAAATGACAAATTTGTATACAAAGTATAAAATATACATAAATGACACCAAGTATTTATGTAGCATATTTAAGTTTTAGTGGTTTTTAGACATAATAATAAATGTTAAAAGTTCTAAAGTTAGCCTCTTGAATGATTAAGTATATTGTTGTTTGATAATAATTGTGTTTTTTTTATACTAAAAGGAGTTTATATTCGACTTGTACGTCGGAGAAAGGGTTGTCCTTGCCTGCCGAGTAAGGAGCAGCGCCTCGCCCGACAGCTGGACAACCAAGTGAGCAATGGACAGGTGAGTCGCATATCCTAATAACTCGTGTAGAAAATAAGTTGCGCATTCTGACCGAGACTAACGCACCAAGGATCGATGTGTAAGATGACAGGTTCCGATTGAACCTCTAGGCAAATAAACAGTTCTCAGTTTTATCGATAAATTGTATTTTCGACCTGTAATATAATTTACATTATATTCAATATTTATTGAGTGCTATTGGTAAGATAAACAGAAGGCTTTCAAGAATTTAAAAAATTGCTTATATGACTTTGCTTATATGAAGAACTTTTAACTCAAACGTTATTAACCTTTTGCGCTCCATAGGTAAACTGAGTCCGACATCGCTATTTTCCCGTTCTACTTCATAGGCGGACTCAGTCCGACATTGGTAATTGATCTTTTGTTTCATTTCCAGTTCGTTCCAGATATTGTTTAAAGTTTCTATAGTTGCCATGGTAATATTTGCTTGTATTTTGAGTCACTCGGTGTTTGATTTGGACTTCGTGGTATTAAAACCAATCAGCTTTAGTCAGCTCCAGCTGTCGTCTTCACATTGAACGTTCACTGTTGCGCTTTTAGGTTGTGTTTGTAAACAATATTTACATTACTTTTGTTTTTATATTATGTTTTGTTAGTTACTATTATTAAGTTTTAGAATATATTACTAAAAATTAATAATACAAAAAAGTGTACTATTTTCGTGTTCAGCTAGCATTATAGCATCTACAAGTAGAGATGGTTTAGATGACACAAATATTGAAGCTATGTTTGATGAATGTTTATTGTTTTATATATTCATTTGTGTTTGAACAAAATACTGTTGCCAGTATCAGTACTATTCACATATATGTCAAGTGTTACTACAAAACAGAACTGCAGAAGTTACAAAATAGTGATATACATAACATGAAAGTTAAGTATTCTACAAAATGATAATTTGGTTAAGTGAAAACGCTTTGTAATGTTTTATTAAGTAGCATATGGAAATTAAAATATGTTTTAGAAACCAAACAAAATTAGTATTTTCTGTCTATAATTAAATGATTGTTTTAATGATGTTCATGCCAAATTAAAAAAAAAATGTTTTTTGCTAAAACGTAATCAAAATATCAGAAATTTTTATACATTTTTCGGGAATTTATTTATATTTTTATATCTGAGTAAAATGTACATAAATTACAAATAAATGACATAACAATGTTCATCAGATTTTACTGAATAATTTGCTACATAACTCTTAGTACCTGCTTACATAATAGTTCATTGTAACTATAAATAAGAAACATACGCACAATTGAAGAAAATAAAATGGATCTGGCAGGGAACCGTGTGGCAAAATAAATGGAGTGCAAAAGGTTGAGATATATAAATGTACTTGTGTGTATATATAAAAATTAAAACCTTTTTGTTTTTCTCTGTTTCTATTGTTGCCAAAATGTGAAGTGAGATTGAAGATCTTTATTTTTTTCCTTTTTTATTTATAAAATTATTTTCAACAAATATTTTAGTACATGAAGCTGAAGGACAGTGGCTGTGTGTTTAGGAATAATATGATTTATACATTTCAACACCATTTGAAGTCATCATCGACAGGAAAAAATGCAAACCAATTCCTAGTAGTTTGATTAGGAAAGAATTGTTGAGTGCAATTAAGAAATAACAATTATATCTTCCATAGTAATTAGAATGTACAGTAATACTTTCTTCACATATTTCCAAAATGAATACCCCGTATAAAGTGACTGTTGATGAAGTTGTTTACTAAAATTAATTAAAAATACGATAACTATGAAACTATAAGTTGAAAAATAAATCACTTAACATAATGGCTATTTAATTTAAAATTTGATACTAATAAGTTAAACAAAATAAGTGAATATTACAAATTAAAACTAAAAAAAAAGATAACGTAAATGCGGTAATGTTTAGCATGAAGTGTTGAAGGAACATTGTGCAGAGTAAATGGTCTGTCACACAACGTGTTGTTTGCTATTTACACCACCGTGAATGTCAAGCGAGGCCAAAGACTGCCAGGCTGTTATCAGGCCTTGTTATGTATGCAAATAACATTTATCTACATAAGCAGAGTACCTTACGCTGGAAAACTGCTTGTTTTGGTAACGTTATATCCTGTCTGATTTGCATGTTGATAAGAGTCTATCATGATTCTATTGCATGTTGGAGTAATTAGTTTTTTTTTTAAACTATTCAAGAGAAATTATATTTCATAAAACATGTAAATAATTTGGTTTTGGTTGCATGAATGGCTGTTATAATTTAATTTTATCGCTCAGGTGTATCAATCTTTATTGTTATCATATTTTTTACAGATTCACATGTTATCTTTTTCTGAAACCGTTAGTTGATCTGCCCTACATGTAAATATAAATTTTGATGTAATTTTATACCAAAACTTGCAAAATCAGCCAAACATGTAATCTTACATTTAGCATTAAATATTTCTGTGAAGAATAAATACATCTAAATTAAAAAAAAAATTACTGGTGGTAAAATTTCTATAGGCACATTCATTTTAATCTGTTCTATTTAAATTCTCTAACAAACATTTGAGGAATAAATTGTCCTTGTTTTTAAAATAAGGCTGTAAAATTTGAAGCATTCTGTAACTGATTATAAATTGGTAATTTTTCAAAAACAGATGACAAATGTTAATTTATATTCGGAACAGGAAATTTCTTCTCTAATCTAAGTAGTGATAGTCACATTCCTCTGTAATTTACAAGTCTGGACTGGTCCGACCTCGTCAAGGTCACACACTGGACGACCTTTTTTATTTCCTATACTAAAGTAGTAGTAGACGTTACATTTCCTACACAATCCATTCATTTGCTTGGACCTAGATTTTTGTGACATGTATCTGATTATTTGTACTAAATTTAAGTTTCTGCCAATTTACATTAAATTCATGTACACAGTTGCAGTTCATGTAGTACCTGTCAGATCACGGATCTTGGTTTAAAAGTATAGACTTAGTATTGACTATTTTAGCCAATGACTAAAACTGGAATTTTGACAGTACAAAGCGTGATTTTTAGTGGACACAGGCCTTAAATATGTTAATTATGATTTTTTTAAATCATGTAAGTCTTGTGCCTTTTGTGTCACCTAATTATTTAAAAAATATTACAAGGATACTTTTAAAACTGTCTCGAAGCCAGATTCCAGATGTATTACAGTGTTAAGGTATATTGTGTATCAATATTTACAGAATTGAAAAAAAGAAACAAAAATATTTGTTATCGTTTTTGACTAGAAAAAAAAGTTTGTTAATAAATTATAAAAACAAAATCTGCTTTAAATAGCACTATCCTCAACAATGTATGTTAGATTTTAGAAAAAAATGGTTTTATGTAGATTTAATTGAATGAAAATGTGTCAAATTAGATATTTTTAATGAAAAATATCTAGAGTACATCAAATATGTTGTATTGTTGGATGTGAAATGTTAGATACCACTTAAATTACTATAATTCCTGGTTTTAATTATACATACATCTATTAACAACAATCATTAGTAAAATAAAGTAGCCTGGATCTACTTTGGTGTAAATGCTTGTATGAAAACTAGAAATAAACTTAAATCACCACTGTACATAAGCAGTGACAAAATTCATAAGTGGTAAAGGATTTATTAACGAATATTAAAGAACGTTGGGAAAAAAGTTAGATTTTTAATTTAAATTCTTGGACATATAAAAAAATTATGTATATAAATTTAAAAACAATTGTGTAATATAATAAATAATTCAAATATATGGATAATACTAGAAGAGAAAGAATCAACCTTAAAAGGTTTTGATAGTTACCTTGTCCATGGTTGATAAAAAATACACAGACAAAAGTTTTATGCTTTTTTACTACTTACTATGATATGGAATAAAAATACTATATAAGTAACGTTTAGCCTTTTGTTTGTTGTGTTTCTTTAGTCTATAAAGTAAAATAAAATTGAGATCAGTATTAATGATATTTTATTTTAGAACAAACTAAAAATTGTAGCTAATTTTTACATAATAATAATGTCTTTTTGAAGGTCTTTGAGGGATTTAAATGTTGAAATGTATTGTTGGATTACATCTATTGTTAGAAATGTAAAAAGGCAGCAAAAACTTGGTAATACTTAGAATCAGATGTGATAAAAAATATCAACCTCATTGAATGATATAGGTCAGGTTGATATATCTCCTCAAAGGCCTCAGTTGACTCATGAGGAGTTTTACCTTTAGTTCACTGGATTTGTATGGCAATTGTTCTGGCTGTGTAACCTTCTCAGTCCAACAGTCTGTCTAATAAATAATATATCTTATCGTACATTTGGCCCAAGAAGACTATCTCACCATCTTGTCTTAGTGAAATCATGTCACCTTTGCTTCATGTTCGTCATTTTACCTTCATTTTGTTTGCTTTTTACTTGAAATGGGTTATATAAAACAATCAGTGTTTATTGGTCCGCCGTTATTTTTTGATAAGTTAATATTTAGTTTTGATCAAATTTGCGTATTAATTAACTGCCACGACCAATTGGTTAAGGCTTGATACTGCTTACTTCACTGTCCAAATTTCCAGTTGAGTTTAAAGTCGGGACTTCATTTGTTGTGATTTAAGTTTATGCACAGGTTGTGGCCTGTGTAAACTATCAGATGAAATAAAAAAAATATTAATTATTGAAATCTTTTTAAAGAACTGTAACAACATTCAATGCATTCCTTTACAATCAGAAGCTGCTCTTATACTTAAAATTCATGCAAGTTTCCAACAGGATTATTGATTTGACTTTCTCCCATAGAGAAGGTATTGTGATGGTCTAAAAAATTTTTTTTCTAAAAATCCATTTTAGAATCCTGAACCCAAAAAAGTGTTTTTTAATTTTTTAAAAAATTTTTTGTGTCCGTATACGTGTCGCTGGAGACATAACGGAAGGATCGATTTTTATAAAATTTTGTTTATAGGTGTATTCAACCAATATTTCCAGACCATTTTTCACTTTAGAAATTTTAGTTTTTTTTATTTCTATGGGCAACAAACCTGTAAAAATGGAATTTTCTCTAAAAACGGTTCTTAACAATTTTGATTTAATTTTCAGGGAAGATGTAAATTACAATTTAAAATATTTTAGTAAAAACCGCTTGTCCCTAACTTTAATAATTTTTTAGTTATAACATTGTTTGTACAGGCAAAAACATTAAAAATGTAAATTTTTCAAGGTTTATTCTAACGATTTTGATTAAATTTTCAGTAAAAATGCAAATTACAATTACAAATATTTTATTTATTAGGTACCTCCCCACTAAGCTGGGGCTGGAGGCCGAATGCCAGAAGCCACACTCAAGTTGTTGAAGGTTGTTTACATAAAATCTGGCTATGTGATTAATTGAACAGCTGTTTTTGAAGATTGTTTTTCTTTAGTTGTATTTAAATAAAATAAGCATTTCATCTCTATACTCCTTAGAAATGTAATTAATTAATTAAACATATATTTTTATAAACAGTCTAACAAAACAAAGGAAAAGGGAGAGAGTTTGTGCCAGTTATCTTAACTGGCATTTATTTTAACAGATCAAAGAGATTAAATAATTTCATAAAAATCTGTAATAAAATGAAAAATCCTATTCGTGATTGAGCTCTGGCAATTCAAAAGAAACTAAAAATGTTTTATACCAAATTTTAAGTGGACTATTCAAACTAACCCATTTCAAGTTTTATGCCACAATTACTTTTTGTTTTGGCAATTTTTAAATTTTGGTTGCTAAAGCACTTTTTGTTCTTATGATTTTATTTCTGCCATTACGTCATTCCTGTACCAACATGCTTAGATTTTGACTCTGAACCCTTCGACCGATTTGTTGGTGGCTGCTCAGTACGGACCTGTGTCGGAGATCGCCTACCAGCCGCCCCAACATGACGTGGAGGAGACGCGGAAGCTGATGGCCAGCGACAACAAGGAGTGGTGTGTATTTTCATTTAAACTTGAACAATTTAAGATATTTCCATCCTAGTCAGAAATAGAAGCTATTGTAAGTTTGTGTGTTGATTGCCGATATCTCCAAGGAATACATTTTCATTGTAAAAGTACATTCAGAAGTAGTTGTGTATGCTGCTTACACAATCCAAACATTATTGTTATTAGATTACTAACAAAATGAAATTTAGTTCTTTTTAATATTTTTCTTTTTTTAGCAACAAATAATATTATTAGATATTTTTACTTGCTGGTTTATTAATCAAATCTAGATCAAATATAAATAACTCATGCATGATACTTCACAGTACGCTGTTATACTTAACGGAGTGTTTAAAAAAGAATGACCCAATTTTAAATAGCTGTATTCGTTAGAAACAAGGGATTAACCCAAACATATTGGACATGAAAATATTCACAAAAGAATGAAGTTTACGAAAATCTATCATAAATGTTCAATATGTCCTCCATTTGCAGCACAGATGACATCTAGTCAATAGCTAAATTTGTCCAAACTTGTGCGTAAGGTGTCTATCAGAAATACAGCTATGGACATATACGTACTGCAAATGGAGGACATATTGAACATTTATGATACATTTTCGTTAACTTCATTCTTTTGTGAGTATTTTAATGTCCAATATTTAAGGCTTAAGCCCTTGTTTCTAATGAATATAGCTATTAAAAATCGGGTCAATCTTTTTGAAATATTCTGTATTAATTGTCAGCATATGACTTGCATTGACTTTGAATTTTCCGCTTTGATCTTTGTTGTATTAATTTATTGTATGTAATGTTTGTTTTAAAATAACTGCCTTTTCATTGTTGGTTTGTTTAAGTCTTTATAAGATTCCTAGGAATTAGCCGGTAGGAGGACTAATTCACTCTGCCTCATTTAAATTGTCCAAAACATTTACTTTATTAATTTATGGAATTGAATGTACTTGTAGATTCATCATTTAACAATGTTTTAGGAAGATGAACAGACATTTTTAACCTTTTGCATTCCATAGGCAAACTGAGTTCGACATCGCTATTTTCCCGTTCTACTCCATAAACGAACTCAGTCTGAATTCGGTTATCAATCTTTTATTTCATTTCCAGTTCGTTCCAGATATTGTTTAAAGTTTATATAGTTGCCATAGTAATATTTACTTGTATTCTGAGTCACTCAGTGTTTGATTTGAACTTTGTTGTATTTTTTTTTTTTTTCGTTTTAAAACAAATCAGCTTTAGTCAGCTCCAGCTGTCGTCTTCACATTGAACGTTCATTGTTGTGTTTTTAAATAATACTTACATAGTTTTTATTTTTATATTATGTTTTGTTAGTTAACTGTTATTAATTTACCAAAGTGCATATAGTGTAAATTTGTAAATTTTTGTATACAGCTAGTATTATGGTGTTTACAAGTAGAGATAGTTTAGCTGACACAAACATTGAAGCTATGTTTGACGAATGTTTATGGTTATATATATTTATTTATGTTTATGACCAGTATCAGTACTATTTGCATATATGTCAAGTGTGACTACAAAACAGAACTGCAGCAGTTACAAAATTGTGATATACATAACATGATAGTTTAGTATTCTACAAAATGATAATTTGGTAAAGTGAAAACGCTTTGTAATGTTTTATAAAGTAGCATATGGAAATTAAAATATGTTTTAGAAACCAAACGAAATTAGTATTTTCTGTCTAGAATTAAATGATTGTTTTAATGATGTTCATGCCAAATAAAAAAAAAATGTTTTTTGCTAAAACGTAATCAAAATATCAGAAATTTTTGTACATTTTTGGGAATTTATTTATATTTTTATATCTGAGTAAAAGGTACATAAATTACAAATAAATGACATAACAATGTTCATAAGATTTTACTGAATAATTTGCTACATAACTCTTAGTACCTGCTTACATAATAGTTCATTGTAACTATAAATAAGAAACATACGCACAATTGAAGAAAATAAAATGGATCTGGCAGGGAACCGTGTGGCAAAATAAATGGAGTGCAAAAGGTTAAATATTGTGTTAGTACAATTTTTTATTAAATCAAAGATGAGATCGGCTGTATTAGAACTGTAGAAGTTTCAGCCATTATGAACTGTACTTGAGCTTAGAGGAACATGTTAGTAATTTAAAGTAACTGCTGTATGTTCGAACTTATTCACGTTTCATTTCAAATTTCCCAGCGTACTTAATCAATATTGTTCCTAATTAGACACTTCTTTATTGTTGCTTTGAACTTACCTGAACATTTCAGTTGCAGTCAGAATAATCGACGATGTGTCGATTTGATTGATGTGATGGAAAATCTTGAGTCCACAAAATTGTTACAACTTCTTTTAAATTCTTAATATTTTTTCTAACATTGTGAAAAAAATTTTTTGAACTATTTGTGAATACATAAACTTTTTTATGATCTTTAACAAAATTAAAGAATTATTTGTCTGTGATAGTTAATCAATTCAATAAAATGCAATAAAAATTGTAACTAGATAAAAAGCACTACTACTTTACATACAAATGTTATTATGAGGTTAATTTTATCTAATTGGACATTTATTTAAATTCACAATTCAGTAATTTATTTATACTTCACATTAAAACGCTGAACAGCTCATTAAAATAATTGTGTTCCGTCTTCTAAATTTCTCACTGCTAAGTCCCTGAAAATACCAATAATAATGGCCCACTTCACGTACAGTATTGACTTTGTAGCACGTGGCTAACTCATTTTAACACATTCGGCACTAAAAATGAATGTTGGCAATCAATTATGTAAGTTAAATTCATAAATTTTCATCATTGAGTTCCAATTGAATATGTAATATATATCTTATTATGCTGCAACCATTAAAAAATGTCAACGAATACACTTGAGATGCCAGTTTTTGTAAGAAAAAAAGGTGAATTAACACTTCTAAACTAACTAGAATGAGGTAAAAAAAGTGGCAAAAACTAATATTAGGTAAGTAAACACCTCAACTATTTTGAAATACTGTGTTTTGTTAAACAAATGACCTTTTTTATTTACCTGTTTATAAATAAAGAATCAACTATTTATGTATCAATTATATTTTCTTTCGTTTTTATCACCTTTTGTATATTGTCCAAACAAATTTAACTAAAGGTTTCATACATTCTTCAAGTATAAAACAAACAAGAGGCTTATTGAAGGTTCTAGCCCCAGTTTTTTTTTATATATATACATTTAATGCTCAGAAAAAAAATATATATATAGATCCACTCTAATATTTATATTTCAGCTAATTATCTGGTTTTATTATGAAGGATTGTCAAATTAGGATGGTACTTGCAAGATGGATGATGCATGGCCTCTTTAAACTAGAATGTGTTTTTAAAGAGCAAGATTAGTAAATACCTATTAAAACTATATGTTCCCTACATTAATTTCCTTTAATATAAATTTAAAAAATAGTTCATACAGAATTTTATGCTGCTCAGTTCTGTTTAATTGGACAAAAATATTGTCCAGTGAAACATGGCCTTATAACGAGAGTTAAATTTGCTGATATCTAGCAATAGTGTTCCGTGTAATATCATGAATAGAGAATTAAACTTGCCAGCTTTCAACAAAGGTTTAATCTAACAACAACAAAGTGTTTGGGAGATTGTAGGCAATAGGTTCCAGGCTCGATTCTCTTAATACCAACACGATGTCCGTTCAATGGTTGTCATCAGCGTGGACACTACTAGAGAAGTCTGGAGTGTCCATGTTGGATGCTAGTCAAGGTTCGGATGTAGTGTAGGGAAGAAAACTGAGTGTCAGACTTGTCAGTTAGCTGAAAATCAGACCAACACAACGTGGTTCGGATTCCACGTAAATCTGTAGGTCCCATAGTTGCCCTGGCTATTGGGCTATTAATAAATAGTCCTTCCTGAGCTAAGTCGAACTCAGACAGTAACAATGACTACACTCGTTAATCTACACTCATTCACTACTCATATTCGCCCATATCTCTACGATCGGTGTCTTACATATGAATAATGAATAGAGAATTAAACTTGCCAGCGTTCAACAAAGGTTTAATCTATATAAACGGGTGTTCTGTCTTCAAGGAATCAAACAGAAAACAAAACAGAAAAAATAACAGTTGCTACAACTACAAGACCTTACTTATTATTAAATTAAAAAGATTAAAAACAATGAATACACTGCAGCAAGAAGCGAGAATCCAATGTTAAAAAGTCAGACTATACTTATTTCCTAATTTCGTATCTTGGCGCTGCCGCCGCTAGGTTGAGTTTGTTGCACGACAGCCTAGAGTGAGACAGAAAATGTGAGAGAGGGTAGCATAGACAATTGGAGGAACGGGGAAAATTGAAATTGCCATAAGAATAAGGGAGAAAGGGAGTTGTGTTGTGAGAGGGGTACAAGGCAGAAATTCTCAGCCAGTGCTACGTATCAAGAGCGGCACTAAGTTAGTTTCGTCTGTTACAGGAAGTTTGACCAAATATGGCATTTGCTTTTGAGGCTCATCAAGTGACATATTAAGAGTTTTCAGGTTCCAGAAGAGAATAGTTAGAATTATGTGTAGAGTAAATTTTAAACAGCACTGCAAGCCTCTTTTCCAAGAACTAAATATTAAATAAAATAAATAAATATCTTTATTCACCATTAACAGATACAAAGAATCCAAATAGGCTTTGTCAAATGAGTTATAAATCTATAATTAAATTACTTAATATTATAATTCATCTTAAATCTAAAACTATGAATAAATTTAGCTTTAGACTTAATCATTTGTGTAGGAAAAATAATTAACATGAGAAAAAAAATTTCAAAGGGAAAAGACGATACTATCCTAGTATTCGGTCATGGCGAACCTAGGCAGAGATTCATATAGTCAGAGTAATTATACATTACTCTAGATAAAAGAAAATATTTTAACTTATTGCTTTGTGATAATTATTTTCCCCAAGACTTTTAACTTATGCAAGATGTTTTCTGAGAACAATGACTCATAATTCTCAGTGCCCTGCAATTTAAATATGTTATAGGCAATTTAAATATCTTATAGCTTTCAACTGATTTATAGCTTGAAAAGAGTATGCCATATGAGAGGTACGATTGAAAATAAGAACAATACACGACTAGTAGAGTTTTAAGATTGGTAGTTGGACTTAATTGACGAATGGCGTAACAAGCCTAATTAAGTTTTGAAATAAGCCCACCTATATGTCCTTTCCAATTCAAATTACAATCTACAACGAAACCTAAAAACTGACCTCTATCAGTATTGCTAATTAATTTGGAATTTTGCCGGTCAACATCATGTGCTAATAAGGGCTCAACATTTAGATTAGGCTTACAAGAAAATCAATTAAGTATGTTTTATTATTAGTTTATCAACTTACTATGATTTATTATTAGTTTATTAGAAGAGAACCAATTTGACAGTTCATTTATTTTTGTAACAAGTAATTCTGATTGTTCAATTGAGTTTTTATGTTTCACAAGTAGTGTTGTGTCATCAGCATATAAGGTTACATCTGCAGGTTTTTAAAACTTTGGTAGATATTTGTATATTAGAAACAGGAGTGGACCTAAAATAGAACCCTGAGGTACTCCATGACGAACGGGCAAGAATTTTGATTGTATAGATTGTCCAGAAGGGATGGTACACCGCTTGGTGCCAGTTGGTTAGATATGATGACAAAAGCATTACCCCGAATCCTGTAATAAGATAGTTTCTCTAGAAGAATGTTGTGACTGACCAGGTCAAAAGCCTTGGTTAAGTCTGCAAAAATTACGGATATTTTCATCTTACTGTCAAGAGCAGTTAAAATCATCTCTGTAATTTTCTCTACAGCACGTGATGATGATCTGTTTCTTCTAAATATTCTGACACTACCGGGCATCCGGGCATTTATATCCTTTAAGTGTTGTCATTTTTTAAAACGAATAGTCACTTATTCATAGAGAACAAAGCTGGTCACTTGTACAACGCTCGGAACAGAAACGATATGGCATATCCCATTTACAAACTTACACTTAGAGAGAAGAGTCTCCATTTTTCTGCTTTACGATTGTTTAATTCTTTACCTCAACAACTTAAAAAATTCAAAAAATTCATTCATAGCTTAAAAGCGTTCAGTCTTAAATAATCTTATTTCATCGAAAAGTGTCCGTACTCAGTAGATGAATTCCTGTCAGGCTGTGCTGGTTATGAATGTAGGAAAATATTTTTTATAGTTTTTACGTTTTCCCTATCTCTTTATTCTTCTTATAGATGTGTATTCATTGTTAAATACACCAAAATAAAGCATGTTATAAAATGACATTAAGATAATATTACATTTAATTAACATAATTTTATTTTGGATACTTAATTTGTACTCACATTACAATTTCTTGCTTAGGTTTACTTTTTAAGACCTGCCTGCTCCTTAACACTGTGTTACTTTTAGACAGTTTGTGTGCCACTAACATAATTGTGTTGCTAGCACGGACGAAAGTGAACGCATGCTGGAGTCAGACCCGAGGATCGTGCTCAGGCCTCTGAGTCACACAGAAGACGCTTAATTCAAAGTGGTAGGTGTCTAGTTCTAGGCCATCTTTCATGTCTATATTAGTGTAAATAAAGTGAAATACAGTATATTATATTGTCGGCGCTATTGGCATAGTGCTTCTTGGGGGACAAAGTGGTGTAGAGATAGTAGGCGATAGGTTCTGTTCTCAGTCCTGACCCGGCGTCTGCTCAGTGGTTGATATTGTCGTGAACACTACAAGAGAAGTCTGGAGTGTCCATGTTGGATGATGGCCAATGTTTGTACATTGTATTGGGAATAGAATCAAGCTTGTCAGACTATTAGTTTAAAATCAAATATGAAGTGGTTCCATTCCATGTTTAAGCTATCACATTAAACAATTTCATTACTATTATCTCAGTATTATTGTATTCACAATTATTCATTTATATGAAGAGAATTTTATTGCATGTTAAACCGAAATATCACGTTAAACATAACATACAACCTAACCTGCAAAAAATGAAAACAAAATGAACTGATTTCTCTTGTGATCGATTTTGCAGAAAAATTATTAGAGATTTAAAGTATAAAAACTAGTCAACAAATCAAGACAGTGAGACATACATCAGAAGTAAAGTAAAGTTATAAATGTGTGTTATAAATTACGTGACCTTAAATTTTAAACCTTAAAGTTGTTTACATAGTATCAGTGTGTTAGATACAGTAGAAATGAATTTTATTCATATATATTTATAACTACTATAGTAGTATTGTCATTATATACAATATTTTCAGTCGGGACCAGTCTGCTGGTGGGGTGGAAGTGGAGAGGAGAGAGATGGAAGGGAGGAGTCAGCAAGAAGCTCGGCGCAAGTCCCTGCCAGTGATACGCTACCGTAACCGTCTAACAGCCAAAGCTCCCTTAGCCTCTCAGGAGACCATAAATTCTTCTCTCCGATCCTCCTTCAGCAGTCTTCACTTTGATTCCCCCGTCAGCTCCATCCGATCTTCCCTCTTAGAATCAGGGCAGCTATCGGACGACGGAGAAGTTTCATCAGTGTTTGCAGATTAGTTATATCGCATAAAACTAAATTTCATCTCGTCTCGACTGATAGTATAATGTAAGGCATGTTTTATTTTGTAAATTAAATTGTTTTAAATTATTATTTATTTTATTAAATTTTTAAAACTTCTTTATGTTACGTTTTACAGATTTATTTATAAATTTATAAAAATACCTGTTTATGTTAGTATATTTACAACTTGCATCTTATTCATGTTGATTTTGGTTTATGAGAGGTTTTTTACCATTTTAATTCTGATACCATATATTCTTATCTAAAGTGTGCCAAGGATTTCTTCCATTACAATAAATCATCACATTATTATTAAACTTCAGTAATAATAAAAGTAGACTTTTGGCCTTTTTATAGTTGATAGTTTAGTTTGAATTGTTCTTCCGTACTTACACAATAGATTTCATTTCACGTACTACATTGGAAAAATAGCAACTCAGTGCGATTTAGATAAACTAGCAGATGTATATGTGTATGTGCTTGTATGCACATGTACTAAAGTTGGAACTGTGCATTGCAATTGCCTACATATTAGTACAAATATAATCACGAGCTTTTACAATATAAATTAGAAATTTATTTGAGTCTATCAAGTAGAATATTTTAAAAGTGCAGATATTTTACAAGAAGTTGCCTGCTTAATTTAAAGATAAGTGTAAGGGAGTAATCACATGCAGTTTGGAAACACTAATACTTGTTTATTTTATCATATGAGTCTAAAAGATAGCTAGCTATGTTTAACTAGGCATTATTGAGATGGTGCTTAGAGAAATTTAATTATATCAAAAGTTGACGTTTTACTTTTTTTGTTAAATATCTACATCAGTTTTTTCCCCTTAAATAAATGAAGATTTGTTACTTATTCATCTCTAAGACGCCGATCGTAGAGATATGGGCGAATATGAGGAGTGAATGAGTGTGATGAGTGTAGATGAACAAGTGTAGTCATTGTTACTATCTGAGTTCGACTTAGCTCAGAAAGGACTATTTATTAATAGCCCAATAGCCAGGGCAACTATGGGACCTACAGCTTTACGTGGAATCCGAACCACGTAGTGTTGGTCTGATTTTCAGCTAACTGACAAGTCTGACAGTTAGTTCTCTCCCCTACACAACATCCGAACCTTGGCTACCATTCAACCCCGACACTCCAGACTTCTCTAGTAGTGTCTACCTTGATGACAACCATTGAGCGGACGCCGCGTCGGTATTAAGGAAACCGAGCATGGAACTTATCGCCTATACTGATGGAGATGTATAGCTGTACCCATAACCTTGACAAGTTGGGTTATGATGAGGTGAGGAAGGTGTTAAAATGTGATTAAAGCAAAGCATTTCTAAAAACAATAACAGAAGAGCTGACTTGATTTGATTGGCAGCAAAGAACAGCTGATTGATGAATGAAATTGAGGTAAAATAAATACTAAAAATAACACCCTGGCAGATTATTTTTGTATAAAAATTGCAATTGTTTAAGGATTACGATTTAAACAAATAATACTAACCACAAAATGTCATTCTTATGAAAAGAATTACGATTTACTCACCTACTCTGGTATTCAGTATTCAATTTTTTACACTGTGAGGACAGTCTTAATTTTAGAACATGGTTAGTACAACTATAAACAAAGGTCATGCGCACAGCTATACGCTTCCTTTTATACCATCTTTTAAAGTTATGTTTGTAATGGAATATTGTTAATAACCTGAAGTTTAGAGTCTAGATTTATCATTTTTACTACCCCAAATGGGTTAGTAAAAACTGGGACGGATCTACAAGTTCATGGTGTGAACCTAAACGAGTCAAACCAGAAGAGCTATAATAAGCAACATTTATATTTTACGTACATAATCAATTATGTTATCTAGACATGTACATAATAAAAGTTGACACGCGACTTAATGATCCATTCGCCCGTATATAACGGTGTGTTAATGATATGCATTGACAGTGAGTCATGATATACATTTCTTATCTACTCTCAGAGAGCACATTGTATTAATCAACACAGAACATAAAATGATACATTGTCTTTTCTCTGAAAAGAGAAGGAAAGAGATTATTTCACTAAAATTTACTAAAACCTATGCCTAGTGCCTGAAATATAACTTTTATAAATTTAGAATCAGCTGTTCTGACAGCTTTTATATTATTGTAATAAAAAGTAATATACTTTTTCATCTATTACCAACACACTCAAAATTAAAATGTTGACAGTGAAAACAAAGTTTCAGTACACTGAACCATCAAATGAAGGACCCGAACAATTCCAAAATAGCCCGACTGTCGAATATCTTCCAGGGTTGGTACTATACGACTTGCGCAGCAATAAATTTTAAAGGTAAAATATCAACTCATCTGCACCTTTTTGGAACGGTGCAGTTCAAATCCGGCTAGCACTTGTATTGAAAAGTGTTGTGTGATTAAGCCTACACTTGTAAAGTGCTTTAAGCCATACACCTTGGGGACACAGCTTAAATCAATTAATCTCTCATCAAGATATTCCTTCAATCATGCAGAAGTGCAGATAATAAGTGACCCAACCAGCCGCCCATACAAGTACAGTGGTATTGACCTACCTGCCCCCCCCCCCCCACACATACTGCTTATTCTCTAGTTATGTATTGCAAATAGCTTTGCTCGTGGAGGCTTCACCTCCCAAAACCTTCGTGATAAGTTGTACGCCGCAGAACCGGGCAGCACCAACTTGTCCAAACGGCAGGTTTTTCTGTAAAAAGTTTTATAGTTCTTTTACATTGTTTGCTTTTTATAAAATTCTTTTATTCAAAGTGTAAAAAAGTTTTTTTTTAATGTTTAAATAAATTTTAAACTCAATTACACCACGATTTCAAAACTGAATCAACATGAATGAGTGTGATTAGTTATTGCAGCTGTGGCAAAATATTCTTACTATAAACTTTGTCAATTACTATAAATAAAGCTTTATTGTTTTAAATATTTACTATTTTGAAATTACTATACTCTTTACCGTTTATATAATAAATGGTATCGTAGCCGACATAGTAAGGTCAAAGGTTAACTTTAAATTCTGTGCTTTTAACTAGCTGAGATATTTTAATAACAGTGGTCATAAACATAAGTACAGTAAGCTTAATTATTTTCTAACCCTTGTTTGAATAACCCCTAGAAAAAAAGCATTAATTTTTACTGAACTTTTTTTGACTGGAATGTATTAAATCACTAGATATTGCTAATTTAACAGCACTAAAAAGCCCCTTTTGTTTTACAGTTTGTAAATGAATACTTTTACGTTTTTATCCTAATCGTACCAACTATATAACTGCTTTAATATTAAGTAGTTGTACAAAAATATTGTATGTAAATAAATATAAATGCTATTAAAATTTTGAGTAGTAAAAACATTTAGACCTAGTATTTTTAATATTGTATAGCTATTAATGCCTAAATGTATTTGAAGTTTTAAATATATTAATTAGAATAAAAAATAATTTTCCATTAGAATTTATGACTTAGTAAATTGACACTTATAGCGAATGCACAAAATAAATTTGTGTTTTAAGTCTTTCAATTTACAACTAATTTATGCTTCACCGTCCGAATTTCAAAGCACCAATAAACATCCGCCAGTATTCATGCTCTATTGGCATATTTAATATTTTGTTAATTTTAATAAATATACTAATGTACTTAAATTTCATTGCTCAAAGTGACTTGCCATTGTGTTTAACATTTTAATTTAATACAATAATTTTTTTTATAAGACTTAATTCAAGCTATCACAATGGTCCGTTTTAACATCAGTTTGTAAAATACTATTAAAAGAATTTTATATTGTACATGTATCATTGTAATTAAATAATTAATAGTTACTTTATAATAATTTATTAATTTACTTATGGTCAATGTATGAGAATGGTAGTTTTTTGAATAATTTAAATTGTTTTTCCAGACTGTATGTTTAATATAGATATTTATTGCAGTAATTTTTAGTAATACATTTATAAAGTAGCAGTTCGTTGCATTTAAGTGTAAACAAAAATAATAAAATGTTATACCTCACAGGGCTATATTGACATATTTCTGTCACTGAGATAAGTTCTAAATTAATCCACAGTTGACAATCAAAAACCTCAAATTATTCAAATGTGCAACAATTAAAAAAGATTAGTATATTGGAGAGATAAGACATCAGCAAACTTACCTTAAAGGACAAGTTCACTAATACCAGAGTAAGTAGTAACATACACAAAAGAAACACAAAATCACACAAATTGTCTGTGCCACTGGCACTTTCTTCGGAAATAGGGAGAGAGAGAGAGAGAGAGAGAGAGAGAGAGAGAGAGACATCTGAAGAAAGTGCCAGTGGCAAAGAACATTTGTGTGATTTTGCGTTGTTACTTCTACTCTGGTGTTAGTGAACTTGTCTTCTAAGGTAAGTTTGCTGATGTCCTTTCTCTCCAATATACTAATTCCTGGCCTAGTACCCTTTAACCTAACCTAAAATTTAAAAAGATAGAATGGGCTCTTGTAAAGCTGCCTACCAGAGTTAAAAGTTAACATTTATAATTTATAAATGTGTATTAACATTTGAAATAAGTATTATGTCACAATATTATGACCAGAAATGAGATAAGACTACAGATTGTAGATTTAAATTAATTATTTGACGTATTTGTAGAAATTATGATACCAAATTCTCCATGTACAAATACAACTAGAGTTAATCATATTTTAGTTTAAGATTATTACTAAAATACAGTAGTATACATTTATATTTTTGAGATGTTTTATTTGGATATCATAAAAAATTCATTAGTTAAAACAAATTATTAACAAATGTTTGTGCCGAGTTTCAGTGAATTCAATGGCAGCACTACTTGTTAAAAAAACATGATTAAAACAAACAATCGATGTGAATGTATTTTTTTAATATTTTTTTTATTACAATTGCCACCTTTCTAAAATACATGATTGGTTACATATTCTAAAGAATTTTTTTGAAAATCTGTTTGCAAATAAGAATTCAAGCAGTATATAAGCAAGTTTTATTTTATTTATTTTACTAAATGTTTTAAAAATTAACTTTAATTTTGCATTTCAAGCCATGTTCTTGACTTGCATTGTCCATCTCCAAACATACAAACCAAGGAACTGCATACCTAAGTTTGACAGCTAAACCTATACTTAAATACTCGTCAACTGCTTTTATATTTTGTAAGTGTTTAAACGATTGTTAAAGTGTTATTGAGGTATTGACATAATGTTTTATGATTTGTTAATTTATGCATTTTAATGTTAAAATATTTGCTTTTCAATTTATGTACAATCAGGGCTTAATTTCAGACAGAGCGGTCCAAGCTGAGTAACAAAAATTAAAATAATTATGATCAATTAGGAAAAAACTGTATACAATTAAAGTTGGAATTATCTCCATTATTAAACTAAGGTATTAAATTCTACAGGTTTTAATAATTTTATTTACATAATAATGGTCGAATGCATATCACCATTGACACAGATAGATTTCTCATCCAAATTTAAATTTTGTGTCTCTAATATATATCAGCTTGGTCCATTGTGGAGCGCTAGTGTAACACAGTTTGAACAAAAAAATGGTGGCAGACCTCGCTTACTAACCAAATTACTGGCACAAAATATATTTCTATTACATGAGTTTTCTATTTGTAAATAATAATATAATCAAGTATATTGGTTACAACCGGCTACTTCTATGACAAAATATACATATATTTTCTCATTATATACATTCTCAGTGGTTAAAAAAAAACCTTAATATCAAACGAGTAAGTACATTTTATTTAAATCTATATAAATGAGGATTGACACTAGATCAGTCATGTGATTGCCGGGAGTCTATCCAAACAATGGATCAGAGATTAGCCAGCATACACAGAATCAGTGAGGCAGGCCTTAGATGGCTCGATGGATTGGACTTAGCTTTGTGACAGGAGATCACTTTAAATTTTTCATCAATTATACATCAATACATCGCAGCTTTAAAATTAACAAATGGTATCTGAAAACAAACCATACAAAATATATATATATATATATATATATATATATATATATATATATATTTAAATCTATTGTATAAGATTTGAGTTTTGGTAAAAATCTTATAATCTGAAATTCATTATTTTAGCCTTTCAATGACAACACATTTACAAAAGACAAACTTTAAAACTGTAGAAAGTAATCTAAACAAATGCTAAGCCCTGAACATGTGGATCTGTTTATTCCTATAAATGCTCTGAAAATAATTTGCAAACTGTTTAAGAAATTTCGCAAGACAAGATTGAAAGAAATTTAAATTAGATCTGATCATTATTTATAAGTGATGTTAGAAATAATACAAATTATTACACTGTACGTAAAATAGGCAGTTTTTTAAGATTAAGTTATTGATATTAATATTTTGGATTGTGATTGACAACTTAATAAAAATGCATGTTCAAATCTAAATCAGTTGTATCACAATATACATTTTAATTGATCATTATGTTTTAATTCACTTCAAGGAAGTATCAAACTGCAATATATTGAAAGCAATTTTAAGAGTTTAATTTCATGATGATGATGAACCTTAATCAGTATCATGATAGTGTTTTGTTTTTGAAAGCACATCAATGTATTTATAATTTTAACTGTGGTATGTTTTTATTATATATATGATTGCAGTTTGTTAGCATTGTGTTGTTTTGGTTGTGATTCTTTTGTGAGTACATTGTTTACGTCTTGCTGTGCAAGCACGCTTCATATATTTTGAATACACTTTTATATTATCTCTTTGTATATTTTTTACATCCCAAGTTTATTCTCATATTTAATTAGACATAACATTTGATTTATTTTAATTTAATAAGTTGTTTGATAAAACTCAAGAGCCAATTGGCTCATATACAGCATTAAACATGGATTGCCAGGACTGCCACTTAAATGACATAGTAGTCAGCATAACCAGGATTATGCAACTGGCATTTGTAGGAGAATAGGCAACTGGCATTTGTATGAGAATATATCAGATTGAAGCTCTGTCTGGAGTTGACATGGACTCATACTCCATATTTATAGGATTGACAATTAAGGAAACCCTTTAATGGAACCATGTTGAGAGCCTTTGCAAGAAATTTTAACACCTTAAGAATTTACCATATCAGTGATCTAAATACTGTTGCCGTACAATTAGATCAGTTGTTTTGCACGACTTCTGTGTAATAACTGAGTTCTAGAATTGATTTCCATCACTTCCTGAATGATTGGAAAAGGCGATAGTATCTTTTGGTTTTGCTATTAATTTGACATAACGGGAAGGTAGAACTTCTGAATTTAAAAGACAATTTGCACCTTCCTTTTTTTGCTTTACGAGCCTCGGTGTATTTGAGTCACTTCGGTAAGTAACTTTACCGGATGTCTAATAATAGATCATGCTATAAATGTTCTTTTGGAAGCTGAAGACTTGAAATGCCAAACGGTACTTGTTTACCTGTTGTCCAAGTTTGATAACACTGCTATGTAGTTCCGCTATGTCTATATCGGTGTAAGGAGACAAAGTTTCTTCTTTTTATATTGTTCTCAATGAGTTTAACCCAGGGTGTCCAGCAACAGGGAAAAGTCAGGGAATTTTAAATGACCTGGAAAAGTCAGGGAATTTGAAACAAAACCTGGAAAATCCTAACAAGAACACTGTGTGTTGTGATTTGTAATAGTCACTATATACTTGGGTGCGCTACAAAAAATCCTTTACTTTGTTCAGTACTAAATGTTAATTTTACATGCCATTTAATATTCTAAATTATGAAAAACCTTCTTAATTGCTTTGGTTATGCTTGTTTGGCCTCATACAGGATCGGTAAACGTTTAAAACTTACTGAAATAATTGTCTGATTAGTACTTGTTAAATAAAGTCATAGACCTAAAATTTTGCTGGTTTTGGGGAAATTATAATATTCTGCTGTTTTTCAAGGCATTGAAAATTGTTTTAATTTAACAATAGAATAAAGGTATATTTGTTTTTTACTCAAGTCTAATTATAAATATTTTTTTAATTCCACCTCTACTTTTATAAAGTAGTTTAAAAAGAATAATTACTGTTTGTAATAGTTTTGAATTTAATTATTACGGTTAACAATAAAAATATTTGTGAAATATTTATATTTCCGTACATAATAATTGTAATTGACTGTAAATAACATAATGTATGTACATGTTAGTCCATAATATTACTATTAAGTTAAATAGACGTATATGTAACTACTGTATGTCGATTTGGGGTCAGGGAAATTTTGCATGAAATCACGGATCGGTCAGGGAAAAATAAGGGAATTTGTTTAAGGAGGTTTACTGGACACCCTGGTTTACTCTGTTGAAGAGTATCCACGTTATGTGACGTGCAAAGTGCTGTGCCTTCATTGAGTATTCATTTTACCATAGTATAGTACTCAAAGAGTAAGAAACATTTTTGTTTATTTTTTGTTATAATTCTTTTATATCACAACAAGATGAATCCAAATTTGATTTAAAAGTGTAAAAAAATCCAATAGTCACAAAATTAATTTGTTTTAACACATAATAATTCTGAAAACACGGATATACAGAGAAAGGAAATTTACCAACAGAACATTCACATAAAGTATCATTACACTTAGGCTCTTCTCTTCAAGTGTGCATACATACATAATATCATCTTTACAGTATTCTTTTATGCTTCTCATTCATGAGTAGCGGCCGAAGAAAATAGTGTGCAGTGAGCCGTAGGGCGTTATTATCATCCTCGGGCGGGGTGACGAGCGTTATTGGCTGCATATGCATGTGACTCTAAAGTTGCCTGATAAGGGTCATCCGTAAATACATCATGTATACTTTAGAATTAGGATTTATGCAATGTCTGAAGATAAAATATGGATTGAAGACGGTGATATCTAATGAGTCAAATTAAAGCTTAGTATACTAATTTCACTGTTTTTCTTGAATAATCATTGTAAGAAAGCATGACAGCTCTAATATTTAATCTAATTTAATAAATAAGTCAGCGTAATTCATTATTCATCTCTAAGTCGCCGATCGTAGAGATATGGGCGAATATAAGGGGTGAACAAGTGTAGTCATTGTTACTATCTGAGTTCGACTTAGCTCAGAAAGGACTATTTATTAATAGCCCAATATCCAGAGCAACTATGGAACCTACAGCTTTATGTGGAATCCGAACCGTGTAGTGTGTCTGATTTTTCAGCTAACTGACAAGTCTGACACTCAATTCTCTCCCCTACACAACATTTAAACCTTGACTACCATTCAACATGGTCACCCCAGACTTCTCTAGTAGTGTCCAAGTCGATGGCAACCATTGAGAGGACGCCATGTTGATATTAAGAGGACTGAGCATGGAACCTATCGCCTGCAATCTCCCGAACACAGTACCCAAGTAGCTATGTTACAGAACTGTGCCACCAGTGCCGACAATTAGAGTTATAGGAAGCATTGGAAGAAGTTACAATGGAAAGGGTAGGAAATGACACAAGGACCGTGCGGCCACGTCACCCGGCGTGGATCCTCATTTGGGATCCAACGTCATGTGACGTGCTTCCTTGATCGGGATCAAAATATATCACAAGTCAACTCAGAAGAACCAATAAGGGTTGCCTTACTGTAAATAATATAAGCTAACTTTTTTTGAGAGGTTGTGGCCTTTTCTCTGCAAGTCATTTACTAGAGCTAAATTTTTGTTTATATCTTCCACATCCATCACTCAAGAGTCTTAACTACTACAACCTTTTTTAGAGACCTAATATAAAGTGGATGGGGGCTATTTGTTTGAACCTTTTCCATTTTGACTATGCTTTTAGGTTGAACCTTAACATTGTCAGTATGCTTTATAAAAATGTTATGACATCAGTATGCTTTATAAAAATGTTATGACAATAAAACATTTAAATTTGGTTTTCTGTCCAAACAGCAAAACACATTCACCTTCATCAATTTACACTTAAAAATTCCCTATACTTAGGCAAATTAATTAAAAAATCATATTATTCCACATTTAAAAAAAACAAATTATAATATCGTAATTCATTATAACACATAACATAGAAAAAAACTCAATATTATTTTCCTGCTTAGTAATAGAATTGACTTTAGAAACAAGATGAATGCCAACTCTTATGGGTCCTGTGAAGCCGGGTTTACTGTTGAGTGAAATTAGTTTCCTTAAGTGTTGAAGAGGAAGTGCCAGCAGTCTCTCTCCAGCCCATGCTGAAGTGACGTGTACACAAAATATTTCTACGAGCGCTTAATTTAAATGACTCACCATTAGATAACAGCACATCCACACGTCTACAGAAAATGCATTGGATTGGGCAGTCTATTTGTTTCTATGGTCAATGATAATAGAAACAAATAACTTAAGTTGCTATAAAATTCAAGTGAAAATTCTATAGCATCCATACAGATTCTACTTATAAATTACACCAAATATCCATAATTGGAGATGAGTTGAAATAGGCACAAATGATCAGCTGTAAAAACATTATCTATACATTAGCACATATTACGTCCTATCCACAAGATACAATCATATAATACTGAGGTAAAAATAATGGATAAACTGAAAATAAAAAGTATATATTTGAACTAAAATTCATTGATTAGTAAGTAAAAATACAAAATTAAATCAGTATGCCAAGTTAAGGGAAATTGGTTTTATGTACTTGCTGCTGAAGTAAGGTTGAGGTTAGTCAGTTCACGTCAACTCGTAATCAACAGAGATAAGCAGGATGGTCCTCTCATCTTAGATTCTCAAACAATAGAATAAGCACTATCATCTGTCTCTCAAAAAAGGTCAAACATTTATTTGGCCCTCAGTTTATGGACCCCTCTATCAATAAGAAGGGCATTATTTTTTGTTGAATCTGTTTACCGTTTGACACTATTAGCTACTTGGAAATAGAACACATGCCCTGACTCCAAGATCTGAACACATCTTAAATCCAAGATTGAAATGGGCGTTAAAAACAAAGGTCCAGTTGTGTTGAGATCTTCGTTCATTGTGTCTTTAACCCTTTACGCTCGCAAGGTGGGGCTGACTTGCCATTTCGTCGTTCGGCCCAGCCCTCACAAGGCGTGTCCTCCTCCTCTTATCATAAGTAAAAATTAGCAAAAAGTATTGTGCAACTATTATAGAACCACTGATCCCGTCAACTTGCACTCCCCATACCGGACACCGTTTATTTAAGGTGGGCCCAACGCCACTATGCCACAGACCAGTGCCTCTATAAAGTTGCACGGTAAAAAGTATCAGCCCGAGCTGGATTCGAACTGATGATCCTCAGCGCTGTACCTGGCCACAGTACAACGCCTTAGACCACTCGTCCGTTTCAACACTGACGGTTACCCAGTATTATTGCGTTAATAGACCATGTAATAATATTAATATTTTTGTGGTATAAAAATTATTAAAAATTATAAGTTATTAAAAAAGGTTATATGAAAAGTCACATACCTCTATAATATAAAAGTCAAATTATAACAACAAACACTTAAAACACACACACCTGACAACACTTGTTAAAAAAAATCGAGGGCTAAGGGTAAACAACATATTTATTAACACTTGGTTTAGATGACAAGTATACATTTTTTTTGTCTCAACAATAATGGGTTGATTACACTATTGAGGAAAGTAATTTCACAATTCTTCTCTTTACTTTCTTTCTTTGTAGTTTACAGTTTTCCTGTTTCCTTCATGGTCTTCCTTTGCAATGTTTCATGTTTTTGATAAGATCTTTGAAATAGTTCCAGCAAGCTTCCTTGAAGTCTGGAGAATGTTAAATATCTTCTGACGTACATGAACATTTTTGCTTAAGTTATTTATCATAATAAATCTTGGTTTGAAACAGTTTTGTCGTCTCCAGTTTTTGGTTTTCTTCGTTTAACTAGAACAATTTTTATTTATTTGTATATGAAAGAATTTAATGATTCATAAGTTTTCTTAGTGCAAAATTGGCTATGGAATTCAATAAGATAACCAATTTTCAATGATCTGCAATTTGACTGTCTTTACAGGAAGGATGTATTGTTAAATCCTTAGGAGCATACCTGTAAAAAATAACCAAGAATCAGTGTCCAATAATACAACAAGAAACCATTGAAAACTAAGGTACACCCCTGTATGATTTGTGTGCCAACTTTGTAAGTCTCTGCGCTTGTGACATTTAGCCTCCGCCTGTGACTTTTTACAACAAATATCAGTTGGTACACTATATCAATGAATACCTTATTCACTACACTTGCGTTGCTACCTATTTATTAGTATAAACACCCAATGTTATTACATAACCTATTTCAAATTTTAACAACTGATGATTAATTAATCTACTATATTACCGTTGAAACTATAAAGTCTAGTTTGTTGTTTTTTTTAGTTGAAATTTATGAGTTGAGTTTTTTTAGTTGGGGTCCAAGGCTTAAACAAGAAGAGGTTGTTCCATACACGTATCGTGCATAATGAGCATCCATATCGTGCAGGTAGAATTTACGTCATAGGCAGGCCTCAGCTGTGAATTTTCTACCTTCACTGCTGTAAGCAAAACAAAACGCAACAATGTTAAACATCTGGTAATCATACTCTTGATGACACTTCAGTCTGCGTTGTTTGACTATTGTGATTATTATTATTTTAAAACATTAACGTTATTTTATTCAATGTAAGTGACTGATTTTAACATTTAGTAATTACTAAGTATAACCCTTAATTATACTTAGTATAACACCTACAATAGATATTCCATCTAATAGGAATATTTGTGCCTGTAATTTTGTTAGTTAGTGAGGCCCGCAACCACAGCTGGTTTTAAACTGCATTATATTACATGGGATTACACTACCGCTCCACAATGGACCCAAAAACAACTTATATTTTGGACCTCAAAATTTAACATTGGATGGGAAATCTATTTGTGTATAAAATCAATGGTATAACCCACAACACAAGAAAAAAGATAATTTGCTGCTTTAAATTAACATTAAAATACCAGAAATTTAAATTCTAAAATAATTTTAAAACCAACACAGTAATAATTTTTAGTATGTAGTATTAACTGTTCAACACACTGTGTTTGAGGCACAGAGTAAGAAATGCACTTACTCTGTGGTTGGAGGTTGCCCTCTGATGCCACAACTCTGCTTTTGAGAATGAAGCAACCTGTAGGAGTCTTGAGTGGGGTGGAGCCCTACAGTCGGATGTTAATAAAATCATGCTTTAAGTCTTCCCTGGGAAAAAATACATAACTTCTCAAAGTTTCACAGTGATCGTATGAATGGTGTACTAATGCATAAGGGATATACAGATGGAAACACAGATTTGTTCATATAGTGTATATTAAATTTTCAAACAAACAAAACTTCCACTGGAGAGAATCCAAATTAATCTTCCTAATATTAAGAAAGATCTATAACCTCCTGAACATTATAAACATCACTATTTACATTTCAACAACTGTTACTTTTCAATTAATTTAAATCTTTCTCCATGTTATTGTTATGGTTGAAAACATAATTTGAGGGCTTCTCATGTCCTTTAAGGTGATAATATTAAAAATTGAATACCATAATGCACAATTACTAATAGGGGCAAATTTTTTCACAATACAAACGTTAAATCTGTCAAGAAATGCAGAAGGAGTTGCATTTACAAAAACGGCTTCATTAATTATATTAGAAGGTTACAAACGGATTCTAACTTTGAGATAATGCTTAGAGCCTTGAAGCAGTTGGCTGAATTCACTCATGCTTTATAACCTGAGAATAAATCGGAAGCAAACTAAGGAACTGCAGATAAATATAATTTAGTTATTTATCTTCTGTCTTGTATATTTAAAGTTACTTGAGTTACTTTTGTACATTGCATTCCATCACTCTTTTCTGGTTGTATTTCAGTTTTTGGGCCTTAGTTCATGTAATAGGCGACACTCCAGTTGGTATTGCATCCATCCAATATTTTAAAACAAATTTAGATGCAGAAAACTTTTATAATTAACTTTTAAAGCACAATTTGTTATTTAAAATTGAAATTTTAATCTAAAGAGAGCCAAAATAATTCAAGGCAGACACTTACAGAAGTAAAGAAAACCAAACCAGATCCCATGACCAAAATTACTGACACCTGATCTGGAGTTAGCTCTCTTGGATTCCGAACAATAAAAAATATTGCTGTTTATGGCTCCAAACACTTTGTTCAACCACTTTCAATTCAGTTACAGATGAGAAGATTTCTTTCCGCATGGCAGTACATTTCAGAATCAACAGATGGTGCTGGAAGAATAAATAACTCAATATCGTTAAAATACGAAGATTGCTTCTTTTGATCCTGGTAGACTCACGTATGCCATAAAAAGACTGATATTTTGAATCAAACTCATACATTTATTTATTTTTATGATATAATTTGTCAATATATGAACGAATAAAGATTTCAAATACTGAAGATTTTAAATGACATGATACTGATGATGAACGAATGTAGACTTTCTAACAAAATACAGCTGACTATCCTTAAGGCTGGGTTTCCTAGCTGCCGAATAACGCTGCTGAATTCAGTTGCGGGATTTGAAATGTCGTACCATGATCTCAGTACCTGCGTTTTTTTGGCAAGAGCGTTTTCCTAGGATTGCAATATTCAAGTGCGGAGAATGTGTCACATGTGGTGTTTAGAGTCACAATACCTGCACTGAGCAAGTTCAAGAGAAGAAAAATTGTTGCTGTCTTTTTTTTCAATTATTGAAGACTTGAAAGATGAAACTGACTTTGTCTTAAAACGTCAATTTTGCTTGCGGAAAAAACTAGCCATGTATTTATACAACAAGAAAAGGAAGGAGCTTTCAAAATGTTAATTACTTAACACTTGATAGACGACGAAGTAAAATTCAAGGCATATTTTCAATTCATAAGTAAACAGTTTTATATCTTAGTGGGTTTCGTAAAGTGAACTGTATAATCAAGTGAAGAGACCAGTCTCACCAGCAGAAAAAGTAGCACTAATGTTAAGGTAGGTCTTCAATAATTTAATACTAATATACATTTGAATAATTTCATCAATTTCTTTTTTAAAAAACACATTGTGCAAAACAATTTAATAATGTATGTAGAAAATAATTTTGATTTCCTAAATTGTATCCAAAAAATCATAAACTGTAAGAGCACTGCTTCCAGACGAAGTTGGATAGTCAAATGTAGAAAATGAACTGCTCCCTGTAGCAGATGCCAAGTTTTGACATTCAAATTTTGACACAGTTTGGAAGACTTCAATTTTTGTTTGCAAGTGTGGCTGAATTTCTTAGTAATGGCAGCCATACTTTTAAAAAACAGATCGATTTCGTCGTCTGCTTCAGGTTCTGTCAGTTTCTCCAAATACTGTTTGTATTCATTACGTTCCTTTTCTCGCTTTTTATAAAGTCTGGCCAGTTCTTTATCTTGTCTAAAAAGTTTGTTTTTAGAGTTATTCTGCGATTCCATGATACCCGGCTTCCATTTATTAATCAAATTTTATGTTTCGGGACGAGGGTTTAAGCTAACTAGGTCTTCTGCTTGGTTGTCATCTTCCGGCATAACTTCTGGATCCGAATGTGGGTCATTAACCATGTTCTCGTCTCATCCTTGGGCGCTGATATTTTCTTGGTGAGAAGCATGAGCATTGGTAAAACTGCCTTGTTCATCCTGAACATTATCTAGGAGGTGTAGACTGTCTCAATACAAAGCCCTCTTCTTGAGACCAACTGCAGATCCAGTACTTGGATTTTTGCCTTGTTTCTTTTGTCTTTGTAGTGGTCTTCAATATTTCTCCATTGATTTTTAGACTCGACTGCTAAAACAAAAACAGCCCATGTAACGGTTTTTATTCTGTGTTAAGATATGTATTTTTATTAATGTTGTTACAGCATGGGTATAGAATAGGGGCCTTGTTAATTTTTCCTGCATTTTTTTTATAGTACATAAATAACTAAGAAACAAAATTACAATAGATTTTTTTAGTGGAATAGTAGGGATAATTACGAAATATGGCAAGCGTTTTAAAATCTATTATTATTGCCTAAGAGCTGGATATGTCCAGTTTCAGTAACATTATGATTTGATAGGATATGCCAAGATTGGGTATTGTTAGGTTATATTTGGTTAGATTTTGTTATGTTATGGTTAGGTTAGGTTAACCAACATGAATATATGACACCAGCCTACTCTCAACACCTAATTTAACCTACCTAACCTAACCAAAGTAAAACTAAAATAACCTAACATTGGATGATTATGGTTTGATAGGATACCCAGCCTCGCTCTATCCTATCAAACCATAGCTTACTGAAATGGCACTAGCGTGCTTGCTAGTGGTTAGATTGCAAACCCTTGCTATATTCGTGATCAGAACTAACTTTCACACAATTTGTGTAACCACAACGCTATATTTACGAACAAAAATACTTTCCCGTTTTTCCTCATTTTCGTACCAATCACGACTTTTTCACTAAAAAAGATATCAAATCAAATTCTTTATTGCCGCAAAACATATTTACATGTATGGCATCGTCAACAATAAAAATCTAGAAATAATAATTTTACCCTTAATCACTTATTACTACCTAGAATGGTTGCAATATTCCAAAAACTCATTAGTATCATACACACAAAGTTCTAACAACAATGACTTTAGCTTAGCTTTAAACATATTATTATTTAAACATTTAATTTCACATGGTAACAAATTGTATATTTTTTTACCTAGTTCAAAGGTAGACTTAATGGTAGAACTGTAGTTGCATTGCCTCACTCTAAGAAAATCATTCTGTCTTGTACAATAATTATGGACTGATCTGTTTGTGGGAATTATGCCTAAATTTGCTCTAATGTACACTAGTAACTTTAATAAATACAAAGACGAAACAGTCAGAACACCAAGTCTTTTAAATAAAGGTTTACAATGAGTCCTACCTCCAACACTCAAAATAATTCTTACAATTAGTGTAGACTGCCATAAAAAGACTGATATTTTGAATCAAACTCATACATTTATTTATTTTTATGATATCATTTGTCAATATATGAACGAATAAAGATTTCAAATACTGAAGATTTTAAACGACATCCCATTAAGATTTTAAACAACTATCCCATATGCCAAATTGCTTTGTATGTATGCATAATATACTGCCATCATTACATCTAAACTAACTGATGACTTAAGTCTTCTGATCATAAATGTACTTTTTGATATCTTTTTACATACATACTCAATATGAGCATCCCATTTAATACTTGACTGCAATAACAAACCCAAAAATTTAATGTCATTATCACTAGGCCTTAGTACTTAAACTAAATTTAATAGTCTGAGTTTTATCTTTATTTAAACATAATGCATTGGCTGCAGTCCAATCCTCAGTTACTGTTTTAAAGTGAGACAACAAATGATTTGCTAGTCTACTATTTGAACAACTGATTTGTATTGCTAAGTCATCAGCATATATAAAAGATGATACACAAACATTATTTAGAGCTACTGGTAGATCATTAATACAGTATATACAATAAACATTGTCGGACCTAAAATTGATCCTTGTGGCACACCAGTGTGTACTTGCAAATATTTGGAATAACAACCATTATAAAACACATATTGAAACCTGATAAATATGATCGAATGAGATCCATCGATTTGTCATCAAATCCCTCAGTAAGTCTGTACTAAATTATAAATATTATTTTTCAATCGTTCTTCTGGCGCTGGTGGATGCCTCTTATAGGTTTCTCGTTGTAGACATAGGATCTTAAGGAAAGGAAGGAGATGCAGGGATATTTAAAAATTCAGAAATGGGAAGATTTGTCCAAAATGAAGAAGTAATGTTTCCTCCACCCCAGTTCTTACCAAACAATAACATTTAGCTTCCTAATGTAGTATTAGATGATGAAGAATTTCGTCTTGATCAGCATATAATGAAACCTTGTAAGAAACGAGCTTTGGTTGACAATGAAAAAAGGAGTTTTAACTACAACCAATGTAAAGTACGAAGAGTATCTGAAAACTGTTTTGGGATAATGCGCAATACTTTCCGAATTTTGTTTACCTCCATGAATACAAAACCGAAAACTGTGTATCTTGTCACTATTGTCTGTTGCTGTCTGCACAATTTATTAAGGGAGGAGTTCTCATCAAAAAACAACTTCTTACATAAACAGGACATAATTTACTACCTACCTGTAGACAATATGATACCATTGCCGGATCTGGAGATTTAGGGATATCAGATGGCTTTCAAGTTAGAAGCTGTTTTGTTGAATCATTTTTAAATAAATTAGCAGTGAATAAAGGAAGTGACGGAAGCTACAAACTATCTAGCTCTATTTATCATATGGCAATGTACATTAAATAGCAATGTACATTAAATAGCAATCTATGTTGTAGTTAAAGAAATATGAATAATTCTTTTAACTGTTTATTCTTCATTTCTCCTATCTCATTCCATATTGTGACTCTCTTCAAGGCATTCTTAAAATTTATATCAGCAATGTTCCACAATAATTCATGCCCTGCAACCGGTTCAATCAACTGCTCGTCCTCGGATGTTGAACATTTTGACATAGTGTAATGCTAGTTAAAAACAATTACTATTATAAAACACAATGTCACATAAAAAGACCTGCCACAATTCACTAACACACGTCTATATTGCTGCGGCGTGCGAGGTTGACTGCTCCTGGAGCAGTCACCTATCTTGCATCGCAATGCGACGTACAGCCCCTGCCGAAATTGACTGTAATGACTGTACATACTCCCGTGAATTGGGTCGGTGCCAAAAACCGTAGCGTTAAATCAAAGCGTAATTCGGCAGCTACGAAAGCCTGCCTTTAGAAAGCGTAATTAATTAATAGCCCAATGACAAATGAACAGCCGGTGGCTATGAGCTGATCTCTTTCAAAATTTATTATGACTCTGATTGGGATCGAACTTAGAACCTTCAGCTTATGAAGCTGGGCTTTAACCAACTACAATAACAACAATTTAAAACAAATTAAAAAAAAAAAACTTAATGTTTATTCATTCACATTGATAGAAACGTGAATTATTTACATTCTAACTTAAACGACTCAACTCAGTTAAATACGTTAGCAAAATCTGGCCAACTCAATTTGAATTGTGATATCTCAAATGTGTTTTTCTTTTTACACTTGATAAGAAAAATCTTTTTTACAGCTCTTAATTAAAAAATAACCTTAAATCCATTAAGTCTTAAACTTATAGAAAGACATGTGTTTAAATAATACAAGAGAAAGAAAATATGTAGTTTTAAAAATATATTTTATCATATATTTATATATTAACAAATAAATAAAAAGTTTTAACAGTGTATATTAATTCAAAACAAAATATTAATTAAGAAGCAGTGTAAAATTCATTCATCAAATAATCAATTATGGCAAACACATTTCCATGATTTATTACAATAAAGCAAATAAAATAAGTTCACGAGCATAAACAAGGTTTGAAACAAAGAACAAGCAGAAATACATTTGTATAGCATTTGAATAATTAAACGTGGAAGTTGAGTACATTAGGACAATTTGAACATATTTTAAGAAGTTAAGATGTAAGTCTGATTTCGTATTAAACTTAACCTCACTTTAAAAACTGATTTTTTCCTTCTAAAATGAAATTTACAACCAAGCCAACTAAGAAAGAAAATCTACAATTAAAAAACATGGTCACTTTCGAGTAAATGTGTTTCAAAGATCATAAATTTTAACTTAATGTATTTCAAAGATCATTATTTTAAACTTTGTTGTACAGTTAACCGTCAGCTTTTTGCATGGAGTTGTCCACTATACTGATTATCCTGTTGATTTAAAAAAAATATTTTTGTAAGTGGGAAGTGATAAAAATATAAAAATTGCAGGTCTGAATTTTATTTTTTTAATTTTTGTAATACAGCATTGCAGGAAAATGTACAGTGCAATCTTACAGAAGTACATTGTGGAACGGAGAATTTGTCGATTCCAAGCAGTGTTTGTTAAGAACTTCAAATTTCTTTACAAAATTCTTGCTTTATATTATGAAGTGTTGTTAGATTTCATAATATAAAGCATCATAAATCTTAGGCAGTTTGATTAAGAAAGTTATTTATTACCAAGATTGCAACATTTCCTTTAGTATGGGTTTTAACTTTATTTTTTCCTGAAACATATTCTTGAAGGTTTTTAAAGTCTCTATACACACCTGTTTAGTTGATAAATAACATTTTGTAAACAGACGAAGTAAAATTTTTTATAGATTAATTAAATTGTATTCTATACATAATTTAATGTTTGATGTTTATGGTTTTTATACTAAATATTAGTTCATTTTTTCACCTATCTGTTTTGATTCAGTCGTCAAACACAAATTTAGAACAGAAAGTAAATATATTTTTTAACATAATTAATGCTTACCAGATTAGTATTATTTTAAATTAACAATAATCACTAATCTGGGAAGAATTAATTTAAACCTATTCAATGGAAATTTGCAAAATGTAAATTTTTAATAAAATTTCTGTCCGTAAAATTGTAATAATCACCTAAACTGATTATAATTGTAACTGATTGTTATAACTGTAATAATCATCTTTATTAAAACATTTATTTATTCATTATTCATCTCTAAGACGCTGATCGTAGAGATATGGGCGAATATGAGGCAAGAATTAATGGTTTACTTGTTTGTTTAGGCTATATTTTATTGCATTTGCCATATTCAGTCGTTTATTGACATTGATTTTGACTTACTAAAAATCTGTTAGAATACTAATAACTAGTCCACTAGTCTTTGGAACCAAGGAGAAGGAGTGTCCTTTCATTGTGGAAAAATACTACATCAGACACTTCACATCTACAAAATGTTGTCCATCCACAAATAAACTAAAAAAATATTACCCTTAGCTACCAATTTTGAGAACTATTGTATATCAACATTCCAAATTATACAGCTGCTTCTTTACTACTTACTATTTATGCCTGCTAACTTAATCCTAACAAAATCAGTCTTATTGGAACATATACAAAATACGATTAAACTATTAACATAAAATGACTCAAATATACAAAGTAAATAATACTTATAGTTTAGATTTTTAAGTTGTTAGGACAAGCAAAGATTTACTTGTCCAAAGCACACTACTAATCAAACATGCTACCTTAATAATTCTCTTGGCATAAGCATAAACCACAGGAGTCTAAAAGTAGTTGATTTTTAAGGGTGACGGTTTTTTTTGTGTGAGATGGTCAGCGTAAAATAATGCACACTTTGCAGTAAGAATGCACTTAAAAAGTATTTAAGTTTAAAGTCCAGCAATAACGTTAAAAAAAGACAGTTTTTTCAAGATGAGAGTAAAGTTTTCATAGTTGATTGTTTTTTAAGTTTACTCGCCAGTTCACATATGCACGTTTAGCACAGTTTTACTGCAATTCAGTGAGAGGAGGAGGGGGTGACTCCTTAACCCATTACACTTCTTTGTCATCTAATGCATAAGGAAGTGACCAAAATTATAAATAGCTTTATCGCACACTTATAGTACAAAGGGCGAACATATGGCTGAAAAGTCCCCTCTTACAATTAACTGTTACATTTGAAGTGGTAACAGCTGTACAAGTTAAGTATAATAGAATCGTACATTCAAAATATTGAGAACACACTGAAAAACATCAGAAACTAATACAAAGACCTACATAATTCCCCTCCATCAAAACGTAATACTAATTAATTTATATGATTCGTAACTGCCCCCCCCCCCCCACCAACATTGTTACTTAGAAACAGTAACTAAGATTGACAAGGATTTTAATATACTTTCCAGTTTGACACACGATCAGCTAATTCAATTTGTTTTGGTATGACTTAAGTACTTGAATAATTCCTCAAACAGCTTATCGTACTTAAGATCGTGTCACATGATGCTGCACTTGTTGGATGTGACCATATTCTGGTATACTAGCCTGACAATATTTTCAGGCACTTTGTTATTGTTAAAAATAGTAAAATCAGGCTTGTACTGTATATTACAAGCGATAGATATTATTGCTCTTCGATTTGATTGTTGCATCACAAGCGGTTTGACTCTTAGATGTCATTAACTTGTAACTGACGGCTGGCGCTATTACTGATCTCCCGCAGCTGCTTAGTACGAGGAGTCACGAGCGTGCCCAGCCACTCGTCGATGGTTCTGTCGTAGTAGACTTCAGGTAGATGCTGACTAAGGTAACCTTCCAAGGATTGCCATTCTTGCTCCAGCCTATAACACAAACATTTAAAGTTATGTTCCTCAAATCAAGGTAATGTTTAATGCAAGACTTTTTAAAATCCAAATACTAATCTATAAAACGTTGTTTAATAGGTGTATATTATTACAGTACAACCTCCATATTTTGTATGATGTTGGACACTCCATATTTCAACACCAGACAACATGATGTGGTAGACTGTGCACAGTTTAACCTGGTACAGACGTACTGTCCAATAAACTACTGCTTAATACTGTTTAATAACTACATGCTGTAACTCCATACCCATTCAGTAGAACACACATTGTTACATCAATCATAACGTGTTTTTAGTTTTACAAAATATTTAACTTCATGAAGAAATTACAGTGTAATCTCCCATTAAGTAGTTTTTTCTTTACTGCTTAGCATACCTTCGTTAAAGTCCAACAATTTGATACTTTGACAACCCTGTAGTCCACAACGTGTCAAACTATTGAGGTTGTACTGTACAGAGATAGTGTATTTAAAAAAAATCAATTTTGCTGAACGCCACAGATTAAAATAATGTGAATTCAAGCCTTATATATTGGCAAGAAATTCTTAAGTTCAACTTTCCATCTACTTGAAACAAAAAGTAAAAAATAAATCCTTTAGAACAAAGCTGTAAAATTGTTTTGTGCCAAAATCTGTTACCTTATTGATGATTTGCTTGAGTCATGGTAAGACTCACGTTCGAATGACCAAGCTGGTTTGTTTAGTCCTGTAGAATTGTGCGAGCTGGCTTTAGTTATTTTAGTACATGCACTGTAACCCTTAATACAGTGTTAAAACATGTAGTTGTTAGCTTCCATACCTTTTGAATAATAATAATAATATAATAATAATATTCTTTATTTTCATGTTACCATACGATAGCATCAACAAAGTCAAAAAAAGGCTTAAAGCTATGTCAGAGCATTAAACAATTATATTAACATAAAAATTTGTTAACGATTGTCAACTATAGTATTGTACATAGTTGGTTTAAAATCAATGAGTTAGAATTCAATGTGATTTGAAGTGAAAAATTCATTGACATTATAGAATGGGTTCACTAGCAACCAGTTGTAGAATCTCCTCTTAAACTTACTTACAAACTTACTTACAGAGTACTTATCAATACAAGGTTTTAGGCTATTGTACAACTTAAGGGACATTACAGTATGACAATTAAGAGTTTTACTGAGTCTTGTATAACTTATTACTACAGTACCTTTTTTCCGTGTGTTATAGTTATGGTTATCTGAATAAAATTTAAAATCTCCCTCATTTTTGAGTGCATAGCAAGTGAGATCATAAATGTAAAGATTAATAACGGTTTGCATATCAGATTTAATGAATAAAGGTTTGCAATGGTCAAGTGTATCAGACCTGGTCACTACTCTTAATGCTTTCTTTTGAATTAATAGGACATCTTGTATTTTACTACAATTTCCCCATAGTATTAGTCCATATCGTATAATGGATTGAAAGTACAAAAAATACGCAGTCCTGATATAGGATTCTGGAACATTACTTGCAAGGTGTCTTGACAAATTAAATAACTCTTGATAATCTTGGCGTAACAAAATCAATACCTTGATTCCAAGATAGATGTTTATCAAAGTAAACCCCTAAAAACTTTACCGCATCAAAATAAGCATGGTCGTCAGGATTTTTGAAGTTTCTTTTTAGGCTGGAGATAATTTTTTGAGTTTTAGATTGTTTCAAAAGAAACCCATTGGCATTAAACCACGTAATAGCTTCTTGGAGCGCATTCTGTGTTATATGTTCCAGATCATTAATGCTAGATGAAGAATTTATAAAAGTAGTATCATCAGTATATAAAAAGGTCTTAGCCTGAATATAATCTGGGAGATCATTAATTGATATTAAAAAAAGGAGTAGTCCCAAAACTGACCCGTGTGGGACACCAAATTTAACTTTTAGTTGTTGTGACCAGAGATCATTATTAAGTACTTTTTGCTGTCTATTGTGTAGGTACGATTTAAAACATTTTAAGGGAGAATTTTTAATGCCATAAAAGTTTAATTTATACAAAAGATGTTCGTGATTAATACAGTTGAAAGCCTTGCTCAGGTCACAGAGTGTGGCCTGAGCAAGGTTCCTATTTTCAAATACTAGAAGGACTTCTTGCACCAACCTAGCCATAGCATCTACTGTTGATTTTCTGCTCCTAAAGCCAAATTGTGCAACGTTAAGGTTGTTGATTTCAAAAAATTTACCGAGTTGTTCATAAACAATTCTTTCTACTAATTTAGATACAATTGGTAGAATAGAAATTGGGCGGTACCTTTTCGGAGTACTCAAAGGTCCCTTTTTATATATTGGGCATATGTGAGAAATTTTTAGTTGGTTAGGGAACGTTCCTTCATAAAAAAATTATTTATGCAGAAAGCAAGACGAAACGCAATTGTCTCAATAATCTTTTTCAATGTGTTGTTTGACAGATTATAAATTCCTTTACTATTAGAATTTTTAAGTCGGTTTGCTGCATTTACAATTTCTTGTAACGAAATAAGATTCCATTTGAAATTGGCTGGAGCTATTAGTTTATTTTTAGTTAAGAGTGTCATACGTAACCCCAGGCTTGGAGAGTTTATTTTGGATATCATGTACAGAACTAGTAAAAAAGGTGTTAAAACTATCGGGTGAAATGTTACATTTAGACTCCTGAGTGGGTAAGACCTCATTATTTTTTATAACGTTCCATGCCACCTTACATTTGTTTCTACTATGTTCTATATAATTAAGATTCCAAGACATTTTTGCCTCTTTAATAGCAGTTATATATTGATTTTTTTAAATTTTAAGTTTTCGATTCTCATTTGACAACTCACTGTTTTTGAAAATACTGTTTATGAAAAGTAAATTATTCTTCATAGTAGCTAGCTCCTTTGTACACCATTCATTTTTAATTGTTTTAGTATTTATTTTGCCCTGTTTCAATTGTAGGCTGTTATTTATATTCTTTATAAAGATATAAAACAATATTTGAAAATTTTGGTTTGAACTAAATGTTACGTTTAGTTGCAAATGGCGATCATTTGTACTGGAAATCCTGGTGTCAGTAAATGAAAAACTAACAAAATGGAAAATTGTTTTTAAGCATGACTGTTGAATATAATATTCCAACTAAAATCGTTGTGAGTGTTTGAATAAATATCTGCATCATGATAGTGTAAGCAACCAGGAAAAATTTCCAAAAGGTTTCAGCGAGCTATTTTTTAGAAAATAATACCTTTGCTTGCCAGCTCACATGGCTGCAAGACCTGTTAGTGAACATTTTTCGAGTGAAGTACCAACAATCTGAACTTAGTCAGCACACTGGCCCATCACCAACGTACATGTATGGGTGGGTGGGAGGCTCATAACCACCATATGGGTATGTGTGAAGTGCGAGAGCCTAGCCATTTGAACTTATAAACCTTTTACATCTGTTATTGGAAGTTCAATTTATTGTATGATATCACTGAGTAAAGAACTGCATTAGCAGTAAAAACCAGAAAATACAAATCTCAATCTACATGAGGGGAGAAATTCAAACGAGTGGAGTATATTATTGTCCATAAAATCTTCTTATATAAAGACATACTTACTCTTTGAAGGCTGAGACCAAGCCTTCTATCTGCATTGGGTTGGTGAAGTTTTTTTCAATTTGCCAGGGATTGAGCCAGGTGTTGACTCTACAACCACATTACATTATGTTAACATAAAAAAAAAGTAACTCTCTCTCAAAATGCACAGAGATTTTCAAGGAAAATTATTCACTATCAAGACTATGTTATGTATGAAGATATGAGTGTAGATGAACGAGTGTAGTTATTGTTAGTAACTAAGGTCGGCTGTTTCTTAGAAAGAGAAATGTATTATACCCCTACAGCTGGGGCATCTAAGCGACCTACACCTCTACTTGGAATCCTAACCACGTAGTATTGGTCTGACTTTCCACTAACTGACAAGCCTGATACTCAGTTTTCTTCCCTTCACAACATTCAGACCCTGACCAACATCCAACATGGACACTTTGGATTTCTGTAATGTCTTCACGTAAATGGCAACCATTGAGGGGACACTTTGCCCCAAGTAGCTGAGTACAATAAACTTAGGATACCCAAGTTTATGTTAACCCTCCGAGTGATGATCATTTCACTCTTCAGTGATAGGCCATTTTCTGATATCGCGCAGAACTTTTTTTAAAAATTCATAAAAAATATAAAATATACCTGTAATATGACATATTATATATCAAATTATTCACAATGAAATATAGCAAATGGTGATATAAAATAAAAACTTACCAAAATAACTTGAAAAATGAAGAACTACTGATGACCTTGATTTTTTTTGTTTCAAAAATTGTTTTTGTTTTTGAGGGTATTTTACACTGTTTTTATGGCAACAAATTTCAAATTCATTATATAAAAAAGATGCAGAGTTTGGTTCTGAACACAAAAATATGAAACACTAGTAGTTTTTCTTCAACAAAAATGTTTTGTTGGCAATGTTTGCAATGTTTGTATCAGCGTAAAAAAATCAAATATTTGAAAAAATGTACTTTTTCAGTGTAAAGTTCCATAAATTATTTATTTCTATGTTTGAAGAACATAATTTGAAAAATTAATACTTCTAACTAACTAAATAAACACTATTTACAAAAATTATAACTTTATATATGTATTTACTTAGAACTGTACTCATAAAACATCACTTATTCAGAATCAGATTCAGATCTGGTGGGTGCTTTTCTTTTCCTATTACATCATTTTGCTCTCCAGAAATGAGTAAATTCTTTATATAATTTTGATAATAAATAATAAAAATACGTACTAAATAAAATCAAACATCACACTAATAAATAACAATAACAACATAACCAACAACAATGACACACGATCTACGATGTCTGATTGACTGGCACAACTACAGTTGTAAACAATCAGCTGTTCATGATTAACGTCATCCTACTGTTTTATTTATGTGCGTGAAAAATGTTTACCATAGAGTAACGAATAAAGGAACTCTTTCCAAACATATTAGTATAACAAATATCTGATTTCCGCCAATAATTATTTCATTACGGCATTTTTCGCGATCGGCTCGGAGCGAGCCGTTATTGATTCACACGCGGACCCTAACGGCTCGGACCGAGCCGTTATCACTCGGAGGGTTAAGGAGCACTGTGCCACTAGTGGTGACATAAAGGGCTTTCTCAAACTCAAAAGGTCCTTCATGTTACTCAAAGGATGCTGTAACCAACTAAACAGTACCTTGTACTATTTATAGTGTGATATTCATCTTTTTTACAAAAACAGTGTATGTACTACATGCAATTATTTAGATCATAAAGCTCTTCTAGTGAATAAAAAGCATTTTGAAATAAATATTCCTTTAACTTTAATTTAAATTTACTAACAGTCTGTATATTAGTAATATTTTTGGATAGAAATCTTAAAAACCAAGCACCTGCATAGGAAGTTTTTTTCCTGAAAAGTTCAGAGTTATGTTGGGGCAAACATAACACTGAACTTTTCATTTTCAGTGTTATGTTTGCCCCTGAATCTTATTTTTGCCCCTGAATCTTACAACACTGAATCTTATTTTTGTTTCTAGTGTTGTATGCGAGGATGTCACTATGATGTATTAAATTTGCTTCATTATTTCTGGCAAACATAACACATTCCAAAATGTATAGGCTGTAAACTGTTAAGATTTTTAACTCCTTGAAGTATTGTCTGACTGAATCATCTTTTTTAATTTTTAGCATAGTTCTTAGTGCTTTTTTTGAGCAATTAATATTTTATTTAAATTTTTATTTGATGTTCCACCATAAACACAAATTCCATATGAAATGTGTGACTGAACATGGGCGTGAAAAACTATTTTTAGAACAGACAGGCTACATAAAAAAGAAAGTCTTTTCAAAGCATTCAAGCCTATTAAGAGTCTTGTACTCTATATTTATAGAACAGTAAAGTTACTACCATACTGAAGCTATCATGGATTACTTTAAAGACCACAAAGCTCTAATAACCATGAAAATGAGTAAGGTGCAGAGTACTTTACTTCAAAGGTAAGTATAATTGCCAAGTGATTAAAAAGAAAAAAAAAACAAACACAACATGACATTAGTTTATACGAGAGAGTTTGTTTTAGATTTCACAAATCTAAACTTTTGGCTGAAATAATAAATTAAATTATAGTTGATGTTAGTTTCCATAAATTCTCTCAATGATTTATTGTTTCTTAGCATTTGCTATTTTTAATTTATTTTTCTACTGGAATTATATGAAGAAAAGACAGTTTTTATATTAATTGGTTGACTTCTTAATAATTATAGTTATTTTTGTTGACTTTAAATTTATACATAAAAAAAAGTTGGTAAGATAAAAATTCAGTCTTTGTACCTATTTGATGATAAATTTCATTCAGCTAATATATTCATGTCATCTGTCTTATGGAAAAGTTCCTTCAGTTAGTTATTTGTCTGTTGAACATGACCTCGTTACTCCCAGTCTGGTGCCTATTGGTTCAATTGATGTGTGGTAATCAATACAATTAAGGTCACTTAGCTGTTCCCACTACATTTACAGGATTTCTTGACAGTAATAAACTGGACTGCTTCTAACTCAATTATAATTATCTTAAAATAAACTGAAAAATATTATTTAAATATTGCAGTTTTGTTTCAAATTGCAGATAAAAATCTATACAAAAATACTTACTCATCACTGAAAACAACATTGAATTTTAATCAATGAATAATAATTCTACTTAGAAGAATATTTAATGAGAACTACTACCATTACAATAACTGAAAAATGTAATGGAACATTAGTAATGTAGAATTTGGAAGGCATCACAAATTACAAGATTAAAGCTTAAGGTAACCAGAAAAACTAACATGAACATGAGCAATTACGAGTGTCAAATCAAAGCTGATGGATGCTTAAGGAGGGTTTTTGGTCCCAAACTGCTTGTCCTAGTAATAAACCATCTGTAACCACTGACTCTTTCTGCCTTTATTAATGTCTATAAACAATACATATCACAATCCTTTTACTGAAAATAAGGCATAAATTATTACGTTTCATTAACCTATCAGTCCTATTATTCCTATTACTTAGTTAAGGAAGCAGACCAGATCGGCAGAAGTCGATTGGGATTTGGAACAATCCAAGCTAAACATAATGATTTAGTTAAGAAATGGGGGAGTAACTATGTCTACTATAATGTATGGGACGTACGTTGCGGACAGGTTCTAAGTGGCTTCCAAGCTAATTTAGCAATGGCGATCTTGGACCACTGGAGCATACATCAGCAGTGCAAATATACAGTAAAAAACCTAGATATTTGTTCATTAAATGCTCTGACACAATCACCATAATCTATGGATATATACTTGCCTATTCATAGCATATAGTGGCCTTGCAGCTGTCTTAATGATGGTTAGAGTATTTTGTTGTTTTTTTGTTATGAAGTTGAGGATGATATAGGTATGCGGCAATCAATATTAATCCTCCTTTTCTTGGTATAATATTTGACCAACTACTAAATTGGCAACACCACATAATTAGAATTAAAAAAATATTAAGCAAAAGTGTGTATGCCTTAAAACGACTTTGCGGGGAAATCGATGAGGATAGTCTCCGGCAGGCATATTTTGGGCTTTTTCAACCTCATGTCATATGGCCTTATTGTATGGGGAGGCTCCTCTCATGCTCAGGAAGTATTTTTATTACAAAAAAAGCCATACGAATTATGGCTAAGATTAATAAGTTTGAACATTGCAGAGGGGCTTTTTAAATTTAAAAATACTAACCCTCTACTCTTTATATATATTGCAATGTTTGCTCTATCTAAGAGCAAATTTAAACAAAATTGAGCTGAGAGGAGCGATCCATAGCCATGAGACAAGATATTGCAATGATGTAAACCTGCCTCAGGTTAGACTAATTAAAAGTGATAAGAGTCCACTAATAATGGCTAGTAAATTGTATAATAAAATTCCGTTAGAAATTAGACAACTTGACAAGAAAGATTTTAAAAAGACTCTGCAGGAATTCTTAATCAAGCATCCATTTTATTCTATAACTGAGTTTGTGATGCAGAAATGGACAGATATGGACTTCAGAGAGTAAACCAGTGTTGTCTGTATCTTAAGACTAAGCCAATATATTTTGTGAAATATCTAATGGCAATAAATATCTATCTATCTATCTATCTATGTGTGAATCCCATAAAGCAGAGGTTCACAAATGTTTACCCCCAAGGACCATTAGACAATTTATAAAAGTATCGACAAACTAAAAAAACTTTAAATTTTATACTTTAAAGTTCTATTGACATTTTAATAAATTGCGAACAGAAAACAGTATACCGTATGTAAGAAGTGTATCATGAAAAACTGGCATATAAAAGTGTAAAATTATTCAAATATAATAAAAGGCTTACAATATAACGCTTATTCTTTCAGTGACTTACTTTGTCTTGCAGTACACAAGCTAGTACTATTCCGATGTGTATCTTCAAATAAGTCTTATTCTTTCAGTGACTTACTTTGTCTTGCAGTACACAAGCTAGTACTATTCCGATGTGTATCTTCAAATAAGTCTTATTCTTTCAGTGACTTACTTTGTCTTGCAGTACACAAGCTAGTACTATTCCGATGTGTATCTTCAAATAAGTCTTATTCTTTCAGTGACTTACTTTGTCTTGCAGTACACAAGCTAGTACTATTCCGATGTGTATCTTCAAATAAGTCTTATTCTTTCAGTGACTTACTTTGTCTTGCAGTACACAAGCTAGTACTATTCCGATGTGTATCTTCAAATAAGTCTTATTCTTTCAGTGACTTACTTTGTCTTGCAGTACACAAGCTAGTACTATTCCGATGTGTGTCTTCAAATAAGTCTTATTCTTTCAGTGACTTACTTTGTCTTGCAGTACACAAGCTAGTACTATTCCGATGTGTGTCTTCAAATAAGTCTTATTCTTTCAGTGACTTACTTTGTCTTGCAGTACACAAGCTAGTACTATTCCGATGTGTGTCTTCAAATAAGTCTTATTCTTTCAGTGACTTACTTTGTCTTGCAGTACACAAGCTAGTACTATTCCGATGTGTGTCTTCAAATAAGTCTTATTCTTTCAGTGACTTACTTTGTCTTGCAGTACACAAGCTAGTACTATTCCGATGTGTGTCTTCAAATAAGTCTTATTCTTTCAGTGACTTACTTTGTCTTGCAGTACACAAGCTAGTACTATTCCGATGTGTGTCTTCAAATAAGTCTTATTCTTTCAGTGATTTACTTTGTCTTGCAGTACACAAGCTAGTACTATTCCGATGTGTGTCTTCAAATAAGTCTTATTCTTTCAGTGACTTACTTTGTCTTGCAGTACACAAGCTAGTACTATTCCGATGTGTGTCTTCAAATAAGTCTTATTCTTCATCGAATAAATAAAAGTGTAACTGCCTGTTAATATTTTGACAATGTTTTACTGTATTAAGCACTGAGGACCTTATCAGGCATTAAAGATATTTTACTTTACCTTAAATATTTTTTTTATTTAAGGATATATACAGTGAAAATGAACACTGTAGTCTTATAAAATCATTTATCTAGAACTTGCTGTTGGACCACTTGAGACCTTGCTGCGAAAACAAAAGTTAGGAATCACTGCCATAAATGACAAACAAAGAGTTAGCGCTGATCTAAGAAGTAAACACAATCTCAATTCTTCCAATACAGAAATATTACATTTTAACATATCTTGTGCAGGCCACTCTCAGATGCAAGGCTCCAGCACATAAGGCGGATCCCTTGCCTGCGAGTGGCCTATAGGCAAGGGGTCCACCTCATGTACCGGAGCCACACCGCTAGCATCCGAATGTCCTGCACTCAACGTGTTGACAAGTAAAATTAAGTGATCCAATCAATTGTTCAGACTTTTTTTATGTAGTGAAGATTACTTTTATTTTTCTACAGAGTGCGGTAACTCAACAAGGACAGATGTAACTCACTGATCACTATCCATGATCCACGAGTGTTTGGCTCGCAGGTTGGCCAACCACTCCGCACCAACCGCCAATCTCCAGCCTGGGAAAAGGAGGTCCTGAGGAATGCCTTGGGGCCTAGAAACATGAATTAAACAAAATTATCAGATAAATTATTGAAACTGAAATGGATTAGGTTACAGTTCAGACTTGCTATATGTATGGATTTGTATACAGTATGATTTACATGAACAAGATGTGAACAAATGTGAATATCAGCCTTATGATGGTTTTCTGAGAAATCAGCTATTACAACACCGTTGTTGGATTTAAATATGTATCATTGACTGTAGTCATTCTGTAATTCCCTGGTCATTGGATCGGTAGAAGAGGGACTTACTCCCCTAGATTTCTTTGCATGCAGGTTCATCAAAGATTTTGTTTACCAGGCAAGAGTACAACGTTTTCAGGAACTAAGGCATAGGACTTAGGCAGCAGTTGAGAAGATAATGCAAGAAATGTTCACAAACGCATGGCGGGAGATTGATGACCTCGATTGGACTGTGTGAGAGCGACTTATGGCGATCACATTTAACTTTACTAAATAAAATATCACTCTTAGTTGTATTTATAACATGTTAGCATAGTTATTTTTGAATAAAACTTACATTATTATATCACATGAGTTAGTAATTTCTACATACCTTTAGCGCAGAGAATTTCACTGCATTCAATAATTTGTTCCTAATTGGATAGTTTCCACTGTCAATCTTTGTTGAATGTTGACTATGCTAAAGCAAACTATAATTTTTCCAATTCTCTTCTCTATGATGAGGCCTCAAATGGGGGTGAAATATCAGAACCTGGTGTATGCATTTCTGTTTACACATATGTAGGTCCTAAATTTGAAAATAGTAAATTAGAAATTAGGGCTTAGAAGCTCTCTTTAACACTTAACCTGGTGACCAATGGCTTAAGGGTGACCTCCAAACCACCTCCAGTGGCCGGCAGGCAGGCTGTGTGAAAGGACAGGATTGCCCAGAAGGTCACCCATCCATGGAACAGTCACGCTCGATGCTGCTTGACTCCGTTATCTTGCGATAACTTCAGAACCCTCCGGTCAAAGCCACTATCAAGCCTAGGTTTCATTTTAATATCAAATAAAAATACATATGAGATTCTAACATTACAGTGAATTAATATTATGTAGTTCATTTAGTCTGAACAAAAAACATGTTTTTTTCTAATTTACATTACAGCGTTTGAAGAGATAGTCTCAGACAATAATTCCATAAATATTATGGTTAAAGAAAGCCATTCTTTAATAACTGTTACCTAGGGTAGGGGTTGAGTGGTATTGGGGTGTCTGCATAGCCAAGCTCTTTGGAAACAGAATTAAGCAGTAACTGGTCAAAGTTCCTTGAAGTCCAGGTGCGCAGGCAGAGAGCCAGACTGGGCAGTGATGGAGGTAGGATCTCACACAGAGTGGCAAAGTGGTCATACCTGTCCACACAGAATTGTCAATTTCTACATTTTTACAATAGAATAGAATAGAATAGTTTATTGAAATAATTTTACATTTTTTGTGGCCACGCAAAGTATCAAATACACTTGTCAGCGAGGTCCAACATTAACTACAATTTGTACTAAGCAGTCTTACATTCTATATATTTTTCTTACACTAACTATATAAACTGCGTAATACATAATGTTAGGACTTAAATGAAGAAGTAATTTGAAATTATACGTTTTTAAAAATTAATCTTAATCTGAATGGTAGAGCCAAACAAAGTCTACATTCAACAATTGACGTTTTTGTTTCATGGATTTTCCTCTTTAGTCTCTTTGATTTTTATCCATCCCTCCTGTTTCCTTTCCTCCATCTGTCTTTTCTGCTTTCCTCTTCTCTCCACATACTTCCACACTTGGTCCTGCCACCTTCCTCTTTCTCTGGGGTTATTCTCAGCATACATTATTTCCCTTTCTCTCCATATGCCCCATCCACTTTATTCTTCTTCTTTCTATTGCCTCTTGTAGCGGTGTCACTTTCAACTTTCTCTGGTTATTTCATTTCTTGATCTACCTCTTCTAATCTTCTCTATTGATCTTAAAAATCTCATTTCTGCTCCCTGAAATCCGCTTAAGTCTCCTTTTTCCCATGTCCATGTTTCTGCTCCATATAATAAGACTGATTGGTAATACTTCTTGTACACTAATATCTGTTTTATTTCCAATATTCGAAATCCGTATTTTTTTTACCAGATCAAAAAAATTGACTACTATTCATTATTTTACTTCCTATCTCTTCTCCTATTGGGCTTTTGTTTGTCATTTTACTTCCTAGATAACAAAATTCATATATTTTTTCCAAAAGAATCCCTTTAATTGAAATATATTTAACTCTTCCTTTTATTCCGTCTTCTGTATTAACTTACATTTTTACCACACAGTTGGCTCACTTTGTATCTTAAAGATCGGCACCAGTGTGTACAGATCTCAAATAAAACTTTAAATAAAAATAGAATGGCTCATGGAGTCCCCCAGGGATATATTCTCAGACCACTTCTTTTTTTAATCTATGTGTGCAGATTGAACACAGTGATCCAGGATGGAGAATTGATTCAATATGCTGATGATACGACTCTCTGTATTAACCCTCCTGTTGTTAATTGCCGATGCATAGGCAATTTAGTACGTCTCGTAAATGTTAATTGCCGATGCGTCGGCAACTGTGCAGTCCATTGTTACATATGCTATTCTGGCATTATCGTTCCGTCAATAATACTCTATGTGGTATCAATCGAAACAGGAGATGATACCGAATAATTGATAGTCGAGTATGATTGATTACACGCATCGAGAGAATTGTGATTTGTTTACAAAATAGCTGTAACAGTCAGTGAAGGAGGATCGGCCATGTTGACTCGCCGGTGTTTACGTTTGTTTTTTGTCCTTTCCAATTTTTGCTGAGCAAATCATTTGTACATATATTGTATACATTTTTAAAGTTTACAAAATTTGAACAAGATGGCTATCCTGGATTTGTTTGTTTGTGTTATTTTATTTCTATGGTAACAGTGAAAACTTTTCTAAAACAACGAAAAAAAATGTTTTCTTCAGTTTTGGATGCACAAAATTTTTCAAAATGAAGGTATGTACATAAAACATATTGTAAAATATTCAGTGAAATATAACAAATAAAATGATATATAATAGTATGTATTTATAATAATAAATATATTTTATATTATTTTTCAAACAAATGTCTGCAAATCAAGCTAAATCCGCCTAACATTTTGAGGGTACATAGTGAACACTAGGAGGGTTAAAGAAAAAACATCCAAAGAATTAGAAATAACAGCTTTTATTGAGCTGAGTTCTTGCATTCAATATTTCAGTAAACTGAATCTAAAATCAAATCAAACTAAATCCAACATAATGAGTTGTTGTCTGCGACAGCAGGAGCTCTAATCTCAACCCAATGTCTTCGTGGATGACACTCTTTTAGAGGTGGTAAATTCCACAAAATTCCTTGTAATGTTCCTTGATAGAGGATTGACTTGGGACGATCATATTGACTACATTTGTGGTAAAGTTGCTTTAGGCATATATGCGTTGCACAATCTTGCAAAGTTCTGTTCCCCTAGTGTCTTACTCATGGCTTACTATGGCATGGTGTATTCACATCTGGCATATGAAGTGAGACTTTGGGGAGGTTGTGCAAAAAGTAAAATTGAGAGGGTTTTTAAACTTCAAAAAAGGCTGACAGAATAATTGCTAAGCTGAATCACAGAGAGTCCTGCTAGAATTCTTTTAGGGCATTAAAATTACTGACTTTAACTTGTCTTTACATGTATGAGGTGATATTATATTGCAGATCACGTTCTTCCTTGATTTGTGGCAGGAACTTTCACCAATACTACCCTAGAGGCAGGAACAAACTCCGAACACAGCAACACAAATTGGCACTATCAGACCACATGCCACATCAGGTTGTTGTCAGACTAATCAACAGGCTCCCTGAAGAATTTTCAATTAACAACTAAACTCAATTCAAAACTCGACTTAGACACCTTTTGATGTCTAAAGCTTTCTATTCTGTGGATGAGCTCATGATGAGTTGCTGGGAAGATTAAATAGCAGGACAGGAAAGCAGTGTGATTGTGGCTGTATGAATGTTAGTAATATGTATGTAAATGTGGGGTGAATGACCATGTGTTGTTTAGTTTTAGAATTTTAACACATTTTAAATATTTTTCTATATAATATTGATGATTGCATGACATGTTCAAAATTGTTACTACACAACAAAAAAAATTTGGATTTTCATCTCTAACCCATACTTACTTTTTACTTACTTGCTCTAGCATGTTATTTTTTCCTAATTATTCAACCCTCGTTCTCAATCTTCTGTATCTTTCAATATCATTATGTAATCTGCATATGCTACTATCTTAAATTCTATTGCTCTTGTAATTCCTTGCACCTCTGAAATAATTGGCAAAGAGTAAAACAAGTTTATGGCGAGCTAAATGAGATTTAGCAGCCAAGGGCCGTGTTAGTTTACGTAACTTCACTATTCATTAATAAAAATACAGTGAATATTAAGAAAAATATACCTCCCTGAGCTATACATATATGAGGTACAGTCAAAAAGTTATTGGAATCGGTTGAAATAGATTTACTGGACAAAGATAAAACTTAAAAAACCTGTATCCCTTTAAAAAACTCTCCTCCTACAGCAATGCACTTGTCTCTGTGATCATACAGATGTTCAAAACACTTTGGACACTTAATTTTTAAAATTTATTTCAATACTTTTGTCACATTTTTCCTGACAGCTTTAGCACATGCTAATCGTTTTCCTTTTATCAAGGTTTTCATCGTGTGAACAGGAAGTAATCGGCTGGCCCATGCTGATGTCCTCATGGTCAGACAAATAAGGAGGATGTTCTTGTGTGGTAACACAGTGCTTGACCAGGTAGTTTTACGTACTAACGAGACTCGTCATGCAGCAAAATTTGATTGTTTTCTGCTAATTTTTCAGGCCGTTTCTTAATAGCATCTTGTAAGTGCCTTAGTACGATGCCTTTTAAGAAATATAAAGTGTGTAGGTCAAATTTACCTTATATGTAATTTCATCAATCGTTATTCTTCAGTTTGCATGAACAGTTTGCCAAACTCGCTTAATGTTGTCATCTGTTGTTGCAGTCGAAAGGTGTCCACTACAAGAGTCATCTTTACTGTATATGCGACTTTCACGTAAACGTTTGTGCCATTCATTAAATTGGCTTTTCTTTGTAGCCTCAACTCTATACGCTTGAATTAACATTTTAAGTGTCTCAGAACATGACTTTTGAAGTAAAACACAAATTTAATGTTTTTTAGATGTTCTTTACATCAATTTTCAAAAAGCGCCAATGTAAACACGCAAACACACGAAAAGCGCTCTTCACGGAGGAACAATGGCAGCTGAGTGATACTCGCGCTACCCATATTCCTTCTCCAGGAGTAGTACTAGCTGATAGACAGCAAAATTCCCACCGGCAACCATGCTGTGTGTCTCTGGACATTGATTTCAATCCAGGGCTAAATCCAGGTTTCAACATCTGCTTCTCCGATTGAACGAAATCTAATTAATCCGCCCTGAAAAGAATGCCATGAGCAATCATTAACTATGTGACCCATAGTTTGAGCGTCGACTCCGCAATCACATGACTGATCATTTGCCATTCCTCACTTATCGGATCCTCAACTTTTCTCACAGTAGTAGCTGCATCTTCCCAAACCTCAACATTGTATATTCCTTGCAAGGAAGGTTCATTCCATTGATGATGATACAAAAAACTTCTTTCGACCAAACATATTCCAGATGTTTGCAATAATTTCCTTTTAATTTTTGCCAGCATACATAGTTTATTTTATTATATGTTAATTGTATTACAGACTTAATTCATTTTTATTTCTTTTATCATAATATTATGTGCTAGGCATTTCCAAATTTTCATCACTGAAATAAATTCAGTATGCATTGGTAGGTAAATCATATCACACTGCGAAACTATTTAATGTGCAAAAGTTAAAAAACACTTAAAATCTTAACTCTTAATGTAATTTAATTGACAAGGTGACATAAGGACCTCGTTTTACAATGTTTAAAAAAAAGAAATTACCATAAGCTCCATAAAATAAAGTTAAAAAAAATATAATTTTCGGAACTGATAAAAAAACCATAAAAAACGGTTTGTTTCCATTATATATCAGAGCAGATATATTTCTAGTAATATCACTGAGTACACAATTCATATAATCTATATTTGAAAATATTTTATTAATACATATGAAATAAAGGTGATTTCATATTGTAATAATAAACTGAAGATAACTACAGAAAATATGTAAAATACCATTACCAATATGAACCGTTGTGAAAATAAAAAAAAAAAACCGGTTTCAGGTTCTTTACTTTATGATGGTGAGGATGAATTAACCTGGCCCATCCCGTAAGAGCGATGCCACAGACACGTTGAAACTTGCTGGACACACTGTCCCTAATCGCCAACCACTGTTGGTGGTTGGAAACGTGATGTGACACGACCGGCAGCAGCTGACAGCTCCCTGTCGCACCTTTGAACGCAGATGCAAACCAGATCCTTTGGAACACCTGGCTGTACTTGTGCCAAATATCTGAACATAAAAAGAACCAGATTGGATAATCTATACAGTTCAAAACATCTCTGTATATTATTTGATATTAGGATTCCGAGTACAATCAGATTTGAATGAATTGGTGAAAATTCTTTGTAATGTGATAGTTTAAATGATTGTGATTTACTGGGCTTAATTTGGCTTGTAAAATAAACAATAAGACCTTAACTATTAGGTTACATTAAATAGAGTATTATGATTAAACTTAATAAAATATTACCTTCAGGAAGAGAGAAAGTACTGGCGGTTTGGTAATGCCAGACCATTGGCTCTACAAGTTCCCCGATCTTGAACTCTGGTAAACAAACAGTCCAGAATAGTACCTTTGGTATATTACATTGAAATAATCTTGCACATTTTTAACACCTAACAACGCATTTGTAAATCTTTGCTGTAAATAATAAAAGCTGTAATTTCTATGGTGTGGTCGAGTGACTGAGGCTTTTGTCTCAATCTATTATAATAATTTAAAGTGCAGCATCAAGTTTCTCAATATGTTTCAGCCTTTCATTTGTTAGCTGCGTACTTTCACTATATAATTTTAATACATAGTAAAGATTTGAGGTTAGGTTAAAAGGCACTAGGGTAGGAATTAGTATACTGTGGAACCTCGATGTCAGAATCTGAAGGGGGTTGAAAAATATTCATGTTGTCAAGGTATTAGTGATAGCGAAATTCTTGGTAGAGAGGTTAAAACGGGCAAAATTCCTCGTATTGAGGTTAGTTTTCATAGGAAATAAATTGTTCATTGTTAAGTTTAATTACTGCACTGCATACATACGTTGAATTTACTAAATCCGTGTACTGTAGGCTACTCATTAATTTTGTAATGAGCAAAAATTATTCCATAGTTCTATAATAAACAAACATCGTGTTTGGAATTAAATGTAGCACTGCAGTATCACAGTATTATGGTGCGATAATAGACACAAATGAAACAAACACAAATCTATACAAAGCATTTAATAACTAAGTTCAAACTGTAAAATGTCCTAACTAAGTCCTTGTAGCAATGTGTGAATAAAGTTATTTTTTATTTCATTTAAAAATGTATGTAATGGAATAAAATAGTCAATATTTATTGCTGCGTGTGCATAAATAAATGAACAGTAATAAAAATATAAATTTACTATACTTTGTATATCTCTGATATTGTATGAATAAGGAACATACAATATTTATTACATTATTTTTTACAAACTACAGATACAAATCTACTCTCATATGTACTGTCTAGTTCCACTTCGGTATTGTACCAGTGGTTGCGCCAAATGGAAGTCAGGGTTCCTGTTTCGACATGAATAAAATGGAAATATTCCTTCGTCTTATTGATGTTTTGACCGTGGGAATTCATCTTAAAGAGGTGAATTCGTGGTAAAGAGGTGTTTCAAAATTGATATTCATGCTATCAAGGTTTTGATTTTGTGCTCTCATTGTCTTGGAAATCGAATAAAATTCGTGTTATTGAGGTAGTTGGTCCGTAACATTCACGTTATAAAGGGTATTTTAACACTGAGTGTTATGGGAGGTTCAAGGGGATTTGAAAAATATTATGCTATCGAGGATTTCAAGGTTTCACTATATTAGGACAGATAGGACAGCGATCTTAGGTACGATGACAAGGCCACCAACACCTTACAGTATTAAACAAATACAGGAACTAAACATGAAACAAACATTTTCAGTGCCACTGGCACTTTCCTCAGGTGAGTAGAGAGCCACCTGTATTTATTTGTTTACTACTGTAAGGTGTTAGTGGGCTTGTATTCTTAATCTAACAATAGATTTGGAAATGGCAGTATATAGTCTCCAGTGAATGTTCCATAAAGTCATTAGTATACAGTCATTTTTTGTGACTTTGCCTATGCTAGAATCCTATATGGACAATACGGCAAGCCAGATGGGCCTGGTCAAAAAAATGAGCACCTATTATAACTGGAAAAAATAATTATAAAAAAAAATTGGTTATAATATTCAATTTAGTGAGTATCCTTTCATTTATGACAAGATATGTAAAGTTACTTATTCTGGGAATATTACGTAAAAACATTTAAAACATTGTTTAGAGCATGCTTACCATCTAAGAGAGTCTGATCCATGTTGCGCAGCATATCATCCCACATTATCGGCTGCACATGTGGGTATCTTTCCCGTAAGTGGCGCAGTACCTTAGTGACATGAGACAAAAACACACGATGTTTGGGCTTGGTGGAGCACACCGAACACATACCAAGATGCCAAACCTACCAGAAAAGTTCATTTTGAGTGCAGCTTTACAAAAACTACATCTATACATTAGAAAGTACTTTATATCATTTAAATAAAGTTAAACGTATTTGACGACTATGTTCCACTCTTGTGGTATGACTATATTACCATTACAGGCAACCCACCACACTTCTAATTGTAACACCTGGCTGGACATCATGGCTATCAGTGACTCAACCCATATTGTGCATCATGGGCAGCTCTCTGTTCCCGGCCTCTTAAAGCTGCTGTGACAGAGTCTGATGTTCTAAGGGCTGTCTTGAGACTTACAAGCAACGCAGTAGGTGCAGATAACATTCCAATTAAATTTATCAAAGATTCACTTTCAGTTACACTTTCTGTAATTACATCAATCTTTTACAAATCTTTAAGTCTATCAGTTTTCCCAGCTGCCTGGAAAAACACCATTGTACATCCTTTGTAGAAAAACACTTCACCCACAACAACCTCTGACTACAGGCCCATCAGTATTCTTCCTGCCCTGTCTAAATGCCTTGAAAGAATTGTCCATAATCAAATGTCCTCTTACATTGAACATAACAATTTACTGTCAAATATTCAATCTGGCTTCACAGCAGCACAAGTGCCCTTTTCAAAATAACCAAGAACATTCAATCTGTAATGGATAAAAGATAGGGAACTGTTTTAACACTTTTTGATTTCTCAAAGGCATTTGATTGTGTATATCACCCACTCCTTTATAACTCAAGGCTGTTAGTTTCTCATAGAGTTGCGTCGATTGGGTTGAGTCTTATTTGTTGAATCGCCGTCAGTGTGTGAAGACGTACAACAATGAGTCCTGCTGGAGGCCAATCGCCCGAGGGGTGCCTCAGAGCTCTGTTTTATTTATTTACTCATAAGACGCCGATCGTCAAGATATGGGCAAATGTGGATTTCGAATGAATGTGATGAGTGTAGATGAGCGAATGTAGTCATTGTTACACACTAAGGCCGACTAGTCCTTAGAAAGTGTCATTAATTAATAGCACAATGACAAATGAACAGCCGGTGGTTATCAGCTGATCCTTCTCAAAATGTGTTATGACTCTGATTGGGATCGAACTGAGAATCTTTAGCACATGAAGCTGGGATTGAACCAACTACGCTACCGACCAATCCAATTTTAGTTCCATTGCTGTTTTCACTATACATTAACGAATTAACTACTGTCATATAACACTCACATTGCCACTTATACGCAGATGATCTACAGATTTATCAACATTTTCCTACTTCCAACTTTCAAAATACTGTAAATGATACTAACATCAACATTACTTCTATTATTTCTTGGGCTCACAGACATGGTTTAAAACCTAATGAAAGCAAGACTCAAACTATCATTATTGGATCTTCTAAACTTATACCTAAAATTGACTTGACTACTGCCCCTAAGTTGAAGATAATGGACCATTATCTTGATTACAGTGATAAAGTGAAGAATTTAGGACTGTTAATAAACAGGAGTATGTGTTGGAAGGATTAGATCGTTGAGACTTGTAACAAAGTATTTTCTGGAATTCACAGTCTTAAACAATTTGCTCCTTATTTACCTCTTGACATGAAAGTTATTTTAGTTAGCACTCTGATTTTCCCATACTTTAACTACTATGACATTGTGATGGATGACATGACCGTTGAACTCTCTGATAAATTACAACGTGCACAGAATTATTGTATTTGTTTCATCTTCAATTTAAGGCGTGATGCTCGTGTCACATCCTTCTTCAATCATTTACTCCTCCTTAAACTTAAGGAGCTCCGACAGTATCACGCTCTTACTTTCCTGCATGCTGTATTAAAAACTGGTTCCCCTAGGTACATATTTGATCGTGTTAAGTTTCTTTCCCAGATCAATTCTCATTCCACTCAATATTGATATTCTCAGCTGTCTATTCCCCATCATAGCTCAATGTTTCTCAATAAATCATTTACGGTTTCAGTCTGTCCTTCATGGAATTCCCTTAAGAAATATGGATGATAGCGCTGGTTTTAGGGCTGACTTGAAGGACCTACTTTTGTGGATCTGGCGGGCGTGATGGGGGTGTGGGTGGCACTGTTTTCATGGTGGATTACCTGAGGCGAATGAGTCTGTGAGAATGTAATTTTTGATTATATTAATTCGTAAGTGTGTTAGATTATAGTAAATATTAAAATGTATTAGTTGCATGTTTATAATTTTTTCACATTTCTATTTTGTTTGATTAGTAGTTTTCACTTTGTAAATTGAATTTTAATTTTAGTTTGTTTGTATAGTTTTACACAAGGTTGAGTGGAAGATAGGACTTTATAGTCCTAACTCTCCATTTAAATAAAGACATTTATTCATTCATTTATTAATAAACGAGCAAGAAAAGCTTAAAGAGACCAAGGTCTACTATATAGCAAACTATATAGCTTTTTACTGATATTAACACTAATATAATTGCTTCATTTTAACAGCTTAACAAACGTTTGTGCAATTTCTCTTATGTTTTTGAAAAAAATGTATAAATAAACTACAGTCAAAACTAAAATTGAATAATTAACTGTTTATGAAAATCAATGTTACAAATCTTTACATTCAAAAATATTAAAACACTTGTCTGCAGCTTCTTAAAATAAAAATTTTATTTTAATAAATTAAATAAAAACATACTTCTTAAAAATCTCATGACAATAGCAATAAGTAATAGTTATCGTCGAATTGTAATTCATAAACTGAAAATTAAAACTTTTTTAACTTAATAATTTTAATGCTGTTCAGTGAAAAGTATTCATATTCATAAACATAAATTAAATATAAATATATTTTGTTAAATTTCACTTGCCAGTTTACAAGGTTCTGCGGGCCTGAGTGTGAACTTTATCCAACAAGTTGAGTATTGACCATTAGTTGGGAATTTGAACTTCGGACCTTGCCCTCCTCAGTCCTCAGTCTTAGCCACTGAGCCAACACGCCACTGTATGGTAAGTGAAACATTATAAAATACGATAATGCCTTAAGTGTTACTAAGGCAGTTGGAGAAAGCCATTTGTGTATGTACAGTGGTTCAATGCTGGCAGGAAAAATATAATTGAAATAAAATATAACTCTTAAAATAAATTTATAGAGCAAAACATTTTAGAGATAGATGAGATTACAACAATAAAAAGAAACTCTTTATCCTGAAAACAGAATCATAAATTATTATGTACTTGAACATTGAAGTTTCACAGCATCTAACGCACTGCAAAAATAATGTTTATTTGTTGTGTGCTATCTAACTTTACTTTTCACGTTTTCCTAAAATTTAAATCTATTTAATAGTGGATCACATAAAAGTTATTATTAAAATAAATAAAAACATAAAATTTCATAATTTTACTAGCAGTAACAAAATTTATGTTTGAAATAAGTTTGTTAAATATTAATTTGCAATATAAAAAAAAATTTATTTAGATAGTTGGCCGAGATAGTCTAACCTCGTCTGCTCCAATGTGGATGTGACGAGCTGCGGGAGACAGTTGCAGAAGCTGATCCAGCATGTCTGTGACAAGTGGCAGCGTGAGAGGGTTGTGTGGACAAAGGGCGGCTGGATATTGTGGTACCTCCCTCAGACTCTGCCAGTCCGGTAACTTCAGAACAAACTGCAACATAACAAAACAACTGTTTAGTTAAATATGATAATTCAAAGTAAACTAGGTCTTGGAGCTGTTTTGTCATTTAACAAACCGATATTTGCAATACTAAAATGATAAACAAAAATTAACATTACATTTACTATCTCAGTGCAGAGACTGTCACCTAGGAATTGCAATTTTCAACCTTTTGGTCTACCAATCAGGTGTCACGAAAGTAAGAGAAGTTGAACAAATTGACTTAGCCTGTTCCTTTTTAAATTTCAACAGTACGTTTTTTACTCCATTCTTGTCTCAATGCATACCCTTACGAATAAATGTAATGGGTGTGGAGAATTGGAGATGTGCAGTAGTGTTTCGCATATTACTTTGGTCGTAACAGGTGCGAACACTTGGCAATGGACGATCTGTAGTTGTATGTACCAGAATAACGGGGGCAACATGAATGACCAGACTACCAAACAATAGAACCTTAGTTAACCAATAACGTAACACGCACAACAACGAGATGAAGTCACAATTAAGTTTAAAAATACAATACTACTGATCCTAAGACATAAATAGACATTGGCGTTTAATAGGTTGATACGAGAAAAAACATGGTTTGTAAACCAACAATAATCCAGCCTTTAGATTAAATAATCATAACAACATATAAATTACTATGGGAATTGATTTTATGTAACCGGGCGAGCAGATGGCCAAGCGGTCTAAGGCGTCAGGACTTTGAGCCTGGGTTAGAGATTTGAGATAGCGTTGTTTAGAATTCAGCCTAGACTGAAAGATTTACCAGTAATATTCACTTTCTACTGTATTAGTTCACTCCATTACTCTTTATGGATAAGTTGTGCTCTTTGTGGAAGCGAATGTGTCGGTGAGTAGGTCTCATTTGGTGCGGGATGGTAGGCATCTTGGTAGTATTTTCTGAGTAAATTCATTTGTAACTGTACTTTTACTGTTACTTTTACTTTACTATTAGAGAAACAGCCAAGATCAAGATAGCCTCTTTGGTTCATAAGGTCCTACTCACAAGTCAGCCTTGCTATTTGAAGGAGAAATTAATGCATCGCTCCTTAGTAAGAGAGCTAAACACGCGGCAAGATGTCATATTACACTTGCCCCTAATAAAAACGGAAGCTGGTAGGAAGGGGTTCTCCTACTTCGGGCCCTTTGTGTATAATGCCTCCTCTCCTTAAATAAAAAAATTACAAGCAATTAAAAAGGTTTGTAAAAGAACTTAAATGGTAAATAACTTGTAAATATTAGTAAGTAGTTTTAGGTTAATTGACTTGAGTTATTTTGAAAAGCAATGTTATGTTGAAAATCGCTCAAAATAAAGACATTATTTATTTACTTAAGTTCCTTGCACAGATCAGTCAATGGGAAATGGGCAGAGTAAGATTAAGAAGATCAACCCTTCCTTAAAATAGAAAAGGATCTAACTAGATTTTCACGGCTAAAGTAAATTGTGACAAATTTCACTGTCTCACCAGCTGACTCACTTCACTGCAATGGTGGAAAACTGGTCAACTAAGAGGAGAGAACTGACAGTACCACATTCTGCCGGCTGGACTCATGATCTGGCCAACAACACCAGGGTGTGGATTTTTTTTAAGATCTCTCAAGAGTCATTGTTTGTGAAGAGGCAAGAAAGAGACTTAGAAGAAATGTTTTTTGAGTTATCATTACGTCCATAGCTAAATACTAGTTTCTTAATTTTTGTCACACATTTTTTATGGTTTTAAGCACTATGCAAGGTTTTTGTTGAGCGTTGATTACGAGTTATAATTTTTGCTTTAGAACCAATAACATTTTGTGACTTAATAATTCAAGTTTATTGAATAAAACTAAGAACTAGTGACCATTTAGAATTTATATTTATCCATAGAGAATTTCTAATAGCAATTACAATTCAACAACGACTAATATAGTACTTGTTGAGCATATAGGGAGTCTGAACAATTTTGTAAAAAACTTAATATTACACAGACACACACACAAATAACAACAAAACAGCATTTTCAAATAAAAAAAGATTCTTGATGATGTTTTCAAAAACATTATAAATAGGAAGGCAAAGCAAAACATAGAAAATTAATTAATTTAATATCAATTTTTAATATAATAAAAATGTATGCAGAGAAAACCAAGATAGTGGAATGTGGAAGGGAACACCAAATAAATAATGAAAATTGTGTAGAATAGGAGGATACAAATTCAAAAAAACAAACTGTATTACCTATTTAGGAGTAAGACTGACAAGCGATAATGAAGTACATATAGAGATACAACAAAGAATATGCAGCACATAACAAAGAGTTTCTCAGCTTGTCATAAACTTTTAGGCTCTAAACTGTTATCTCACAAAACAAAAGTCTGTATATATAAAACCATTATAAGACGGTGCTATTATATGTGTCAGAAAATTGGGGATTAAGCAAGAAGACCGAAAAACGACTAATGGTATTCAAAAACAAAATATTAAGAAAAATATATGGACCATCCTTTAAAAACGGAGAATGGAGAATAAAACATAACAGAGAGTTGAGATAGCTGTATTTGGATCCCTGAGACATCTCGGCCGAGGTGAGAAGCAGAAGGTTGAGATGGGTTGGCCATGTGCTTAGGAAGGAGGACAACTCCTTAATAAATAACATCTTAATGAACAACCCCGAGGGCAAAAGACCGCTAGGAAGAATAATTAATTAATTACCTGAATAATTACCTGGACCTTCATCTTTGACCAGCGCAAGCTGGATTGAGTGCGTCAAATATCATTTCTAAGTTGATCACAACTTTTGTTAAACAATAAAATATATACATCAAATTGACTATTTACATTATTTACAATAACTTGTTGGCGCCAGGTTAGTTTAGGCTACTTTTGTCTTCCTTAAAAAATTCCCTTAAGCTATAGAAGGGATGAAGCTGGAGCCAAGTCTTCAAATGAGCCCTGAAGATGGTGAGTGGTAAGGATCTGAACCCCACAGGCAGAGGATTGAAGAGTTTGACTGCGAAAATTGGGTAGCTGTCCTTCTTTTTGTTCAGTCTGCAGAAAGGAACATTAATATTGGCAGCACTACGTACGTTGTGGTTGTGCAGGGTATCCCTCAAGTCAAAGGAGGCAAAATTGGATTTCACTTCGACAAGACAAAGAAAGATGTACTGTCCAAAGAGAGTCAAGATGTTATGACGTCTAAAAAGAGGCCTACAATGATCAAGGTGCCCTGCAGACGAGATGATTCGCACTGCCCTCTTCTGTAAAATGAGAACATCACTGCAGACAGCTGCATGTCCCCACAGGATTAAACCATAGCTCAATTTTCTGTGGAATAGAGCGTGATACACAGTAATGAGGTAATCTGAGGTGATCATAGGTTTGAGCCTACGAAGCAGGTAGGTCACTCTAGCAAGTTTGGTGTAGACCCTGGAAACGTGATTCCAAGTTAGCTTGGAGTCAAATGTAAATCCTAGAAGGTTAACCTCTGTTAGTTTGGTTAGGTTTTTACGACTTAAGCTGCAGATTATTTCTTGGGTCTTGTTAATACTGAACTTATTGGCAGCAAACAATTCCTTAGCTCCAGCAAACCTCTCTGTGGCCGACAATTGAGCCTCTTCAGGGGATGTGCCACGGGAAATAATTATTGTGTCATCGGCGAACAGTAGTACGTCACCCAGTAGACCGAGGTCGTTGATAATTATGAGGAACAGAAGAGGGCCATCCACAGAACCCTGTGGGATGCCATGTTTGGCTGGTAGAGGTTGGGATCTGGCTCCATTCACTGAGAAAACCTGAAACCTGCCACTGAGGTAAGACTCGAACATCTGGAGGACTTTGCCTTGCACTCCATAGATCTTCATTTTATTAAGGATAATACTGTGTGAGACGCAGTCGAATGCTTTCCTCAAGCCTGCCAGAGTCAATGCCGTTGAATGCCGCTCCTCAAAACCATCAAGGACCGATGTTAATAGGCTGGTCGCAGCTGAAACAGTTGACCTTTCCCCTCTGAATCCATGTTGGGAGTCTACGAGTAGATTGTTTCCTTCCAGGTGTTTGTTAACTGGCTATTCATAAATGACTAAAAGACCTTGGCAAATATAGGTATAATTGAGATCGGTCTATAACTTCCGACGGCTGCAGGATCACCCTTCTTGTACACAGCAACTGTCCTCGAGATCTTGAGTGAAGAGGAAAATATACCATAATGTAAACAGGAGTTGACTACTTTAGCCAATGGGCAAGCTACAATGTCTGCAACATACTTAAGGAGCATCACTGACATTCCATTAATATTAGGGCTACGGGAGTTTTTGAACCCTTTTATTTTAGCAAGTACATTGCCTGCAGTAATATTGTGCCACTGAGTCAATTTGTTATGGCACTCCCCAACTGCTTGTGTAGCAATGGTAATAGCCGCAGTAGTGTCGGCAGAAGGCAATGAATCAACCAAACGATCCACCTCACCAAGCAAAAAAGTGTTGAATTCGTCCGGGCTAGCGTTGCATTTCAGAGGGCTTTTCTTCTTAACTGTCTGATTAACAACGCTCCAAGCAGCTTTACACGGGTTGATGGCGGTTTCAATTGCTTGCATATTAAACTTTTTCTTGGCCAAATCTACATTATGCCTGTACAAGCGCTTTGCTCTTAAATAAGACGAATATAAATTACTTTTGATTGCTATATCATTACTTGCCTTATACCTATCATGTAATGTAACTGTAATATTTCTTAGCTTGGCTAACTCGTCACTGTACCACGTTTTGGGAGGCTTAAGTACAGACCTAGGCTTTGGATGGCGGTTTATTTTCTTCCGGACCCTAGGTGGGAAGGAAGTATCAAAGGCATTCCTAAACTTTTCAAAGAAAGAGTTGAAGGCAATTTCGGGCTCATCATGTGCTACCAATTCCAATAAACTTCCCTCAAGAGATGCTTATAAAAAGGAAGATTTTCATCTTTGACTATCTGGATAGTGTCTTTCTGCCCGTTTTGGCAAGAAATAGGATTGTTGGGTCTGCTTATCCGTTCAAGGTTGGCGCTAAAGACTACTGGACTATGGTCGGCAATGACCCAAATTGAGATGGTGAGACCAGGTTAGAAAAGATATCAGAAGAAGAGAAGAGGAGGCAATAGACCGAAATCTGGAGACAATGTGTTAGGGAGGCAAAGTACCACCTTGGGTACCAAGAGCCACGGCAGTAAGTAAATAATATAAATTTTTACTAAACCGTTGTATACAAAAAATAAATGTATGAAATAAAATTTGAAAATTAAGACGCAAATTTTCAACACTTTTGAGGTAAGTATTAAACTATCAACACTTGCCTCAAAATGTCCAAAGGTCTGTACAAGAGGAATTACAGTGAGATTATTCTCGGTGGCCAAGTTGTGTATTCTAAGAACATCTGCCTCTGAGTAGACGGAGGGACAAGTTCTGAGCGAGCCTATACTGGCCAGCCGACCCCAGTAAGGGAAGGTGTCTTCCCACTCCACCAGCAGCCCAGTGGCACCCCATTCCGACAGCACTGGAAACAGCTGTGGACAATAATGAAAAATTAGTAAAAAATTTCTATGACAAAATGATGCATAAACGTATGTTAAACAGTTTCTTACTCAGCACACAACGTGTTGGTAGAAATACAAAACTAGTGAATGTAACAAAACACAAATTTATTGCATTGTAAGTATAAAATGTACAACATATTATGGTGATTGATATCAGTTAACAAAAATAAAAAAATAAAATCACACATTTACCAACCTCGAACCATAAATATTCAAAAAGGAATGGTACTGGGTTCAACTTTGCAACTTAACTATACTAATACAGTAGCGTCCCGCTAATCCAAACTTCCGTAATCCGAAAATCCGCTTAATCCGAAACCGAAATTGGCAAGATTTTTTGGGAAAATAAAAATGCCCTTACTGTAAGAACCACTACTTTTTATTCCTGAAAATAACAAGAAAATATTATTTCAAATACAGTATTACATTGGTTTGAAAAATCTGTTACATTTCTTTGTTTCAAAGCAGAATATCTCTCCCGTGAAGCTAAATTACGCCAGGGTCTTAAAAACATCATATCCACTCGCGTTGCGTTGGGGTCTTCCTCTATATAGTGTAGTGTGAGATCAAACGCAGCCGCGGCGTCTGTATGGATTACCCGCTGTTCACTGTTGCCGTCTTCTTCTCCCTCACTCTCAACATCTGAGTTTGTTGAAGGTTCTTCTGTGACCACTTAAACGATTTGCTGATCATCATATATCTCATGGCCATAATCATCAGCTTGCATCCACTCTTCAACATCATTGTTTTTTGCTTCTTCACAGCCAGGAATATTTTGCATTAGCTCTCTTAACACATTGGTTCCTTCAGCCCCTAAATCTGGCATTTCATCGTAAGTTAGACTTTGCCAAAGTTTTTCCAGGAGCTCCTTATAAGTTGCCCATTCACAGATTCCCAAGACTCTGTTATCCAGTAAATAATGTCTGAGTTTATGAAGTAGTAATAGTAATTGATCTTCATTGCTGATTAGTCGTCTCAATAGCTTCTTCTTATACAACAATTTTACATGCTGCCAAATGTGCTGATGCATGGCTGTATCAGCGGGGTCACATTTGGTGGTAAGAAAACAGCCTTTATTTCTCCACAAACTAATTCGCCATCTGACGCATGAGAAGATGCATTATCAATGATAAGCAGTGCTCAGGTTGGTAAGCCTGATGTCTCACAAAAATGCTTGACTTCTGGAACAAATTGGTTTGCAAAACCACTCTTTAAAAAGCTGTGCATTCATCAACGCTTTTTTAGAATTCCTGTAGTACACAGGTCGAGAATTTATATTCAGGTTTTTAAATGCCCTTGGTTTGGCCGACTTTCTAGTAACCATGAGAGGCAGTTTGTGGGTCCCAGCAGCATTACAACATGCTTAAACAGTTAACCGTTCTTTGCTAATTTTAAAACCTGGAACAGTTAGTTCGTCTTGTGCAGCCAGACTTTTGCTTGGCAATGCCTTGAAGTTAAGGCCCGTTTTCTCAGCATTATATATTTGCTGAGGTGAGTAGTTTTCTGCAGCAATCATGTCAGCAAATTTACCTACATATTCAAATGCAGCAGCCTCATCAGACGACAACCTTACTCCAGTGACAGTTCGCTGGCGTATGCCGTGACGCTTCTTAAAACGATCAAGCCAACCTGTACTAACAACGAAAGTTTCGTCACCATTCATTGGCCTATTTAAGTTTAGAGCTTTTTCCTTAATAAGGGGCCCATTAAGGAAAAACCATTTTCCCTCTCTTGAGAAAACCACAAAAACAAAGCTTGTATCTAGTGGAGTGGTTTTGGCAGATTGTCGAGATTCGGCACACTTACTTGAAGTTGCTGTACAAAACTGTTTGATTTTTGATCGATTTTTTCCAATAAGTGATTGTAGGGTTCTCAACTCCAAACTCAATTGCTAACTTAGATGCACTTTCGGTCCCAACTTAGATCATAGGTTCGGTCCCAATTTTTTCGGATTACCGGGACTACACTGTACTTGTAACACTTGTCAAGGTTGAGAAACTCATGCAGTTGGCTGGACTAGTCAAAATGGTAAATTATGAAATATAATTGTTATTATAATGGATCCTTACCACATCGAAATCATTCAGTAATGTTTAATTAGTGTTCAAATCACATGTAATGATATGCATTACCTTCTCCAAGTAATCCACTTTCAGCGGCGCTCCCTTCAAGTCCAAGTGAACGAGCCTGGAAAGTTAAAATAATGTAATAAAGTAACTAACCACTCCTTACAGTAACATTAAAGTAAAAAATAAGGGGTTGAAAAGTTAAGTTAGTTCCTCCCATTATTTACAGTCTATTTAAAACCATATAGTTCTGCATATAACATTTGTTGTCTGTACATTTTATTTATTTTCAATTTGTTGTAATATTTATATATCATTTTTTTCAAGTACCAGGAAGCTGAGCTTCGCTCAGTTGAATTTTGCAACCTGAAAAGAAAGGTAGCATCCATATCTCCCAGAGGATTCTGAGGATCGTTTGTTGTTGCTCTACCTTGTAGGTTATTAATAGATTTTGTTTCAGAGAACTTCCGCTTTTACCTATGGCCCCTTTGTGGAACTCGGCTTACAAAACGTCATAGGAGGACTCGGCTTGCAGCCTCATGGGAGAGCTCGGCCTTGCCAAGACACTCTGATACAGGCCCCTTTGTGGAACTCGACCTACAGCCGCCTCGCAGGGGAAAGTTTGGCCTGCGGCCTCACTAAATACCTTTAATTTGATACCCCACTTAAGTGTATTAGTCTAACATAACCCAATTTTGGGTTTTTGAGCATAGTTTTATTTGGAGGGTGAGCCCTAACCCTTAAAGCACCATTTATATAATGCCTATTTTCCATTAAGTGCTAATTTATTGTAAAAAATCAAAATTATAATTTTTAGTTGCTCATTTTTTAAAATTATTCCTTACAGGAAAATAAAAGATATGATATCATTTTGAAACTTTTATTAGCTTACTTTACCTTTTTTTCTTATATATGAATATGTAAATAAGCAAACTTTTACTTGAAAATAAGCCTCAGGCATAGATCACTTATACAGTATGAATTAATACAAAATATTATTACTGTTAATAAAATATGTACAATTGAGTATATTTACTGTTAAAGGCAAGGTCTGCACATAACACATATAATAAAAAATAAGTAAATACATATAGCACTTGAATACAATGTATTAGTACCTTCCACAAAATCAAAATCGGCCAGATTATTCATATTGACACTTAAAACTAATAAATTACTAACATATATTAAACTAAAGTAATGATAAAAACAACTAAATACACAGTTTCAAGAGGTGAGGCGGCGGACAATGACAACTGCTCGGCTCGACAGTAGCTGCACGTATATGCGTTTGTGGCGTTGGGCGGCGCAGCGGAAATGTACACTACCAGACAGAAAACCAGTCTCGTAGTGACTGACAGGCCAACAAAGGGTTGCGACTCACACAATGTGTCTCACATGAGTGACCGCCCATAATCCAAACGCACTACCGGATTAAATTAGAAACATTATTATGAAAATATTATTTTTGTAATTATTATGCGTATATGCGCTTACGGCGTTTAGAGCAAAGTCAACATACGCATGTATATGCGCTTACGGCGTGATAAGGTTTAAATGTGTCTCTTCCAAAATCTAATGGTGTAATGTGATCTAGGAGATAAATACTTATAGTTTGATATCCCACTTTTTGCTTGACGTCGATAATGGTTCCATATTGCTTTTTATGCTAGAAGTTGATAACACGGGACGTCTAAGAGCCTCTGGGGCAGAATTCAGAATTTTCCCAGAGTTGTGACTGGTGCCAATCGATTTCTTGTGGCCAAAAACCCCAAAAAATTTAAAAATTAAAATGGAGCCAAAAAGCCAAAAACAGTTTGTCCAGACATGGCGTGTTTATTTTATATATATATATATATATATATATATATATATATATATATATATATATATATATATATATATACAGGGTGAGGCAGACCACCCGTGCAGCATGTATAGCAGGAGAACGGTTTGGTCTAGTGGCCTAAAACAAAATGCTTTCCCCCTATATTGCACATGGGGAGTCCATTAAAAATGTTTTCATCAACCTTTTCGTAAAGAGTGTTGAAAAACTAGGGGTCATGGGTTCGAATCTCTAAATTATCAAATGCAAACATATGGCAAATAATACATCATTTTAAAGGTCTTGTTGAAAGAAACTCACTGATGAAAACAAAATTCATTTATCATGACACATTTCAAAATGGCGGCCATTTTTGTGGAAAATATTGACGTTTACGGAATACCCTATAGTTTTCTTACTGTTTGAGATAGGTTCATTCCGATTTCAATTTCTTACTTGCAAAACCCTAAGCTTCACTCTGATATGCCGCATGACTACTTTTATCATTATTTTGATATTGGCCCCCTAATACGAATTTTGAAAAATTAAAAATTCCTTAAAGTCAAAATTTTTAAATAGCAACATGCATCATGTTGTATATCATTTTAAAGCGCTTGTTAAGAAAAACAAATTTTGCATTACACCTTTTTTTGTATCTCCAGTGGTTTTTGAGAAATAAGCACAAACGTGTTTTTAATAATAATTTTCCCACCTTTTTACGTTACTTTGGCCATACATTTTGTATTTAAAAAAATGATCAGATTTATAAAAATATAAATTGGTATTTTTACTCTTAATGTCTTAAAAAATACACGATTTGTATTTTTTACAAGATTTGTAAATTCTTGTATTTATTTGTATTTATTTGCAACTTTTAACATAATTGCAACCTTAAAAAAATTAATAAGTAATAAGAGTATCGTACAAAAATATCCAGAATCCAACTGAACTTACTTTACTGTAAATTACATGTGCTCGAATTGAAAACCATTATTTTCTATACATAGTTCTATTCTGGAGGTGAAGCTATCTACAGCTCGCAATACTTCTTCGCCACTGATAGAATTTATACCATGTCTGATTCTCTGCATCATATCTTCGATTGTTGTTGGTCGTCTTTTGTACACTAAATCTTTCAGCCTACCCCACAAGTAGAAATCCATACAAGTTAAATCAGGAGATCTTGGAGGGTAGTTGACAGGACCACCTCTTCCAATCCATCTTTCAGGATATTGTTCATCAAGAGTTTGTCTGACGTTGTTGGCGTAGTGAGGTGGTGCCCCATCATTCATGAACCACAAATGTTCTATGTCTTCGTCGGGTATATCTATTAATAGGTTAGGCAGGTGATTTAGCAAAAAGTTGTTATAAGTGTCTCCAACTAGGTGTTCTCTGAAGAAAAAGGGACCTATAATTTTTCTACCAAGGATGCCACACCAAGTATTCAAAGTCCAGTATCTCTGATTATCCACCTCTCGCATCCAGTGTGGATTCTCATAGGCCCAGTACCTCATATTATGGCGGTTGCTGCGGAAAGTTGCTTCGTCACACCACAGTAAATTACGAAAAAAATGTTCACGTTGTTGTAACATTTCCCTAGCCCACAAACAAAAAGTCATTCTTCGATGGCTATCATCACCATGCAGTTCTTGGTGTAATGATATCTTGTATGGGTGCATTTTGTTATCTTTCAAGATTCTCAACACTGACCTTTGACTCACACCCGCATCTAGAGCTATTCTTCTGGACGAGTCAGTTGGATTGAGTTGAACCGCTGCCAAAATGTCTGGTGCCGTATCACTTCTTACAGGCCTAGCTAGGGTTTTTCCTTTATTGAAATCAGGCTGAACCTGTCCTTTTTCACGCACACGACTAGCAAGTCTTTGAAAGGCCATTCGTGATTGAACTTCTCTGTCTGGATAACGTTCTGCGTAGAGATTCGCAGCAGCTGAGTAATTCTGGAAACATTCGCCTAACACCATTAGCATTTGGAAAGCCTCTTCATTTGTGTACGGCATTTCAGTAAATACAGAACTATCATTCACAATAAAAGAACAAAATAAGGAATAAAGTGGAGAATTAAAGTGGTTGTCAAATAAAATAAGTTTTGTTTCAGGAACTAAAATGAAGTGTACAATAATGCACTAGAACAGCTGATTTTATAAACAGCTGAAAATAATCAGCTGATTAAACAATCATAAGATTAATAATAATTGCAGTAACCCAGGAGCAAAGTATCAACTGGTTGTACTGAACAGTAAAGGCCAATTGTGAAAGGTACCTAACCATGTGAAGCGAGTAATGGTACTGTGTATAAAAACTATTAATATTTATTTATAATATTAAAGTATAAAAATACAACAAACAATTTTAAATGATAAAATTACAATTATGGTGATTTCAGTTTTTTACAAAGGTCTCTTAATTTTAGAGAATCATACAAATCTGGAACCAAAAGGCCATCTGCCACATATTCCCTTCAAGATTATCTTAGTAATAAGCTTTAAACCAGATTGTAATAATACCAGATTAGTAATAATACTATATCTGTATTATTAGCAATGATAACACAGTACTTAATGTAAAACGCTTTTTGCCTGTATTTGTCAAATTGAAATATCTTAATAAAAAATAAATTTGCTTACATAATTCCTTATTTTGATTTACGCAATTAAAATGTTAGATTTTGACTCAGTGCTTTCAGTTTTGGATGTCAGTGGCCAAAGTAACGTAAAAAGGTGGGAAAATGATTATTAAAAACACGTTTGTGCTTATTTCTCAAAAACCACTGGAGATACAAAAAAAAGTGTAATGCAAAATTTGTTTGTCTTAACAAGCGCTTTAAAATGATATACAACATGATGCATGTTGCTGTTTAAAAATTTTGACTTTAAGGAATTTTTAATTTTTCAAAATTCGTATTAGGGGGCCAATATCAAAATAATGATAAAAGTAGTCATGCGGCATATCAGAGTGAAGCTTAGGGTTTTGCAAGTAAGAAATTGAAATCGGAATGAACCTATCTCAAACAGTAAGAAAACTATAGGGTATTCCGTAAACGTCAATATTTTCCACAAAAATGGCCGCCATTTTGAAATGTGTCATGATAAATGAATTTTGTTTTCATCAATGAGTTTCTTTCAACAAGACCTTTAAAATGATGTATTATTTGCCATATGTTTGCATTTGATAATTTAGAGATTCGAACCCATGACCCCTAGTTTTTCAACACTCTTTACGAAAAGGTTGATGAAAACATTTTTAATGGACTCCCCATATGCAATATAGGGGGAAAGCATCTTGTTTTAGGCCACTAGACCAAACCGTTCTCCTGCTATACATGCTGCACGGGTGGTCTGCCTCACCCTGTATATATATAATCCTTGTTCATATTTGTATAAACAGTATGTATTGTGGGAATAAATAAATATTGAAATACAATATAAATCATTTTGAAACGGTTACTAATAAATCACACATAAAAAAACATTATGCAGACTGCCCATAAGGCTTTAGGAAGTTGGACAATTTATAATGATATAATAGTAAAAATCTTATTTTTCATGGAATTTTATTAGAATATTTGTATTAAAGTAAAATAAACACAAAATAGGCAATTACTGTGAGCATTCCCTAATTCTTTTAAATAACTACTTATGTATTGCACTATTTACCTGTGTTCTGAAGTTTCCATGTTTTGTTTGAGATTAGGTCTATCTATTTTACAAACTTCATCAATATATCTGAAAAAAATTAAACGAATTACATAAGTTAATCACTCAGGTGTATTTTACTTAAGTCCAAGACTGGTAACACGTTAAATGTGGTTCATCAGTTGGTAAAAAGCAATCAATCATCCTGAATCCAACGCCTGTCTGTTCATCCAGGGGAGGCCAACTTGAGCGCTCTAATAAATTTCACTACAATTTTCACTAGGAGCAGCATAGTGCCTGGCCCACACATACAATTTTCCCTCCCCTCTCTCTACTTCACTGTCCTCGCCTGCCTCATCTCGAATTTTGTACAAAAGTTTATGACTCCCTCATTTATAGTAAACTCTAGCTTTTATATATACATATATTATTTTTTTATATATTATTAATCTACTCATTTGGCTAAAGATAACTGTATGGATATCAAGTCAACATTTGTGCAGATGTTATTTATAGAAAAATAATAGGTTACACTTAGGTGGCCATATTATCCATAAAGGATTTGTTTTCAATGTTACCTCTTAACACTAATCCTTTTAATCAAACAATTTCAAAATCAGTACATTTCCTTATCAGCTAAAGTATTAAATTCAATTTTCATTTTATAAAATGTCAATTGCCATCGTCAGTCATGTGTAGCAACACAAGTTTCAACCCATGCAGACCATTTCTTTATGGTATATTAATTATTTATATTTTGTGTTAAAATGTAATGATTAATATTTTTTTTGTCATATGTTTTAACAACTTGATTATTTTAGTATTTTTGTGATTTTATGTAGATTTTTTTGTAAGTTACTGTAAATTTTTGTGCAATTCAGATCTACAATTTAGAATTCAGATCTACCATTCAACGGTACTACATATGAAAGGCACACTTCGTCGGATATTTAGCAGAATATAAATTGAAGAGAAAATATCAGACAAGGACAGAGCAGCTACACACCATTTTCCTTGCAGCTGGATACCTATATCCTCCCCCTCTATAAATTTCTCTCCCACAACAAAGCTAAGTGAGGAGTTTAGATTATGCTTACAGGTTAGTTAAGGATTGTTTATGCTGTATTTTTGCAACCCTTCATGTTACTTGCTAAATTAAATCGTTGAGGTTTCAGTTAGATTTAGAAAGAGAGAAGAAAAAAACAGAGGTAGCATCCAATAATGCGCTGAATTTCTGTCAAGTAGTTCTTTCTTCCGGTTGCCATGCAGGGAACCCAATGGTTTATTACTATCAGATAGTCTAGTAGTATCTGGACTGTATATCAGCTGTGTTTGTGGTCCATTGTGGAGCACTAGTGTGGTCCTATGTAAATGCAATGCAGGTTAAAGTAGCTGTAATGGCAGACCTCACTAACCAAATTATTGGCACAAATATTCCTATTAAAAGATATATTTATTTGTAAGTAATAATACCATCAAGGGTATATTTCATTGTAAGAAAAACGATTAAAAATTCATGTAAGTTTATATCATTTTACTATTTTTTTACTATTAGATTATCAAACTCTGGTTTATATAGAACAGGCCTGTATCGGTTATAAAGTCGAGTCAAAGCATTAAAACATTGAATAAAATTTATATAGATATCAGTGTTTGGCCTGAGAAAAGGGACCTCTTGTCATTATAGCAAAATAACATAGGCCTGACAAGATGTCTCTTTTCAAAAACACATTAGAAAAGAAACATTACCGGTACTTTAAAAAATAGCCTCCCCTGAGTTCTAGCATCGGTTTAGAGAACTGCGGCAAATGTTGCCTAAATGCAGGACAGTTTCTTGAGTGTTTAAAACCATCACGACAACAGGTAACATTTCAAAAGCAGTATTGGCAGCATTTAAAACAGCTGTTTCACTACCAATCAGCTGTAACTGCATCACTTTTAGGATTGTACTCAAGTAGATCGACTTGCAATTTTATTTGATATTGATAAGATTCCATTTAAAATAATTTATACTTAATAAAAGTAATAAAAACGTCTTAAAAGCAACTAATGTCCTGTCTGAGAAAAGGGACCTCTTGTCGTTATCGGAAATAACATGGGGCCAACAAGAGGTCCCTTGTAAAATTTTTAGTTTTGTGTTACATTATTTTATAAAAACGAAATTTTAATGAATTCTTCTGGTGTTTTAAACAACTAAGACTGCTATTCTGAAAAAGGAAGTATTTAACTTTGTTTTGATGTTTGATATATTTCTAAAATATGTAAAATGTGGGTTCTATGTGAAAAAAGTTTTTAAACCTGTTTTTCTCAAAATGCCACTTACAATTTGTGAAACTTAAAACGTTCATTACTTAAAAGAAAAAATCTTAGAGGCGTGAAATTTACACCAACTTGTTCATAATTGTATGCTTAATTTAAAAATACCAATAACTCAAAATCGATAATTGCTGACAAGAGGACCCTTTTCACTTTCCGCCTGACAAATAAAAACTCATATTTCAAACTTTTTTCTAAAAGAAACCTTATTTTTTAAAGTGTCTAGGAAGTGTATAATTAACAAAAGGCACAATATAGCCTATTTTTATTGCCTTAGGGTGGTTTACACGAAACGTTTTACTAAACGTCTTATCATTCATAGATAGGTTAAAAGGTTCCTTTTCTTCTGTGTTCACACGGCAATGTATTTGCTTATGTTTTAGCTGAGCTCAGTTAGGTCAACGTTTAGGTTATGTTTTGATTGCAGTTTTACAATAGAATGGAAGAAGCGCTAATATTATTCTCAATTATTGCGATTCTCATTTGTGTTTTTTACTATGGTCACTATAATCCTTATTTCTGATTTTGCCAGAAACAAGAAAACCCCTTATACAACTCAATAAAATCTGTACGAAATAAATACATAGTAGTAGGTCTGACGACATAAATTTGTGAGATACTTTTTTTCAATAAAAGAAACTAAATAACTTTGTTTTTTTAAAAAGAAAATCTTAGCAACCAAATATAACAGAACAGGAAAGTTAGTATTGTATAAGGATTCCTTATTCTGGCAATATGACAAACAAGGACAAGTATTTACACCCTCCATATCATCGTTGCAGTTTTCACAAAACAATGCTCGCCTCATCAGTTTTCGTATCCGTCTTTTGTTTTCATTCCAATTCGACAAAACGTACATTTTGCTGTCTACACCTTGCATTATAGTGGATAGGATTTGTCGTTGCTAACTTGACTTAGAAAACTACCCTTTATCTCCTCACATATCCCTTTCTTGCATCCGGCTGAGACATCTTGCAGGATTCTTCAAGCCTCCTCATCTAAACTCAATAATACTGATTCCAAAAATGGTAATTATGCACTTTCTTGCCACCTCTGAAAATACGATTTCATGTTAATAAAGTGGTGAAAAATGAGTTTGTATCTCTTGAGGAGTTTGATTTCATCCGCGGAAAACTCGTTTTTTACCGAAAAATCGAAAAATAAGATTTTTATCTAATAATGAAAAAACCAACTTTTTTAAAAATCGTTATTTGTCGACAAATTTTTTTTTCATTTCTCGTGTTTTTCTTATGCTGAACACAAATATATAACTGGTTTTGTAGTAAAATTATTTTTCAGTTCGAAAAATGCATTTTTGTTGACATAACCAAACATAACCTAACTTATCCTAATTGTCTTATTTTCTCAACAAAAATTCGTAATTTGCGTTAAATTCGGGCGTTTGGCCTCCGTGACGGCCTGCCGGCCGTCACTCCGGCGGGAATATATGATAATTCGGTTTTTGTGATTAATAGTTGTTGTATATAATGATCGCGTAATGGCCGCTAATCGCGATCCACCGCGACAGTAGTTTTTCCGTTATTTCTCGAGAAATATTTGTAATAGACAAAAATAGTTTTCAAATTTTTATTCAGCGCAAAAAAACACATCAAAATGAAAAAAAGATGATCAAAATACCATTTAAATTAACGGAAATATGACAAAAATACTAAAAGTTGTGACATTGGTTTTTTTCGAATTTTTCGGTAAAATAAGTTATTTCCGCGGAATAAAAAGCATATCTCGTGAAAATATAGCCAATTCTAGACCCATTTCAAGCAAAATGTTCCAAATTTGTTTGGTGGCAAGAAAGTGCATAAATACCCCAAAAATAAGTATATAGCCCAAGTACATGGTATAAGTACATGGTGGCCCACAGTAATAATAATGATTTAATCTTAACATAATGAAAATATATATACCTAACTAATATGAAGATGCTTCAAAATTACAAAAAAACAACAAGTTAAATCATAGTGTCAAAATCTAGGAAATGTGATTTGAAATACCAATCAAAAAGCAACTTACATTAATGTATCAATTCATAGGAGCCTAATAGTTCATTCAACACCAGTATTAGTTAGGAGCAGTATGTTTTATAACATTGTATTCAAAAATGGTTTCAGTATAACTGTCATTGCCTCTTTTCGTGATTGTTCACTTCAATTGTACTAATATATTTTATGCACCGCTAATTTTGGTGTAATAAAGGATACTTGTCTATCAAGTATCAACAATGTATACGACAACAACAAATTGATAAATAAAAATAAATCCATAAAATCAAGTTTGACGCTGACGTTTGAGGAATGGGTATGTGTATTGTTGTGTTGTGATTAAATCACAGGTGATCCAAGAAAATACGTTGTTAAAAAAAAAACAAACACTACCAATAGTCTTTATGTATGTCAAGGAGTGTATACACAGAAAATGATTTTTTTTTATAGTACGAAAATTACCCTTAGCTACTGTTAGCATAAACAACTAAATAACCAGATAGTAATTGTATCGCTTGGTTATTAGTAGGTCTGTAAAGGCTGGGGAAATGTTCCAGGAGTTAGCTGATGATATATATCAAACTGTTTGCTAATATTGGCGGAGGATATGATTGTGACAGATTTCAACAACTGACAACATGTTTCTTAGCATGCAAGTGCAGAGTAACAACGTTTAGCCAACTTTCAGAGGCAGTTGAGCACACTTATCCCCTAGTTGGTGATGCACTGAAAGAGTACCAAGAATTAGACACTTGGTATCCTTTTGTAGTCTGATTTCCCCCCAGCAATGCACACAGAGTATATCTTCTCACAAGCCAACGACTCTTTTGAATTCACCTTGAGGTCTTCTAAGGGTATAAGAAACACCTTGACAGGCAGTTATTGAACAGGCCCTGCATTAGGAATTCTTAGTGCCTACATATTTGGTGGACTTTGAAATGTCCTCAAAATAATCTATCTAAAGAATGTCAGATGTTGCATGCTCATTCAGTGGCGTAGCTAGACCTGTGGTGGCCCAGGTGCAAGATAAGCAAATGAGGCCCCAGGAACATGACAAAGTACCTCCCCTCCCACCCAAAAATGAAATATATTAAATGTTATATGTATATTTAGATTTATCAAATAAATGATTAAATTTTAATTTGGGATGCAAATAATTTGTTTTTTACGGTAACATTGAACACATGTTATAGAAGAACAATAAGTTCCCCGCTTAAATATTGTTCAAGTTTATTCTTTGGTGGCCTAAATCAAAGTTAAAAAAAATACAACGTACATTTTACATTAAAATTAACTGTTATAATACGAGGTAAGAAAAAAGATATCTAAAACTTTACAGTTTTACAAAAACGACTTATTGTTGGTGCAGAAATTATGTATACCTAGTTTGAAGGCTGTTTACTAAGAAACTAAATGACTACGATGTGTACAGTCAAAACATATTTTTCTCGCCTAATTGTAAGTCATGACATAAATATATTTTAAAATATGATTAGGTTTTAGTTTTTTTATCCTAGTTGGAAAAAAGCACCGGATTTTTAAACTAGTTTTCACCGTGCTTTAGGTTTAGACTTTTGATACACAATAACCCGTTTTGTATCCCATTTATATTTTGACACGTGATTAACAGAAATGTTTTCTATACGTTTAATACATATAAGAATATTTACTCTTCAAGATAAAAATTTTGATTTGATTGAAAGAAGGCCAGGAAGAAGAAGTTTTGACTCACCATTATTTTCCTCGACTAATTATACGTTATGTCTTATGCATTTTAAATTATTATTATAAGTTTTAATACATTTTTATCCTAGTTGGAACAAAAAAGTACCGGAATTTTAACAAGTTTTCTCTGTGCGTCAACTTTAGACTCTTATTGCTCAAGTGTATCGAATTTATATTTTAATACGTAATTGATAGAAATATTTTATAAAAGTTTATTAAATTTCTGAATTTTAACTTTTCGAAAAAGTTCTTATTAATTTTCTGAATAACGTTTTCTTGGCTTCTAGATGTTTAAAAACTAATTACTTTGTCACATTGTAATCGTTATGAAATATATAGTTACCAACAATACACTACTTTTATATGCGTAAGTGAATGCAGTAATTTAAAATTGGTTTAAATCACTTTAAAATAACTTTAAATGGATAAATTTAAATGTATTTAAATCGATTTTAAATCACTGCATTTACTTACGCATATAAAAGTAGTGTATTGTTGGTAACTATAAATTTCATAAAGATTACAATGTGACCAAGTAATTAGTTTTTCAACATCTAGACGCCAAGAAAACATTGTTCAAATAATTGATAAGAACCCTTTTCTCAGAAATTTAAAATTCAGAAATGTAATAAACTCATATAAAACATTTATGTCAATTATGTGTTAAAATATAAATGCAATACACTTACGGGGTTTTGAGCAATAAGAGTCTAAAGTTGACGCACAGAGAAAACTTGTTAAAATTCCGATACTCTTGTATTCCAACTGGATGAATATAAAAGAAATGTACAGGAACTATACTTTTCAATAGGATTACAACGTGATCAAGTAATTAATTTTACAACAACTTGAAGCTAAGAAAACATGGTTTCAGGAAAATGATAAGAACTTTTTTTCTTGAAAAGTTAAAATTCTGAAATCTATGAAACTTATAGATAGCACTCCGGTAAACCACGCATTACAATATTAATACGATACATGTACAGGTGTTTAAATAGTAAAAGTGTAAATTTAGTGTACAGTGAAACTAGCTAAATTTCCATTACTTTTTGTCACATCTAGGACTAAAATTATTATAAAAATTACAAAAAATTCGTCATAACGTAAATTAAACGAGGAAAACTGTGTAATTGGACTTTACACGGGCCTCTTAGTTTCATAGTAAACAACCTTTAAACTAGGTTACACATAATTTATGTACCGACAGTAATCCCAATTTTGGTGGGTATGGTGACTACAACAAATGAAGCATTACTTATCACAAACCCTACTCGTCACTGATTGTCATACGTTAACGCGACAAACTACTAGCCTATGAGGACAAATAAGTAAGATGAGACGAAAATATTGAGTTTTTTCTCTAAACACATTTTTTCTGAGTTAGGGGCCCCAAACTTCGGGGGACCCGGTGCACCGCACCGGCTCCACCAGCCTAACTACGCCCCCGCCCCTGTGCTCACTGATCCGTCCACGGCTTATTGGTATGGTAGAAAATGATCATGATAGATTTATCTAGATATGTGGGGTCAGGCAAGGAATTCCTTTGCAGAAGTACTTTTTACATAACTGGCTGTCGATTTAAATCTTCAGCCTCTTTGTAAGAGACGGAGAATTCAGGATTTGACCATTCTCTTTAAAATATTTTTATTGATACTCTAAAGCTCCTCGAATGGATTGACTTCCAAGCACCCTTAAGAGCCAGATCAAGAGAATGTGTGTATAGTGCTAACATAGCACTGTACCACTGTGTCAATGCAAACTCTAGAGTGTGTGTTAAGTGAAGCCCAAGAAAGTGCACCTGAAGATTAAGGTGCAATCCTTCGAAACCGGTTGTACTGTGATAACGCAAGATTGGTGACTGAACAAAACAGAGGTAATTATTTTATCCTTTATTGTTTAAAACAACCGATCAGGATAATACTGGTAGCATAATAATGTATTTACATGCACGCTAAGCAAAACATCTTCTCCACTCTCTATATAAGGATTTTCTCGGTTTTACATCTTCGGATTCAGTATCAGTTTCTGAAAACAACACGTAGTTAATTCACCATTTCACCAACATTTTTGAAAATCATATTTAAAACATTAATATTCTCAGCTTACTTCTCTTTCAAAACCCCTTCAATGATTTTTACTAGGACTGATGCTGACTATTTTTTATAATGTATGTTTTTTATTTTGAAATTTAGTGGCAACGAGACAAAACATGTTCAAAATATTGTGCATAAAAATGAATTCATTTGTGCATATAACATCTCAAAGGAACATTTCTTTCGATGAAAGCTTCCGTCATCCTAAACTGAAATCAGGTTAAACTCCTTCCACAATTGGTAAAATTAAATAAATAATAAATGGGGCAAGTATAAAGGAGTACAAGAACAAGTAATTAAATTTACGACCTCTAGAAGCTAAGAAAACAATGTTTCAGGTAATTGTTAATAACCTTTTTCTTGAATAAGATAAAATACTAATATTTATAAAACTTATGAGAAACATTCTTATCAATCACATATTAAAATATAATGTGATACATTAACTGGTTTTTTTTAGAAATAAAGGTGTAAATTTGATGTACAGTGAACAATATTTAAATTCTGGTACTTTTTTGTTCCAGCTACAATTAAAAAAAAAATCATTTGTTATAACGCACAATTAAATGAAAAAAAACAAACAATTTTATGATTGGAGTTTTCATAAGCCTCTTATTAAACAACCTTCAAACTAGAGTGCACATAATGTATGCGCTGACAGTATTTACTGTATTTAGTTTGTGTTACTGGTAAGTTTCAAATTAAAGAAATTGGGTACTTTGAGGTGGCATGAAGTGTTTTCAAAGCCTACAAAAACTAAAAAAATAAAAAAATGAAAACTCCAGATCAAGGGTTTGGAATAAAATAAATAAATAAACAAATCAGCAATATCAGCTTAAGTTTTAAGGTTATATTTCATTTTCTTCTGGGTTATATGTGTGTTTTAGCTTATTAATTAATCATATTGATCATTGGAGTGAATATTTTTTAAATGATTGTGCCAAGTTCTGATAACTTATATTCAGATGACTCAGAAGATGGAGCTGTAGAAATAGACATTTATGTTCGTAAATATCAGCTTCTTTTGGAGAGATGTGAAGTTTTACAACAAGTGAGTTATTCAAACAAATACCTCAGTTAGTTAAATATGAAATTGCTTGGCCTCAATAGTAAGCTTATTTTTTATCACTTTTTGTAAAAAAGTTTTACTTTCAAGACGTCTAAAAAATGCAAGTCAAAGTCGCCTCCGGATCTTGTCCATGCTCTTGCTAGTAGGGTGCCCACTCTCATAAATCAGGGCTAACAATAGGGCTTATTAGTGCAATGTAAATATAATCCTTAGTGAATGGTGTTTGGACAGCACATATGATACAGTTTCTGTCTCTTACCACACAGTCACCCAAAGAAATACAGTTTTTGCCTTCCCTGTTCTCTTTAAAAGTGCCAGACAGGACCGTATTTACAGGGGGGCTTGACGGGCTATAGCCCGAAGGGGCAATTTTTAAACACTTTTCAGCGGCGATCTAATAAAATACAAATTTTAAAGATTTACTAACATTTATTTCCCTCCTTTAATGGGTAAATCATCCCTATTATTATTTTGTACCCATATGTAAAATAATGGTTTAGAATATATTCATATATTAGTTTGGAACTATTAAAGACGGTAAAATCGTAAATCCGGACCTGGTGCCAGAGTGTTATGTTAGATCTGCTATTATGCTGTCAAATCAATTTAATTTTTCATTCTAATTTAACTCGAAAGAGAAATATGATAAAAGTGTAATCCATATTTTTATTGACCATACTGTAATGTAAATACAGTATTATAAATGTAAACAGCATTTATTTTTATTGTTTTTATTAGGCAGGATAAAATTGACTTAATCTGGTTTAACTCCTATTTGTCTGATAGTTCTCAATATGTTGAAATCAAGTTCTAATAGAGTTACTAGTGTTACATCAGAATTCTAAAATCAGGAGATCCTAAAATTTGGTGTCTCAAGGATCCATAATGGGTCCTCTACTTTTTCAGTGGTATATTGAAGATGTTGCTTCTGCTCTCTCTTAAAAAAAAAAATAAATAAATATAGGGTATGTTTATATTCTGACCATTTAAATTTAAAAACATCAGCTAATGTAATTGACCAGTTATCATTTATTTACCAAATTGAACTTTTATGTATTAATTCATTTTTTAATTAAAATAATTTAGTACAAAACAAATGTTATATTATTTAAAGCCGCCCAGGAGAAACATTTAGATATTCCTAACATCACTTTTTAAAATTATCAATTAGAAAATAAACAACACATTTTTTTGCTCTATTTATAGACGAGAATTTAATTTGGAACCTTCATAGCAAAAACGTCTTAGAGATAGTAAATTCTCCAATTTTGCACTAATCAAATTTTGCACTAATCAAATTTCATATAACACTAGCCAAGAGCCGACCAAGACATAAACCAGAGAGTGGCCACTTCCACACGCTTGCTTGGTGATGTGTAATGGGTTTGATTGAATCATACGATTCGACGTGGGTGATAACAATGCTATCAAGCGAATTACTTTAGCTTCTGCTGTGCACAGCACAGTTTATGTGGTCACCAAGATAACATTTTGGAAAATGTATGCTTAACATTATCCATTAAAACATTTTATTATATTAATGAACTGTGCTAAATAAAAAGTATTATTAATTGTTAGTCTAATCGTGGAGGTAATTTGTTACAAAGAATAGTAAACATGCTTTGCTTTGAAATATTAATTACAATTAATATTGTTTTCAGGACAATGAAAGACTGGTCAACAGAACTCAGCAAGTTAGAAAACTACTACATAAATACAGAAGGCAAAGGAAGTAAGATAAGTTTGTATCAAATGTGCTATATTAAATAACACTGAAGTCAATTCTTATTTGTGTGTTAAGCTATTTATTTAAATCATACAGTAAAATATTTTGTGTATATATATTTGTAAAATAGCTTCCATTCCAAGTTTTAATTTTATAATATTTTGAACAAGGGGAGATAGGTATTACAAGGCAGCCCTAAATTAACTGTAAAAAAATAAGTTATTAACAAGGTTGTCAGTTTACTCATTTTTATTGAAAAAAAGTGGAATAAAAGAGTGTCAAATGGCACCCCTGAAAGTCTCCAGAAATGTCATGGCGGAAGAGATAGACAGAGCGATTTCTGTTATACCAGCAGGAAAAGCAGCCGGTCTTGACGGTATCTTTCCAGAATTTCTGCTGCATGCTGGTAGCAAAGTGAAACAATGGCTTCAAACAGTCTACAATAAGATATTAGCTACAGGCGAGTTGCCAAAAGCATTCAAAAGTAGTAGCTGTTCTGAAGCCTGGGAAAGATCCTGAACGAGTGAAAAGTTATTGATCTTACAGCAGCTTATGACATAGTATGGATCAAAGGTTTGTTGTTCAGCCCCCTTCTATTGGAACTTTTGCAGTCAATGCTTAGTGCCAGATAACTTTAGCTTACCAACATAAGAACTTCACAACTACTGAAGAAACACTTACCATGCAGCCCTTGAAGAATATTTTAGAACCTGGAAGCTGAATCCTAACCCATCAAAAACCGAAGTAGCCTGCTTCCACTTAGACTTGCTAATCGAAAACTGAACATCTTCCTAAATGGTGTAAAACTCCATCATAATGAGCATCCATAGTACCTGGGAGTAACGTTTGATCGATCGCTGACCTTTAAAAGCCATCTTCAAAAAACAGCAGCTAAAATTAAAACCAGGGCAAATGTATTACATCATATTTCCGGAACAACTTGGAGAACCAACGCACGCATCTTGCGTACTACTGCTTTGTCACTGGTCTATTCAGCTGCTGGATATAGTACTCTTGTTTGGCTTAATAGTGTTCATACTAAAGCGGTCGATGTCCAACTTAATAGGGTCATGAGAGCTATTTGTGGCACTCTCATGTCAACTCCACTTCCTTGACTCCCAGTGCTGTGCAATATAGCTCCTCCAGAGATAAGACATCAGGAGGTAGTACTACTCAAAGAATTCAATAAGATCTGGAATGCCCCGCATCTACCCATTATACAGGATCTCCCACATCAGAACGGTCGCTTAAAATCTTGAAACCCACCTCAATATACTGCTTTCCATTTGGGCAGATCAAACTTCTCGTCCAATACCAGCTGGGCCGTAGCGTGGAACAGTTTTGATGGGCATAATAAGTTCCTTATTAACGATCCATCAATACCTGTAGGTGGGATGAACCTCCCTCGTAGGGAGTGGACACTGTTAAATCAGTTCCGAACTGGCGTTGACAGGTGAAATTACTGGAGGTATAAATGGGGATTGACTGTAGATCATTCAAGTGATTGCAAGGAGTCTATCCCTGCACTCTTTTATGGAGGGATTGGTCAGCATACACAGAAGCAGTGAGGCAGGTGTTTGATGGTTCTATGGATTGGACTTAGCTTTGTGACAGGAGATCACTTTACAATTTATAATCAATGAATATATATTGGAATTAATGGAAATCATGACTTTTGGACATTTATCAAATTATACATCGCAGCTTTATAATTAACAAGTGGTAGCTGACAACAAACATACGATATATATATATATATTTAACTCACTGATTTGCCAGCTTTTCAAGGGCTAACAGCAGCCACGAACCCCTGTTTTTCAGGGGTTGAATAAAATTCAAAATTCAATACCACTGTACGTGTACGGGTGGGCGGGTGGGTCAATACCACTGTACGTGTACGGGTGGGCGGGTGGGTCAATACCACTGTACGTGTACAGGTGGGCGGGTGGGTCAATACCACTGTACGTGTACGGGTGGGCGGGTGGGTCAATACCACTGTTCGTGTACGGGTGGGAGGATGGGTCAATACCACTGTTCGTGTACGGGTGAGCGGGTGGGTCAATACCACTGTACGTGTGGGGGTGGGCGGGTGGGTCAATACCACTGTACGTGTACGGGTGGGCGGGTGGGTCAATACCACTGTACGTGTATAAAAATATAAATCTAAAAAAAAATAAAATAAATATAAATAAATAATATAAAAATAAATAAATATAAATAAAAAAAAATATAAATAAATAAGGAAGAGCCTGTCTTGTAAAATAAACAGTATTTTATTGTTGATGTCATTGCCCCAAGCAATAATTCCATAAGATAGATGGCTTTGCAAATAGGCATAGTAAACAAAGGGCCGTACTTCCCATAAGGCCGTGGCCTAGGATTTCCATGTGACATTGATATAAAAATATATTTATAAATGTAAAATGTCAATAGAAAAACCCGAACATGTAAACATCAATACTATGATAAGCTGCAAAACACCATGGCAATCACTCGCTACTGGGGTTATCATAAATATATATTAATTGACAGTTTCTTGTTGTATAATTATGAACATTACTATTAGTAGATATAATGTGTAAATTATAAAGGCTTACAGTGGGTTCTTTTGTAATCACTTGTGATCACTTTAACTGCTCGTGTTTGTAAAATAAACACTATTTTATTGTTGATGTCATTGCCCCAAGCAATAATTCCATAAGATAGATGGCTTTGCAAATAGGCATAGTAAAAACAGGGCCGTATTACCACCATATTTGGATGGACTTATGGTGAGTTGTTGGACATAACAAGTCCATACAATAACACACCTCTCTCATAGGTACTTACATGTACACAGTGGTACTAACTCACCCGCCTACCCATACATGCATAGTGGCATTAACCCACCCGCCCACCCATACACGCATAGTGGCATTGAAATGTTGAATAAAATTCTTTAACCAAAGTACATTACATCCTATGTTCATTAAATTTTACAATAATAACAACAACAAAATTCTGAAAGATCTAAATTAAATATGTAATAATTCATGAAATATTGTGAAGTATATCACTTTCAGTACCGGTACCGCTTATGTGATATCTTGGTTTCAGTGCATCATAGCATAGAAAATTCATATGGAATAAATTTGTCTTGGCTATTTATTTATCACATTTAGTGCAATCACTACACAGTTAAATATGTAAACTCTGATTCTGATTTTTTGTATCGTCTTTCCAAATTTATTCAAAGTTTATACTTAAAAAATGCAGTCTTTGCTCTCAATGTGCTTTGCTATATGTGAATAGCCTTTAAGATCCATACAAAGAGCCACTTCATAGATTCTTTTTTTGTTTTCTAATGTAATCTTTTCTTGTTTTGTGCTTTTTCTGGTTTTGTAAATTTGGTACTGTTTTAAGTATTTTATTCTGTTTAAAGATTTCCCTATGTTACATTTGTCCCGAAATTTTGTTTTCACTACTATTTTGACTTTTTTCAGACTCCTATAATTCGGTTATCCATCCAGTAATTTTTATATTTTCTGTGCATTAAACGGTTTGGTTAAAGTTGTCTTTGCTTTTGATGTGATGAAAGAAGTTTATCCTTCTCTTTTTATGACTATCTGCTTTTCAGCCCATTGATATCAATCCTCTAATTTTTTACCCCTATATCTTTTTGAAGGCCTTTCTCTCATTCTTCTATGTTTCTTCCATTTCTCCATTTCTGTTGTCAATGGTTCTGCTGCAAACAGACTTTCTGTTTTCAATGTATTATAATAATATTCAAATCTTGGTTCAAATTGTCTTGAACTAGTTTATTTGAGTCATAATAACCAGCGTACAGTAGTCGACCATTCACTTATGTTTACCTCGAATTCTATAGAAAAGGTTTTTCCTAATATTAAAATCTAAAAATGTTGTGTGCCGTTGGCACATTATGATCATCTCTCGGACAGCTCAGCCTTTCCTCTCTGTTTCATTTAGTTTTAGTGTCTTTGTTTTCATGTTCCGTGATTTCGTTTTCTGTGTTCCTTGACATTGTCAACAAGCTCACCATTCTGGCTTGGCTGCCGAGGACAACATGTTTTGTGGCTAGAAACGTTTAGCCCTGGCTCCGGGGTCGGAGAGTGATGAAGACGGGCACCTGCATGGTTACTGATGGCATTTTCCTGAAGGCACAGTGCGGAACCTACAGAATGAGACTAGCCTCTACTATGCGTCTCAGAGGGGCAGCCACTTCTTCACCCTTTCCACGCTGTCCATCCATCAGCCCCCAGGATGAAGACATCGACATGCAGATGACCCAAACCCAGTTTATTTTCTGGCCCCCAGCATTGAACTTTAGTGAAGAACCATAAGTGCTACCTGTGAAAAACTTATTTTGTTGTTTCTGTGAACAGTGTCATTTTAAAGCAAGTTAGATTTTTTGTTTGTTTGTATTTTTTCTTATGGGAGGGGGGTGTTCTAGTAATTTTCTTTTAAAGAACGGGTAATTCTTCACTTGGTTGTTCGCATTAGGAGTCGCCGAGTTTAGCCTGCTGGCTTTTGGCGTAATTATTAATTTAATTCTTTTCCAAATTGGTCAAAACCTTCCAAATTTATTTTGTTACCCGAGGCCCCGTAACTTCAGCTGTTTATTCCTTCATGTATTCTGTTATTTAATTATTCTTGTATGGGTTCATTGTTATTATTTATTTATATTGTTATACATTTTTCAGAGCTCTATTTATAAAAAATGTTTTTAGGCCTAATTATTGTCGGCACTGGTGGCGCAGTGCTGTAACCCAACTACATGGGGACAAAGTGTTTGGGAGATTGTAGGCGATAGGTTGTATGCTCGGTCCTCTTAATACCGACATGGCGTTCGCTTGGTGGCTGCTATCGGCGTGGACACTACTAGAGAAGTCTGGGGTGTCCATGTTGGGTGGTAATCATCGTGCGGATGTTGTGTGGGGGAGATGACTGAATATCAGGCTTGTCAATTAGCTGATAATCAGACCAGCACTACGTGGTTCGGATTCCACGTAAAGCTGTAGGTCCCTTAGTTGCCCTGGCTGTTGGGCTATTAATAAATTGCCCTTTCTGAGGAACAGAACTCAGTTAGTAACCAGACTACACTCATCCACACTCATCCTACACTCATAAAACCATTCATATTCGCCTTAAAATACGCACAACGTTGTGTCGGCATCTCATATGTAAGAATGTAAGAATTTTGATTTACTTTTTCTTAATACTTCTGTACTGTAACTTGATAATCTTGATTTTTTTTATTTTGCCTCGAGACCATAAAATATATTTATAAATTTTTTCTGTAACTTTTCACAAACGGTCAAGAGCCCTTTTTGTCTGTAAATGTTTTTATTTGTAACTTAATATTTTTTTCAATACTTTTGAATTAAATGTTTTTTTTTTTAATTTTCCAGGCAATTAATGGGTCCAGCGCAATGTTTTGATAGTACGAGGGTGGGTTGCAGTTGTGCGGTTCAACAATTTTTGATCGTAAGATGTATGCTATATTTTACAAAATATGCCTTGAAGGGTTTTCCCAATTTCATATCCACAAGTGTTCATGTATTGTTATTTTGATTCAATAATGCCAAGGATCAGTGAGTGAGTAATTAAATTACACTAGCAAGGGTGTGGGTAAGGGCATAAATCAGTTAAATCGCTTATTTAAGCCTGTCTGTGATATCACGTCATTTCTCCCCCTCCCCTGAGGCAGACTCTAAAAGGACATCTAGCTGGGACAGGTGGGTGTATTCCTAGGATGGTGATAGTAGTTTTATATACATGGCATGTTGATGGTCCTTTCATTAACCCATACTTGTGCTATGTGACATTAATCGTCTTCTCATCCACCCAATAACAGATTAGGTTGTGACCAACTTACACACACATTAAAAGGCTATTATATACACACAAACTCACATCTTTACTAGGCGTACTTAAACGACTCTTAAGATATTATGCAAGAAATTAATAACCCATCGCTTTACGTACATTAAGTTGATCGAAAACAGATAAACCACCAAGGGAAATGTGATTGATTTATAATTTGTGTATGAAAAGCATTTATTTGTTATATTTTTATTAACATGCTAAAAATGTAGTAATCTAGTCTATAAACCACATGTGTTGTAATTATAGGTTCCTTATGGACCGGCTTGATCGGTATGGAGACAATTGGAGATCTGTTCCTCTACAGATAGAACTGGATGAACCGATAGACCTTCCGTACAGCCAGCCCATAGCCAAGCCCAAGGTCAGTTATCTTTGCCTCAACAGCAGTCTTAGTTAAACCATTGACTCTAGAAAAAAAGAAGACTGCCCATTCATATCGGTCCTATAAAGCCAGTTTCCCTGTCCTATGAAATTAGTTCACTTTCAGTTTTTATAGGTAACGCCACAGCGGTCTCTATCTCTCTTCATCCCTTCCTCTGTCTCTCTCTAGCGCAAGCTGAAGTGACTAAAAGCTGAGCTAATTGTGCGCCAAACAGTCATGTGAGCCCTTGTTTGAAACCAATCGCTGCTAGATAGCAGCACAGGCATGCTTCTACAGCAAATGTATTGCCTCAGACAGTCTGATTGTTTCTGTAGTCAATGGTTAAACTATAAATTCAACTTAAATTAATATAAGTTTTTTAAGCAGATTTCATTTTATATTAAGCATTTTACAAGATTTGACATCCTAATGAAACAATACTATTTTAATAGTATTTGTTAGTTTTGTTTTTTTCAATCTGTATTAACTGTTAATAGGTCCATTTTCTGATAAAATCAACAAACAAAATTTTATTTACTATTTCCACTTAAGTCATTGACTATTAACTGCCTATTATTATGGTTAATTCTTCAATTAATTTGGTATGAAAAAAGTATGATTTGGAATCAGTTGTAAACTTAATATATTAAAAGAGAGAGTAGCAAACTTATCTAACAAAAAAAGTCCACGGACATCTTGCAGTAGTTAAGAAATATAGAGACAACATATAACACACATTTTCAGTGCCAGTACATTAAAAGTGGGACTGAAAATTAATGTTATTGTTGTGTCTGTTATTTGTTTACCACGACAAGGTGTTAGTGGAGTCGTCTCCTTAGGTAAGTTTACTGATGTCCTATCTCTCCCAATATACTTATTCCTAGCCTAGTGCCCTTTAACATAATCTAAAAGTTTGTAGTTTAAAACGAATGTTACGTTTAGTTGCAAATATCATTCAAATATACTGGAAACCCCTGACATCATTGAAGCTGACATCTCTGGTATCAGTAAATTAGTAAAATGAGATGTCCACACTGGCAAATCTATTTGTACAGTTCTAATGTTTAGATCGTGTTATGGTTAGGTGGGGTAATTGGTAGATATTCAATTCACAAATGCAGTGATCAGTCTAGTCACACTGCAACCTTCCTAAAGACGAAAGTCAAAGTGGTAGAGAAGGTGAATGTGAAGTTTTTCGTAATAGCTTAGTAATTTAAATTCTTTATTGATACAAAAACATTTCACAAATTAATTCAAGCAGAAATTCGTGTCTCTAAATAAAGCCAAATTATGAATAATTAATTATTTAATGAAAGAAAAAACTGTACAGTTAATTAGAGTAGAGAGTTTTCAATACATTTTTATAAATAATAAACAAATTTATAAATAACAGTTAGCAAAAATGACCAAAGTAAATTGTCATACTTTACTAAATTCTTTTTATGAACACAGTCCCTCCTAAACAGAAATTTCAATTTCTACTGGATATTTTCAAATGATGCCTGTGAGATTTACCATATCTAAATATAATGACTGTACTTTCCTTTTTTTAAATTGAATGATTTTTTTTGATTCGTCACCGTTTGGCTTTAGAAGGGATAAATCTGTTTTGTTTGCTATGAAAAAAAATTTAAGAGGTATTTATTGTCTGTACTTGAAAACAACCTTTGGCTAAGTCCATTCTTTGAACTGAGAACGAGAAGGGGTTTTTACTCTGAACAATATTGCTGTATAGCAGGTCTTAATGTGTTACTCTAATAAATAAGAGTAAAGAAATCATTTGTACTACTGATTAATAGTCACAAAGAGTTTTAAATGTGCTTCTTAAGGTCCCATTCTTGTGCTTCTTTTTATTTCTTTTTTTCCTATTAGTGGGTCTCTTTAATGAAAGCAAATACGTTTCTCCTTCACTTTTAGTACTGACAATCTTTATACTAATTGTCATCTTTTAGCGCTTGAAGGGCTGATTATAACTTCATTTGTTTCAAGGTTTAGTTTTATTTTATTAAATAACCATAATCACATATATTATTTAATCTAGTAGTAGTTGTTCTATTGAACATTTCAATAAGTAAATATGTAGGCAATAACTAGTAAGAATGTTTGGTGCATCTCTCTTGTCCCTCCTTGGACGGGTGGTGATATTTATAAAGGAAGAAGAATCAAAAGAATTGTCTAGTTGACAAAATTTAAATTCTCATAATTTATTAAGTTAAATTGTATATTGAAATCATATCTCAACTGTTTAATGAGGCAAATATATTACACTAATTTTGAAATCTGTAAAATGATATTTTAATATTTTCAAGTTAGTTGGTTGTAATCTAATTTTTGTTAGTATTTTTTTTTATTTTTCATACTAAAATTATGTACTGTACATTATTGAATTTGTTCTACAGGTGGTAACAGCCAGTAGTAGTAGTGCGACAGAAAAGCCTAGCTCGGGACGAAAAGGTAGCCAGGCTGGGACTGCGGCACCCAAGCGGAAAGCTCCCAAAGCTCCAGCAGACCCCAACGCTCCGAAACGACCGGCCAACCCATTTTTTCAATACTGCCAAGAACAAAGAACGTTAGTGTTGGAGAGTTTGGTTGCTCAGGGACTTGGGGAACCTACAAAACAAGAAGTTACCAAACAACTGGCCATTAAATGGAATGCACTTACGCCTAACGATAAGAAGGTATGATAATTCGTAGTAACTCCTTTACAGGAAAATCAATCTCCCTTTCTTAAGGAAGCTCATTATTTGCACAAATACATGTACTTAAACTATGGAATAGAGATATGGGGCAATACAACCTACAGGATTGATCTGATATTTAAACTTCAGAAAAAATCCCATTAGAGAGATATTAAAAATAAATATTGGTCCTCCTGTAAGCCATCGTTTAGTTAGAATCGATTGTTTTACATTTTCCCCTTTTACTTTCCAAGGTTGATTGTTTATGTATAAGAACAATTTCTTTTATCTCAATAAACATGTTTATCATAGGTTCAATTTACAGACTAATAACGTGTTCTTGATTAGTAGCACACAGGACCACTTATTTTTAAGAGGGAATTTGTCTATAATGGTTCAGACATTTTAACTTACTCCCCGACTTGTTTCAGAAAGAAAATGTCATATCCAGGTTTGAAAGGGGAAGAAAAGGTTGCTGATTCAAGAATGCTGCTAGTTTCAATGAATTTTAAAATTTTTAGAGAATTTTTTTATCCTGACCATTTTTTAAAAACCAGTTTGTAATTTTAATTTTCTCTAACTTATCCTCTTTATATTTTTAGTTACTTGTTGTATATTAGATGCTATGTATAAGGCCTGAATATCTGTAATGATATAGAATTTTGACAAGTTCACTGCTGATGGTGTAGAACTGCATCATGAAAACATCAAGCTATTTGTGCTTGTTATGGTACTGCATCACAGAGTGCTGAGCTCGTAGGATAGAAAAGGGTATCTAATTTAGGTTCAGCAGCAAACATATTAATTGACATAATTATGTCGTTAGTATATTGGAGTGATAGGACATCAGCAAACTTACCTTAGAAGACACCAACTGTTTTCCATGTCCCATTGATACTCTTGTAAGATTACCAGTACAAATAGATAACACTTCTAACTCCTTCCAATTGGAGGATTATTATAATCATATTTTGGGATCTAAACCACTAAAATAAACTAATATGACTTATGTCTACCATAGGTAGTCTAAGACTGGCGTAGTGCCTCTACAATCACGCAGTTCGGGCAGTTCGCAACCTGCGTGTAATATTTAGCACATATAGAGGTTTGAGCAAGGGAGGGCTCCACCACAGTACATCATGGGCGTTACCAACTTCCTATCTATCCTCAACTTCCGCAAAATTATTTTGTTCTAAAAAAAAAAAAAAAAAATAATAACTGTAACTGTTCAATTTTATTTTTTATACTATTCATGGTTTTAATTATTTATTGAGTTATTGTTAGAATACGAAATAATAATTTAATACAATATTTCCAAGTTTATTTTATTAAAGTTGATGAAAACCAATCAATGGTCACGGCTACTTCCTATTAGCGGGCTTCCTACTGTGCAGCCACCTACTCTAGTGCCTATGACATCAGCAAACTTACGTTAGAAGACAAGTCCACTAACACTAGATTACCGTAGAATTCCAATCATCTGCATCGCCAATTATCCGGATCACTCTCAGAGACATTTTCAATCTCGTTTTTAAAAGACGTAAACAGGGAAAATTCATTGTCAGTACATACTGTACTTTCGTGCACTACTAAGATCCATCTTACTGTGAGACAACTGTAGTAGAGCGTAGCATTGGGGATGCGATGACTCACGCATGTGAACAGGTGAGTTATTTTTGTCTCTTTATTTTCGCCTATCCTTCCCCTACCAGGCATACACTTCCTGTTGCCAGCTCAGTCTACCTACACTGCTATTGAGTGTTATTGTGTATGGATTGTTCTTAGTGTGTTTGAGATATGCGTACGTACAATGTCTGGGAAAAGGAAACAGATTGTGCTGTAAATGAGTGATAAAGTGAAAATTATCGAACAGTTAAAAAATGGTGTATCGGGAAAACAGTTAGCTGAATCGTTTGGTGTAGGAACATCAACAATTTCGGATATTAAAAAAAACAGTGCTTCTATTTTAAACTTTGTTTCAGTCTTGGAACAGGAGGATGGTAATTCATTTAGGAAAGTTATGAGATCAGCAGAATATAAAGAGAGGATGTCATGTTTAAATGATTTTTACAACAGCGATCAATGGGTAATTCTCTTCCAGGCCCTTAATCTGTGAAAATGCAAACTTGTTTGCCGATAAAATAGAAGGAATTGTTGATTTCAAAGCAATTAATAGCTGGCTTAGAAATTTTAAAGCAAGAGAATTGGGCATCAGAGAATTAGGTTTTTGCGGAGAAAAACTGTCTCCAAATCAAGAGTCTGTAACTGATTTTGTCAAAGATTTTAAATTAAAAACGGAAGGTTATGACTGTTTTTAATTTGCATCAAAGAGGGAAGCAAACACCCTGGGGGCTATAGAATAAACAAGCAGGGTGTAACAGTTCTTATGTGTGCAAACTCTACAGGTAACCATAGGCTACCTTTACACTTGATTGGCACTTCAAAGTCCCCCAGGGCGTTCAAACACATTACAAATCACCTGGTAATTTACAAAAATCAAAATAAATCATGGATGACTGCTGCATTATTCACAGAGTGGTTGGAGCAAGCGTTTAAAGCCATTAAAACTATGGCTTTTGGAGATAGAAGACATAGAAAAATTATTCAACATAACTACTCAGAAAAAAAATGTATATGTATGTGTATGTATGTGAGTAAGAACCATTTATTAAACGCTCTTCACTTTTGTAAATATTTATCAATAAAAACAATAAGGCAACCCATTCATTTCAGATAAGATTCCTTTAATATTTAACATATCTATTAATATTAAATGTTTCTCTTCTTTCTGATCGCGGAAGCTTTTTTAGAATAAGTTTTAATTTTAAATTGGAACCTCAAATCGGGCTTAAGCCTGTGAGGCCCTAAATTTTCTTTTCACACAAAATCATTTTTATTAATTTTTGTTTTATTTTTAAATGTAAGTATATATTTAATGTTTACTTTTTTGTAAATTTTTATAGTTTTAAATTAATATAGGCAATAGTAATTTTTATGTAAAGTGTCAGGCCTGGACATGAAAGACATTATTTTAATTTTTTTTGTATATTTCAATTTTTTTTTAAGTCTATGTCTATTGGACCTATTGTTTTTGTTTTAGTTTTTTATGTAATAGTAATTACAATAATGTATTTAGTTTTTTGTATATTTGTGTGAATAAGAAAATAAAATTTTCTTTCTTTCTTTATTCTGGAGGTAAAAAAATTTCAAGGGGAAGTGGGCAAAACAGGAAATGTTTTATTAATTTTGGACAATGCCCCAACTCATCCATCAGTGGAACTACTAGAGCGTGAGAATGGGCTTTTTAAAGCACAATTTCTGCCACCAAATGTGACAAGTTTATCCAGTCCATGGACCAGGATATCATTGAATGTATGAAGCGCCATTATTGAAGACAGCTACTGAGGAAGCTACTTTTAGCAAATGAGGACGAAAATGGCACAGTTGTTCCCTAAAAATCTACTTAAAAGATTGTTGATACAAGGTTGCCGAAGCGTGGGAGTCTGTGAAATTTACATCTCTTAAAAGGACCTGGAATAAAATAAACAGGATTTGTACAAAGGAACAAATTCAGAAAGAAAAGGAAAATCTCAAGGAAAATGAGGGAGACAATACAAATGAAAATGAAGCGGATGAAATGGCCACCGAAATATCAGGTGAAGAATTGCAGGTCATTATTAAACAAATTCTGGGTTGTAATGAGTGCGATACAAGTGACATAGACGAATGGTTACAGTGTGATAAGCAGAACATGGTATACCAATTGCTTTTCGATGACGAAATAATAGAAAGTGTTTTGGTGGATGAGACTTCAGAAACAGCAGAATGACGAAGACCCAGGGCCTACCGCAAGTGAAGCATTCGCCTGTTTGGACACGGCTTTGAAATGGGTGGAGCGCCAACTAGAATGTGACCGTGTGCATCTGCTATTAGTCAAGCGCCTGCGCGATCTCGCTGCACGGAAGCTCGTTGAGTCATCACGCCATCTGACCTTGTTAGATATGTTCAAGTAAAGTATATACTGTACTTTCAATTTACTGTATTATTCATTTTACAGTATTACTTTGTGTTTTTAGTAATTTAATTATGTATTCTCATTACATATGTTGTTTTTTTATTAACTGCAGTACATACATATTTTCATTATTTTGAACTAAATTAATCATTGTATGAAAATTGATACATTACCAATTAATTAATAATTTGTGGATTCTTTTTCTTTTTTTAATAATGTACTGTAAAAATGGCAATTTATTAAGTAGACTTAGAGTTAAGCTAATAAACATGTTTATTTATCATACTGTATTTAGTTTTATTGACTGGTTTTAACCTTCTGAGTTCATTATCCAGGTTCATTATATAGGATTTCTGCATATTAAATCACGCTCGGCAAACATTAATCCAGATAGTTGGAGTTCTACTGTAGTAGTAAACAAGTACAAAAGAATCACATTATCACAAATTTTCTGTACCACTGGCACTCTCTTCAGGTGAGTAGAGAGAGAGAGAGAGAAACTGACAGCTTCTACTATTGATGGGTAAGTAGAAGCTGTCAGTCTCTCTCCCTCTCTCCCCCCCTCTCTCTCTCTCTCTCTACTCACCTGAAGAAAGTGGCAGTGGCACTGAAAATTCGTGTGATTATATGATTCTTTTTTTGTATGTTACTACTACTCTGGTGTTAGTGGACTTGTCTTGTAAGGTAAGTTTGCTGATGTCCTATCTCTCCATATACTAATTCCTTGTCTAGTGCCCTTTAACCTAACCTAAAACCCATAATTATGTTGTGTATTTGTTGTTTTGAACTAAAGAGTTTCTGATTTATAAAGGAAATTCTTATGGAGCAGCCACTTGGTCATGTGAGATTAAAAAGATGTTCAAGTCAGGCAAAGGATGTCCTTTATTAAAAATTACATCATTGGTGTTCCAGAAAATTTTATTAGAAAAAATATGAATCATTGTTTATTTCAAATACAAAACATTTGCTGCCAGTAGTGTGATATTGTAGGAGTAATATTATGCAGTCAATAAAAAATAATTACTTTTAAATTAAAAAATGAATGTTATTAATAATGACTTTTATTTCCAGATATATTACGACATGTATGAGAAATCCAAAGAGCGTTATGCTGTCGACATGCAGCTCTACAGTCTCAACAAGGCATCCAAAGCTTAATATTATATTTAAAACTTTGTTTTTCAAAACTGTTTATAGGTGTTTTTAAAATAAATGTCTCGTTACTCAAATCACGTCCTGTTTATCAAAGTGAGTTATTATTCCTTTTTTAAATCCACAATTACCTAGAGCTACTGTGTGGTGTGTCTTGGAGATTGACAGTGATTGATAGGTTCAATGCTCAGTCCTTTTAATACTGACATGGCATCTGCTCTTTGGTTGCTATGCTATTGGCGTGGACTATTGGGTGTTAATCAGTGTCTAGATGTTATATAGGAGAGAGAACTGAGTATGAGGCATATCAATTAGCTGATAATCAGACAAATAATGTGTGGTTCGGATTCCACATAAAGCCGTAGGTCCCTCCCTTCATTGATCTGGTAATTGGGCTATTAATAAATGGCCCTTTCTGATCATAAGTTGAACTCAGTTAGTAACTAAACTACACAGTTCATCCACAATCAACTTATACTCATAATTATTCATACTTGCCATAAAATATGCACCAAATCGTTCCGGCGTCTCATAAAAAAGAATACAACATAAATAATAGGGAATAAATGCACCATACCATTGATATTGAAATGGATTAGTGATACAAGGTGACCTGTAGGTAGGTGCAAACCTTAAGATTATATGTTTGAATTAAGATTGCACAGGAATTTTTCTGTGCAAAATTATACAGACACTGGTGTGCAGTGTAGTTGGAGGGGAGAGCGCCTAATTAAATAGTATGTAACTTAGTGGAAAGAGGTGGGATCAGTGTTTTTGTTATAGTTGCATGGTAAAACGCTTGTTTTGCTATTTTTTTCAGCCGGTAATATAGGGGATTTACACGACTGTTAAAATTGGTAGAATTTTTTTGTTTAATAAAATATAAAAGGACATATAATAATAAGACATACATTGAAGGATATGTAAATTAAGCAAACAAAAATAATTAAAAAAAGTTAAAGTAAAATCAAGTTTCAAGTAAAAAATTAGTAAATCCATTGCATTACAGCCCTTAACAGCCAGAGCATGTTGAATAGCTTTTTGGCTGAGAAGAGTCTGGTGAACATTTTGGGACCTATTTGCCATTTTTTGCAGAATCCTAGATCAAGTTTTGCTAAAAATTACAACTTCTCAATTGCCTAATTATGTTGTATCAACAACAGGGGATATTGGGTGCTATATAACCATCTGCCAACCCAGATATCAAACCCAGGACCTCAACCTTCGGAGAGGAGTAGCCTCTCTTGGCCACCTGGCCCTCGTAGAAGTCATTGATAAAATTTATACATATAATCATGTCATATGAAAATAATTTGGGGTTTAATGGTCGATGATTTAACTATTCTTACTTATATATGGGCTCAACATTTTATTTTAATTTGTACATTCTCAGCTAAAATTTTTTCAGATTAAATCTTTATTTTTTAAAACGTTTTCATCTTTCATTGAAGATTGTCCTAAACCTTCTATAATTAGCTCCCTGTTCCATTTATATCATGAAAGTTTTATTTTATAAAACTTGTAAAGTTAAAATAAGATAATTTTATCTTAGGGAAATAATTTTGGAATAAAACAATTTTGCCTCTGAGCATTCTCCTTAATGACATAAATAAGAGCCCGGCTTGAGCTGAACTTTTCGCTGAATAAGTTAAAATGTAATCATTTATATCATTTACAACATATTAATGACATGAAACATTATAGTATAGTAGTTGGTTAGAATCCATCTTCATAAACTAAATGTTCTCAGAGTCTAAATGTCTTGAAAGTTTTATGCTTATGACCATCAGCTGTTTATTTGTCATTGGGCTACTGTATTAATTTACGAAGTGTCTGAGGAATAGTCGTCCTTAGTTGGTAACCAAAACTACGTTTCCAAAATCCACATTTGCCAATATCTTGACAAATGTCATCTTAAGAATGATTAAAAATTAAAATTGTCGCTATCGGTTATCTTAACATTCTGGTTAACAAAATAAACCACAGAGAGCATTAAAAAAGGTATTTAATTGTTCTTCTCAGAAATGCAGTTGAGGAAAGAATAGTTCAGCTAAACACAAGTGAAACACTGTTTTATATAGAAAGTATAAGTACAGATAGTACATATATCAAATAAAGGGGATATATTTAAATAAAATAGAATTACTATTTCAAACCAAAATAATACATATAGGAATATGGGATTAATTTACAATTATTCTTGTGAATTATTTTGCTATGAAGATTGTAAATGTGGTTTACTGAATGAAACTGTTCACCAAATATACAAGCTAACTTCTTTTTACATTAAACCTGTGTTGTGTAAAGCCTCTTCAAGCTTACAAACACAAATAGTACATAAGTTAATATAATAGGGCATCAGCAAACTTACCTAAGAAAACAAATCCTAAGATAAATTTTCTGATGCCCTTATCTGTCCAAATTTATTAATTCCAGGTTCACAGTTATGGCAGACAGATCATGATCTGTGTGTGATATTTAGCTCATATAGGGGCTTCATTAGAGGGGGGAGGGGAATGTTCCACCGCTCCAACACTGTATATTATGGACATGACAAACATTCGCCTTGAAGCTCCCATTTTTGCAGCAACAGCATTTTGCTGAAAAAAATAACTATACAATTCACTATATTAAATTAAATCCATAGCCTTTCTTATCAATTTATAGTTATAAGAACTTTAGTCTCTATCCCTTCTATAGTCCCAATCAATGTCTAGTACTATTTTTAATATGAGTGTTATTTATTTTTATTGTTGATACTCAAGTCAGATCAAAAACATCTTATATCATTTCCAGGTGACTGGGTCACTACTTCCTGCTAGATAAGCAAATGATAACCTCCACAATTAGTATGCTTAATCTCACCACTGACTACTCCGGCGGTATGACTTAAGGGGGTATAACATGTGAAAACATGATCGTGGACTTGCTGACAGACCTATTACATGAAAGACTTGCTCGTGGGGTTTCTGGTGGATTAAGAGGAGAGAGTCGTTCTGTCTTATAAGTTAGTTGTCTTTTAGTTCTTGTTCAAATACTCCTTACTTTTTATCCTCCATAAACAAGATAGACTCATGTGTAACAATATTAGTTCAATATTCTTTGGAATATGATCAAATATCACTCATAATTTATAGGCTTAAAGAAAACTACAAAATTAAGGACTAAAATGTTTAGATTCACAATGAAGAGAAATAGAAACACAGCAAGCAAACAGGTCAAAAACAATATATAAACACGAAAAACACCATAGTGCTGGCAGAGAAACGGGGATGCGTATGAGCAGTGCACTAAGCTGATGTGGACTTACTGGTAAACCTATTACACTCGTGGACATGTTTGTGGGCAAGTTTCAAAAATCAAACTGATCCGCTGTTCTTGAGCATGTCCACGTCAACAAGTCCATGCCAAAAGTACCCTGTTATATGCAGGGTCTTGCTTATGGGCAAGTCCTCACTTAGTTGAATTACCCTTTCCTCTTTACTCTTAAGTGGTTTTTATAACAAAACGTGTCAAAAGTGTAGACACTTGAAACAGTTAGTGGTGACGATGGTCATGGTTGATCATCTGAATCATGTCGGCAGTGATGACGTTGTTGGTCTTAACACAAACAGGTAGTGGGGGGATGTCACATCGGCACTCAACATCACTCAGCTCTGACCAGGGAGAGAGCCGGTCTCCTACTGACATTGTCAGCTGGCCGAAACTGCACTTCAGATCTATTCAAATAAACAGAATTTGTAAAAATCAGTTAACATAGTCAACAGCAAATCCTTTCATTTGGTGATTGTGAAAAAGTGTTTAAATTATTGTCGGCTGTTACTCAGGAAAGGTGGGAATTTTAAAATTTGAAATTTTACAAAATTAGATATATGTTAACTAGACTAAAGAATATTAACCACAATAAATCAATGACATCTTTCTTGGATGAGGACACATACGTATAAATCTGAGTGATTCATACTAAACTACACTCATTTGATTAAGTAGGTAATTTTAGACATAATGGCTTTTGTTTTTAGCTTTATGTCATTCTTAATAATAAATATTAGATATCTATTTCATACTAAAACATATAAAATTAGGAAACCTTTAATATTGACTTATTCCATGTTTCTTCTGATAGATAAAACAACTAATGAGTAATTAAAACTTATTTGACTTATACAATTTTGCATACTCAAGATTTACATGTACATGTCCTTTTTGTTATGTTTCTTGACTTAATTTAGGAGGGTTTCTCTGAAAATCAAACTGACTGCACACAACTTGACCCTTTGGTGTACAAGGAAAGATGCAGATTGGTTTTGCCCCTACTTCAACAGATCAAAATGAGTGAGAATTAATCTTTGCAAGGTCAACCTCAGTGTCTAATGATCGTAAGGGTCCTCAAGGCTGTGTACTCAGAATAATACTTTTTATTCTCATAAAAACTTATTGGCTTAGATGCTTGGAAAAACTGTGTGATGATATATGTACGTATATGACTTACTGATTTATTTTTAACAAACAAAAAAACTGCTTTGACTCCTCTTAAAAACTGACAAATTCTTCTTGTTGCACTGATCAGAGAACAACAATTTTGATTCTAAACTAAATAAAAACCAAACCCAGCAAGAAACTTTGGACATAAAACAGCAGATGTAACTAAATTTCTAGGTTTAACTCTGAATTCAAAGATATTGAGGAGTTAGAGTGGATATTGCTAAGGAGTAGATTTACTAAAAACTTCTCCTAACTCACTATTCTTACCATGAAATCTGATGACCTCTTACAAGTTACAATTTATTTACATTTTTGATTCCAGTTTTTATTTGAATCCAGCAAGTACTAAACATTTTTTTATGTTTTTATTCCAGTTTTTATTTCATCCAGCAAGTACTAAATAATTGTTCTAACACTGCTCAAAACTCAAAAGTGAGTCACTGTTCAATTTTAAAGCTTTTTTATTTTAATGGTTTGATTATCATATTATATAGCCATTAAAATCATTATAATCATGATATCTTTTGTAACCTTTTACAGCTTATGTTTTGACAATTTAAAAAATACCCTCTAGAATAGTTTAAGCTTATATTTTACACCCTTCAGCGCCGTTCTGACCAAACACTGCTCGGCCTGCAGTAATCCTCTCACCATTGGATTAGGAAGGCTGTAAAATTACCTATCCAAAAGATATCTTTATAGTCTATTTTGAAAGCATTAAAAATATCTGGAAACTACATGCGATGAATTTGAATGGATATTAAAAGCAGACATACTGAAAGATTAGTTTTAATGTATTTACCTTTGAGGCTAGGTTGACTTTTTTCAGATTTAATTATAGAATCGCTAGAGTTTGCTGAAAAAAATAAAATGTTTAGTTAAAACACAACTTACGTTTATTTCTTTTATCATAAAACAACAGAGTGAATTAGAACAAACCTTACAATTAATTCTTAAAATGTATTTCATGCACAAATTGTAAGTTTAACATTTTTATTTGGGTCTATATAAAGAATCAGAAACATTTATCACACTTTGGGCCATATTTTAAACCTGAGATTACAATGAGGGCAGCACATTATCACTTTTATTACAGACTTAATTGTAAATGAATAAATAAATAATTTTAATACTTTTTAAACAATTTGATTTTTATAGTAATTGTTGATTTTTGTAGTATTAAAGTTACTAAATAGAATAGATAGTAATTGTTTAACACTGACTATAATTCATTTTAATTAAAGCCAAGGTATGGGTTCCAGTAAAAATTAGACACAGTTGGAAGTTAATTTAATGGTTATAAAAAAGAACAAAAAACCAAACAAGTGTTGCAATTAAACCTCTTTAATACTAAATTGCAAAAAAAAAAAAAATAATTGAAAAGGTTCATTAAAAATCATTATCTTTCAAACACGATTAATGAGAAGATTGGCCTGCATCTCATTCGCCAATACAAGTCTCTGTTTAAGAGTTTGGAAATCTCAAAAACCACCTAACGGATTTACACAACATTTTCAAGGAAGTTAGCTTTAGTATCGAAGGGACCCACTAAGAAAGGATCTTTCGAAATTCTATTCCTAAGGGGTACAAACAGCCCCTCAAAATTTCTTTTATTTCATAAGAATAACATTGGGTTGATTTTAGTAAATTAATAACAGCTGTTTTGTAAATAAATAAACATGTTTAATTTGTATATTTGACATTACCCTATTGATGCACTAACCCAACTACTGGCAACTAAAAACCCTCTTTTGCAAGGATAATAATGTTTGGGAGATTGTAGGCGACAGGTTATATGCTCAGTCCTCTTAATACCGACACGGCATCCGCTCAGAGGTTGCCATCAACGTGGACACTACTAGAGAAGTCTGGGTGGCCATGTTGGATGGTAGTCAAGGTTCAGATGTTGTGTATAGGGAAGAGAACTGAGTCTCACACTTGTCAGTTAGCTGAAAATCAGACCAACACTACGTGGTTCAGATTCCACGTAAACTGTAGGTCCCATAGTTGCCCTGGTTATTGGGCTATTAATAAACAGTCCTTTTTGAGCTGTCGACTTCAGATAGTAACAATAACTACACTCGTTCATCACACTCATTCGAAATCCATATACGCCCACATCTTAATAATCGGCATCTTAAGAATAAATAAAAAAATTAAAAAATATTTTCAAAAAAATCATAAAAAATAGTAAATGTAATATACTTTTATATTGTTATACATAATGTTTAAAGAAAATTCGGGATTTTATGATAAAGTAGGATTTTGATCAATTTCTTTTTTTTTAATTTTGTTGTTGAATATTTTGAAAAAAAAATGTTCTTGTATTGTGGGGGGGAGGGAGGGGTGACCATGCTAAGAAAATAAGTAAAAATTGAATAAATAAAAATTCCAAAATATACAGATTGGCCGAAATGTTATCTCTTTCATTTTATATATATATAGTATATATATATATATATATATATATATATATATATACATTATTAGATATATTTATACATTAATTTTTTATCACCCTAAAAGCACAACAGTGCAAGAAATATTTCCTCATCAGAGAGGGGCAAGGAATCACCATGATATGAAATGTTACTCTCTGAATCAGATTATACTGGGGTTCACTCTGTAATATATCTCTTATATCGATTGAACAGTCTAAAATATCCCTATCCATTTTCAAATCTATTTAGAAAGTCCAATATTAATATATAAAATATGTACAATGTTTTAAAATAGTCACATCATATGTCTGAATAACTTACTAATTACGTAACTAAATAAATTTTATTTGACATAAACACTCAATGTGCATTTTACTAATATAATATATAAAACATTTTTATTGTTATTACACTAAAAAACATTAAAAAACAATGTTATTTGACAGCACAAACAATGTAAGATAACAAAACATTGACGCGAAGACAACGCAGCGGTAATGCCAAAACTGAAAACTGAACTACAGTTTTAATTCTGTAGTTCAGAAAACGAAAGACATGCATATCGAATTTATTAGATCGGTTCATCTAAAATCAAACGATACCGATATATCGCAGATTAAACATTATCGTTACCATAAAAACTGGTTTATTTGCGGGAATGTTTGACTGTCAAATTTCCGAAGGTCACCAGTTGTTGATAGAAATAGACCGTCGAAAAATCTATGGTCACCAGTAGTTGGGTTAAGAGTTTAATCTTCAGCTGTTAAACAAAAACAAATGAAATAAACATGTTTGAAATAGGCTAAGTAATACACTATACTAATAAATAGGTGGCAATGCAAGTAGTGCGAGTGAAATACTGTAAATAAATTTAATATTGTGATTTTACGTTATACAGATAATCTACTGTCGTTAAAGTCACACGCAGAGGCCGAAGGACGGGACTATCAGGCGCAGCAAGAGTTGGGGTTGGTATTCAAAGCGTGCAGGGGTGTCCCCTAGTTTATATATATATATATATATATATAAACGAATGTGTGTGTGTGTGTGTGTGTGTGTGTGTGTGTGTGCGTGTCATTTATGCATTATTAAACCACTCATCGGATCGCCATGAAACTTTGGGAAGGTGTAGAGTTCACTCCTGGGAAGGTTTCTGGCTTGGTTTCATTCAATTCTGACACTAGTGCTCTGCCCCACTGGCCTTTAAAGCTTCAATGTTTTTCTTATGGAGTTATTTTATTTATTTAATTAATCATCAGGTGTTAAAAAAACAATAGAAATGAAAACTTTTGAAAGAGGGGTATCAGGTTAATGGTACGAGTTACTTGATTTATTGTACAGTTATCTTCCTAATAAAAACTCTGTGTATGAATTAGGTTTGTGAATTAATATTACTTCATGTACACACACACACACACACATAACTTTCATTGTTAAATTTCTAACTATATTTATTGACCATGTCAAGCGGGAAAAATTTAGCAGGTTGTCAACTCCTGGTAAAGATAATTTTTTAAAAATCTTTACTCACCAGTTCATGGGTTGTAGTCGTGTCCATGAACTTCATTTACCAAATGAAGTACTGATTGTCAGATCAGTTGGGGGATTTGAACGCAGGACACCACAGTCTGAAACCTTAGGTATGAGCTGCCATGCCAGCAATTAAGAATCAAGGCTAACTGACAACCTCATTATTTGATCACATTTTTGTGACGATAATTTAAAATGATTGTGAAGTTATTGCAGACTTTGTCATTATTAGTGAATAAATAAACTTTAACTGCAATGTTTCGAATACATTGTGTCTGTTCTTGAGAAAACCAATTAAAACACAGCAGTCAGACAGTCCAACATGCATGCCATAGTCTATACATGCTTAAGGTTCAACTTGGAAAATGGAATATAAATTTCCAATGTAAGGTAAATATGAGGCGTGTTTGTAAAGTAAGTACTGTTTTGAAATCCCCCATTATAGCGCTGCGGTCGGCGTTCAGTGCATGCCCGCTGGGTACTACTATCTGTTGGTAAGCCACAGCCGCCATTACGGATCTATTCGACTGTATTTAAGGTCACTTATGATTGTTTAAAATTCCTCATCCAATAAAAATGCCGCAGACTGTGAATTATGAGCTGTTTAAGCTTTCACAACGCTAAGGGCGTGAAATCAGCTGACATTAATCGTGAGTCTGTCACCGTGACAATTTAGTTTTAAAAATCATGATTCTATTGCTCTAGGAATGTGAGAGAACTGGTTCAACATTTGTTTTTGTGATTCTCCGTCAGCATTTTGCGAACCTAGTGTAAGTAAAACTCTTGGTACTTCAAACATTCTGTCACAATTTCATAAATCGCACTTCTTGACATTTGAAGACACACTATATAAAAATGCAGTTGTAAAGAGTCTGTTTTCTCTGACTTTTTTCATCAAAGTTTTGCACCAAATCATCAATAATGAGTGAAGGTTTCCCACTTCGTTCCTCATCATGCATATTCATACAGCTACCTTAAAAGCTCTCACCCATTTTTATACTATCCCATAACTCATTCTGTTTCTCATTAAACTTCACAGATCTCTCATTGAATGTCAGCTGCTTTCATGCCTTAAGAGTTATGAAAACTTATTACAACATTTACTTTACAGTTGGTAGCATTTTTAATCGGAGGAGGAGTTTTAAACAGTCATAAGCAACCTTAAATACAGTCAAATTAATCCGTAACAGCGGATGTGGCTTGCCAACAGATAGTAGTAACCAGAGCACATGCGTTGAATGCCAACCACAGCGTTACTGCGGTGGGATTCCAAAACGGTACTTACTTTAAAAACACGCCTTGTAGAAAACACACCAATAACCTCATAGAACAAAAAACATGCAAACAAACACCAGATTTTAATTTGTAGTTTTCTTATTAAGATTGTCATTTAATAAATTGCGCTACTTACGACATCGAAACATGACCGGACAGCAGCCTTGGGCACTGAGGTAGACCGGGATACAGCCTTGTGTCAACCGATGAGGCGTGTCTCCCCACAGTTCCAGAGGGCAGTCAGTCGGGGCACACCACGGAGAGGCTATACTGCCTGGACAGACCGTAGTGTCTTTGAGTACAAAGCATAATTCAGAAAAAATATCGTTACTGATAGTTGTTATCGATCATAAGAAATCTGGTCAAGCACAGTAACTTGGGCTTTTAAAAATTATCTCTTAATTAATATAAAAAAGAAGAGCATTCTCAAAAGAAACTTCAGTCATTTTCAACCTGCCTTCTTTGACTAAATCACGCTCTTGTTGGCTATTGTTCAAGTAATTCAAGACTCCCTGTCTGACTACAGCGGTGGAAAAAGGTGATTTGAGCAGGAAGGTCAATTGGGTCACCCCCCAGGAGTAGAAATTTTGAAAATTACCTGGAAATCACACTTTACGCTAACCTAGCACTTAAAATTAGCAAGAAGGGAAGTATATTATATGGAAATAATTTAAATATTATAAACATTACTAGATAGTCATTATTTTATATATTACCATAAATTTAATATCTTCGAGTTAATCTAACATCCTTATATATAATACGTGAAGCTGTTTTTTGTCAACACAACTCCTCCCATATTTCTTGACCAATTTAAACGGTTGAGGTATCAAAAAATCCCTTTGTTTGTAGTATATACAGGTAAGTCATCGGTCACAGACTCACAGGGCACGTAACTTGTCTCTGGGCCACACAAACCAGCCACAGACTACAAAGTACGCTTGTAGATACACTCCCATCAATTAATATATTTTTTGTATTGTTATTTACAAATTATTGTTGCATGAGAAAATTAGGTTATATGTATGATAAATTAACCAGCCACTTCAAAATTGAATTGTTTTGCTTGATTAAGAAATGATATCAAGATCAATTTGTTTATCTTTCGCTCAGAATTATTAGTATTTAATGTTTCTTATATGACTCCCTAACCCCTTCCTACAGGTCTAGGGGTGTCAGCTGACCTCCCGGTTCCACCGCCACTGCCTGAGTAACGTAAGATGAAAAATACTCATAAAGTGGAGGTGGATTAGTACTCTCAAAGTGAGTGATGTTTACAAAATGAGGTTGGTATTTTTTTTTTCGTAACAGGACATCTGAACAGCATATAAGCACAGAACTGTACAGACAACATCGGCTGTTCAGTTCCCGCTGTAACACAAAATCAGACAGGTGGATCCAGCTGACTCATTTTATTGAAATCATTCACTGAGCCTTTATAATTTACTGCCTTTGTGGTGTGTTTGTGTACATTTGTTTTCTCACTGTTTATTCTGGATACTGTAATACAAAGGCTTGAGTAATTGCTATTGTTTATTTTATTTGTATCATATTTCATTACTGTTGAAATTTAATTCTTGCGAAAGATCTAAAGTTAAAAGAGTTCAGTAAGGTCTGTGTTATTACAGTTTGTTTTAGTACTTGAAATGCTGATTTTTATTTTGTTGGCCCTTTGTATAAATTAATTGTATACAATTTGTATAAAAAATTGGCCCATTTTAGTATAAAAGGTGCTACAAAATGTTATACTAAGCAATTCTATACTCAATCGGTAGAACAAATTTATTGTGTTAATTTTTATGTTTCCGTGCTAATCTTTATATTTCCACTTATTTCCAGTGAGCACCTCAATTCTAAGGATACTTAACTCTTTACCTAGATATATATACTAATCCTTTCTTTACAGTCATTCCTGTGGACCCATAAATTAAAATAATTAATATTTTCCCTATATTTAAATCACTTTGATCAAATGAGTAGTTAATCCTTTGGAGGATAGGAATCTGGTATTGTTAGTTAAATAACATTTAAGGAAGAAATCAACTGCGAATATTTTACAATGTTTGTTAAGATAATTTTCTGCAACTTTTATAAAAAGCTACTAGTCTCCTTAAATTTTTAGTGTTCCAAAACTTATATGGAGAAAATGAGCATTACTGAAATATATAATACAAATAACTATTCCATTAGATTTGAATGCTTCATGAAAAGAAATAAAAGACAGGTAAGAGGAACAAATTGATATGAAGTGGTTTAAAAGAAACATGTCTAGGTATACTCTACCGTTGAAACCATCAGCACAGATGCACTGAGTACACGTGACGTCACTGGTGGGGAAGAATCGCTCTCCCTCCTTGAATGTTTTGTTGTTGTAAGAGCACTTAACGTCCTTCTTCTGTGATGGATCTGAAACTGCACCAAACTAGTTTTACTGCATCACATTTAAGTATAAAAATATTTACCAAATTAATACCGATACGGTAAGTAATCCACGTGGTCCAACATGATAAGGCGACCGTGGCTGCTAACGGTTACTTTTATTTATAGTAACTAAATTATACTCTACGTTATATTATTACTAGATTGATACCTAGTCCTACAATATCACAAGTCATATACTCTTCAACTGAATAAAAAACGTTGCCCTTAAGCCACTCAGATATAAATTGGTTGAATTTATTATTTGGTAATAGTCTAGTTGTTAATGGTAGCTTATTAAATAATTTAAATTGTTGATACTGGTAACTTTTCATTGTTTTAATTAATCTAATGCTTGGTGTAACTAAGTCTTGTTTGATAATCGTGTACTAAACTGTAAGTATTAAAGCCATTTATATTTTCTTTAACAAAGATTAAATTATTATAAATATACTTATTGGCAAGTGTCATGATTTTAAATTTGGAAAAATATTCTCTGCAGGATTCCCGATTAAATATTCCAGCCAACACTCGTACTGCCTTCTTCTGCCAAATAAAAGATTTTTTAGCAGCACTACAATTGCCCCAGAGACGTACACCGTAACTTAAATGGCTGTGAAAAAGACCAAAGTATGCCATCAATAACACATCAGGACTCACACAATTCTTTAGTACAACACTTGAAATTAAACTACTCTTATTTATAATAATTGATGTCACTTATCGAGTCTGTCACACAATATCTGTCATTGTTCATGAACAGTCAACATTGGACATTTCCTTATCCTCAATGTTGTTCAATTATAAATAATAATGAACAACATGTTGACTGACTTGTCAATATTTAAAGATTCCATAAGAGAGGTATAAAATGTTCATGAGTACAGTAGTTGAACATAACATCCCCAGATGCACCAACTGACCTTTGTCACAAGTAACGAAGCTCTTTTTGCAACAACTGAGGCTTTCTTCAAACATATGTCGACGACATTCCTGAGGTAGAGGCTCACACTCGGCCAGTCCTCGCCCAAGTTGGCATGAAAACCTGGCCCTGTAAGCATGCTAAGTGTAGGAATGGGGAAATATACTATTTTACAACAATATTGAAGAGGGAACAGTTGGATTTGAAAAGTTGTTTTTACAACTTTCGTGACAGAGTGGAAAAAAGAAAGATTTAAACAAATATTAAATTTAATTAGTTTTACCTACTTCCTACTTGTAATTTCTAATAACATGCATTATGCTTATTATAGATAGGCCGCTTAGAAAATGACAGTTCATTACAGTTATTTTTTTCTACTAAACACTATAAAGAAGTTGAACACTTAAAGGTGGATGTTAGTCAATCCTGTAGTGGAAAGCATCTCAGCGGAGGAATGGTTCCGCTCTGCTGCTGGAACTCCTACATGCGCTAAGTATAACACACAGGTCACTTATTGTCCGGTCCAATTATATGAGTTTATTTTTAATTTTTTAAAAATAGTACATGGTAAGTAACAAAATTAAAGCAACGAATACTATTATCACCAACCTCTGGTACTTATCACCTCGTCCATCTTTATTATCACCAACCTCTGGTACTTATCACCTCGTCCATCTTTATTCAATCAATGTTTTTAAAATCAGATTTTATAATTGGTTACTTAAGAATCCCTTTTATTCAATAAATGAATTTTTCTTGGTCACTAGGATTGAAATTTAAACTAGGGATTTTGAGTTGTAAGAGATTTGGCAGGGATAATATTAAAAATGATAATATTTGTTCTGACTAGTCATATTCACTTTGTCATTGTTTATGGGCATTTATTGTACACTATCATCACTTATCACTACATAAGTTAAATTATTTGTCTATAGTGTAATTGCTGTATTGTATTAGTATATTTATTATTTATTTATAAAACTATGTAATGGTAACGTGGCATGGTTGCTGAAAAACGACTTTGTCAATGCTTATTGTAGCCTGTACGACAATAAAAGATATTCTATTCTATCTATTCTATAAACCAGCTGACAACAAAACAAATAAATCCATAAGATGAACATTAAAACTTTATAGGCAATTAAAGTGAGTTTTTCCAAAACTCTCAAATTATAAACTAATTTTGAGCTGTTTTATAAAGTTTTGTCTTATCTCATTGGGGCATAGTTTACAACTTGCAACATTTGAACTTGCTAAACTTGTACAGAAGAGATAGGTAAATTTAACAACGTATGAATATTTTAAAAACTCTAACAACAATCACAGTTTCTACAACAAAATAAAAACTCACCCCTCACTAGTCTTCTGACAGGTGCAGGTGTCTATGCACGGGGTCTCAAAGTCTACTTCTCCCCTGGACACAGTGCTGCCAACTTTGTACTGGTGGCCAAACAGGTAACACACTTCATTATCTCTCTTGAGCAAGTGATCTATAAATTGAAAAACACAGTTTTGCCATGCATCTAATTGATATATCTTAACAATTACACTGTAGTTTTCTTAATAATTTTTTTAACATCAGCTTCCTAATAATTAGCAGAAATATCAGAGGTTACAACAAAGTTAAAGGAGGTTTTGTTTTACCCGACTAAGTTACGGCCAAGAAGCACTTAACCTGATGACCAACGGTTTAAAGGTGACTTTTGAACCACCATCAGTAACTAGCCAGGCAGCTTAAATTTATAAACTTGATAAGCCATCTGAAAAGCTAGACCCTTCCTTTAATAATACCATATATCTTATGGGTTTTTCCTGTACGCCACAAAAAGAACATGTAAAAATTGAATTAAACATGTTAAATCCAGAAATAAAATTTACCTTTTCTTATGTATGCATGGAACCTGACACGGGGATAAGTTCAAGGTTGCAACTATTCACACCTTTTTCTCCAAATGAATTAAGACCAGCTAATCCTTCATGAAATGGGCGGTAATTAACAATGTGATCCAGCTCAGGTAGCTGTATGATCTTAGGTAATATTAATCATTATTAGGGTGTAAAATAGTTTAGAATTCTTCGGAGCAAACATCTTAAACAGAGACCCCCTCATCAGAAAAATTAGTCTTGTAGCAATAATTCTCATATTTTGTGTGTGTTTATTATCTTAATCTTCAAATTGTTTTAGTTTACAATGTATAAAAGCTACTATTCACTATGCACATTTTCTAAATACATTTCAAGTAAGCCTAAAGTTGTTATCTTACCACACTTGTAGCTGGCTGGACAGTTGGAACCAGGCGTCATTTCCGGTGAACATTTCAGCTTCCGGTAAAATGTGTGTGCAACATTATTGCATGGATTCGATCCTAGTAAAAAATAAATAAATTCTAAAAGTTTGTAGTTATTACTTTATTCTAACCACTATTCTTCGGCAGTAATAAGATGTGTGTCAACAGCTCTAGTCTAAAAATAAATTTAGATTTGCTATAAAAAATTGCTCGAACTAAATATTTAATTTTTGATCTCCCTCATTTTCATTTGATAAATTACTCTTGGTGTCATTATATTGCAGCATTTATCTATTTATATTCCTTATTTCCATCTGGCTAGCTATTCCACAAAAAGGAATATATAATTTTAATGGGGGTTTACATGCAACCTACGTGTTAGCGTTGGTAGAAAACGTGTGTCAAAACATCAGTTTTCTTCTGTGTTCACACGGCAACGTCTTTTCTTACGTTTTAGCTGAGTTCAGTTCGGGTAACATTCAGGTTAACCATTGGGAAGAGCTAATGTAGTTTTAGAATGGAAGAAGCACTTATATTATTCTCAACTATTTTGACTCTCGTTCGTTTCAATGTCTCAACAAGGAAAGAGGATGCAAGTCAAAATGGTGCAACCAATAAAACAGGACAGGAAAGTTAGTATACTTAGTGATTTCTACTTTTGACAATATGATAAATAAGGACAAGAGTTCACACGCTCCATCTTATCGTTGCTGTTATCACAAAACAATGCTCGGCTCATCAGTTTTCATACCTGTCTTTGGTTTTCTTTCCGTTTCCACAAAACATACATTTTGCTGTCCACACACTACATTATAGTGGATAGGACTTGTCGTTGTCAACTTGACATAAAATAAAACGTAGCATGTAAATCCCCTTTACTTGATGAAATATTTCACCATTGATAATTGAAAAGGATATTTTATGACAATTGTATGAATTGAAACTAGTGTGATACAAGCCTTCTAAAAACATAAAATCCTAATTTAAATTATCTAGTCAAATATTAGTTTACAATAATACAGAACAATTAATTCTTTCTTGTTTACGCTATATCATACAGGCTTCTCTATGATTTAAAACTAACAAACTAAATGAAAGAAAGGGGAAATAAATAAAGTTTAGTTTAGTTCATTTATTTTTAAAAAAGTTTATAATTATGTTTGATTAAATGTATATTTTGCATTTGTTATTATTATAAAATACTAAAAGAACTCTTCAGACACAGTTGTGCACCTAGATATTAGTGTCCATAAAAATATACTTATTTACCTGTTTGTATGAAGATCTCACAATCTTCGCCCACAGGAGAGAACTTTTGTTGGTTTTTGGAATAGGTTGGTACTTTCAGAGATCAAGTTCGTATTATGTTTGGTCTGTGGTATTATACGTATTTAGAATTGTCTATAATATTGAGGAATATTTGGAAAAATACTTCAATTTGATAATCCTCTCAAGTATATTTTAAAACATAACATTTTCTAAAGTAGTCAATCACTTTGGATTTTGGGGCAGTTTCCATAAATTTTGACTTATTTGAGCCCAAAGGAATAATGTATCAGGAGAAAAATACTTTAAATCAATACTTCATTTGAAATGTACAGGGTGGCGCACGAAATGATCCAACATTTGTTTTGGTAGTATTTATTCCAGTTACTTATTATTAATGTGTCGTAAGTTGGCAAAACTATCAGCTGTTTATGGAGATTAGTTCCCTCTGTTTCCGCTTCCGTTATTGTTATTGTTGCAAGATGGCTGACAAAGGAAGATTGTCTGTGGATCAACGCGTAAAGACTGTGTTGTTTTTTAATGAAACAAAAAGTGCGGTGCTTACACAAAGACGGTTTCATGCTCATTTTCAAACTCGCTGATCACCATCATTTAAAACTATTCGTAGACTTTATAAACAATTTAATAGTGATGGCTCAGTATTAGAGAGAAAACGTCAACGGCCTTCCACTGTCCATACTCCACAGAATGTTGAAGCTGTCAGAGCAGTCGAGTCAGAGTCCAGGCAAGTCGACTAGAAAAGCGGCAGCAGATCTTCACATTTCTAGGCGATCTGTGCAGAGAATTTAAAAAAAATTTGCATTTTAATCCATACAAAATTACAGTGTTACATAAATTAACGATTGACATAAATTAACGATGGGCTGTTAATCAAGATATATTGATTAACGATGTTTGGTTCTCAGATGAGGCACATTTACACTTAGACGGTGTTGTAAATAAGCAAAATGTGCGTTTTTGGGCTTCCGAAAATCCACTCGTGCTACATGAAAAAGTGCATCATGCTCAAAGAATTACGGTATGGGCAGCCATCTCGAGCCATGGGATAATAAGGCCATTCTTTTTTTAACATACTGTGGATAGTGAGCGTTATCTAAACATGCTTCGTAATTATTTTGTACCTCAACTTATCGCAAAAGCGTTTCAATTAGAGAACCAGTGGTTCATGCAGGATGGAGCCAGACTACACACGGCTAATGTTGTTTTAGATTTCCTGCATGAAAATTTCAACCAAAATGTCATTTCAAGCCGATTTCCTAATCGTTTTGCGTGTGGTCATAACTGGCCCCAAACAGTCCTGATTTGAATCTGTGCGATTATTTTCTTTGGGGATTTCTGAAGGAGAAGATCTTCCCTAAACATCCTAACACACTGATGGATCTGCGAGTGCTAATCATTGAGGCATGTAACGAGATAACCGAGGATATGTGTTGCAGAGTCATCAATAACATAGGCGTTCGTGTTGAATCAGTTGTCAGACAAGAAGGTGGCCACATTGAACATATAATGACCTCAAACTAATGTCCGGGTATGCAGTAGACAATTTATATCAAACTTTACTGTATTGCATTCAAAATAAATTTTCTTTAAATTGCAGAGTTTTTAAAGAATTCTTTAAGTTGCAGAGTCATCAATAACATAGGCGTTCGTGTTGAATCAGTTGTCAGACAAGAAGGTGGCCACATTGAACATATAATGACCTCAAACTAATGTCCGGGTATGCAGTAGACAATTTATATCAAACTTTACTGTATTGCATTCAAAATAAATTTTCTTTAACAAAATAAATGTTGTATCATTTTGTGCGCCACCCTGTATATTCAGTATGATGCATTTTTTTATTGTTGGTTATTGTATTTTTTGTTATCCATTGATTTTACTATACATAGAGTAAAATCAATGGTTATACTAAGTAAAATTAATGAAAGATCATTATATTTTAACCGTTATTATTAACATTCTATGAGTTTTAGTATAAATTTATTGCATGTGACGATTGCTTTTATATACACATAGATAGAGTTCTTGTCCGATGTTAAATTTGGTGCCTCAAATTATCAGTTGTTTTGTGGTCCAGTAGTGGGGCGCTAGTGTAGTACCATGTAAATGTAATGCAGTTTAAACCAGCTGTAGTAGCAGACCTCACTAATCAAATTACTTGCACAAACATTCCTATTACACGAGATATCTATTTGTAAGTAATTATATTATGAAAGATATGATTACACTGAATTGTGGCACTGTCAGAAATTTGTATGAATTCATGTGACAAATGAAAGAATTTTGTTTGATTTGAGACAGTGAGACTACACATGAGTTTTAGAAAATTTTATTTTATTAAGATGAAAAATAATACTTTTTCCACACCATAAAACAGAAAACGAAACTTTTAATGTGACATCTCAATTACATATGTTTTTAAACATTGTGTTTCTAAAAATATTAGGTAATTTTATTTTTTGGGGACTTTCCAGTTTTGGATATCAAGCCCATTCTTAACCCTTTGCACTCTGACGTCCGATATTTCGGACAGTTGAGTTTATGCCAAAAACTCCGACGTCCGAAATTTCGGACGATCACTAAATGTGCCAAAAACTCCGACGTCCGATTGATCGGACGTTCAAAATATATTTTTTGCTGGCTTTATATACTTTCAAAATGCGCTCAAATTACGATATAAAAAACTTCGATAGTTATAGTTTAGCGTAGTAGTACTTTATAGTGTACTCTATGGAATATTATTTTCAGCAGTCGTTTTTTACAGCTGTTTTGGCGCGTGCGAACGACTGGGACCGACACAGTCGCATGGTTTTGCGCGGGAACCGTCAGATACACATGCTAATAAATCAATACTTCCTAGTCTGTAAATACTGTATATATATATCTTTATTCATCTGTGCGTTTTCAAGTTTTTATAACATTTCATTTTATCAGCTGTTTGACAATTTTTATTATTTTACGATTTTTGACCTTGTAGCTTTAGCAACAAACATTTTATAATTAAATATATATATATATATATATTTTAGAATTTTTCATTGTTACTGATACACTATACATCATTTGAAGTTATAAAATAAATGAGACTAGTGCTGCAGAATCAAAGTTGATCAGAGAACATAATACACTGTATATATATGCAAAATTTAGAATTTGTCAAGATTTCAACAAATGCTTACCAAGGACTTATTTATGAAGTTAAGTGCATGAAATTTTGCATAAAAGTTTGTAATTATACAAGGAACATAATTATAACAATGATTTATAATAGGTCAATGCAATTTTGTATAGTTATAAGGGTTCAAAGTTAATTTTTTTAAAACCATTTAGGTATACATTTTTAATAACATAAAATATATATATATATAAATTATTTTAATTTTATAATTTTATTTTTTTTACATGCAGAATATTATAACAGAAACAACAAAACGTAAATCATAGTTCCAAGTTATAAAATAACTAAATTATGAATTTTTTATAAAACCCTTACAATATTGGCAAAATGGGCTTGGAGTTTTTCGCTAGTACTTTACTAACATGGACTGGAGTTTTTGGCACCGACCAACATTTTTGTCCAGAGTGCAAAGGGTTAATATAATAAAATCCATCATCACAAAGAATACATGTGCACAAAAACTCTCTTGTGGTTTGGTGCAATGAACGGTGCAGGAGTCTTATTTAATTGTACATTTTTTCAACCAACTGTTAAAAATTGTAAGTTTATATCTTCATTCAGGTGAGAAACACCTCAACTCTGAATCATAAATGAATTGACTGGGTAACTACTCAGTTTTATGGGTATCTGTCATAATTTTTTTAAGAAAACAAGTGACATGCTATGAAAGAGATGTAATGCCAAACATGTATTTTTCTGATCGATAATTTCAGGCCAGCTTTTAGATCTTCCATTAATTAGTGTATTAACGCTACAGGTTGGGCCATGGCTTTTTGCTTAAGCTAGAACCCATTACGAGTGTGGGAGTCCCAATTTGCGATGGCTTGCTTAGTTCAATCTTACATTGTTATTATCCATCCAATTCAATTGAATGCACTACTAAACTGTAGTCCAATTTCTAACCAATCCATTTGCATGCCATTGGTTTGCTATTTCATTGTGTACACATCAGATGCTTTTATAAAACAGTTCATGCTATTTTTGTCCACAACAACACATGAAACATTTTATTTATCACTTGTTACCATAGAAACCTACACACTTTTGGAATCTGCAGAACGTTTTTGTAGTACACTGACTATAATTGTAAATCAATTGAATCTTGTTCATTAGACTATGTATAGGACAGGAAAAAATTTTTTTGGAATATAAAATTGCACATATTTACAACATATACCTCTATATGTTGTAAGATATTATACAACTAGTATGGAAATTTTATTTATTATCTGTCATAAAGAATGATATATAACATGATACGATTACACACTTATAAAGCAGGACAACAATCATTTGAGTATAATTCTGCAAAACACTTAATTTTGGTGCCAAACCTTGGGGAAAATCATGCCACACTCGCAGGGTTAAATCCAAAAACGATTTACTCACTCATCACGAAATCTCCAGTACCACTGACCAGATTTTGGCAAAATTCGAAGGGAAGTTAGCTTTTGCATCAAAGAGACCCACTAACAAAGGATTTCTCAACATTTCTTTCCTAAGTGCTAGAAACAGCCCCTAAATGTTCTTTTTTTGCAATAAGAGTAAAATTTGCATTAATTTAATAATTTATTTTAAACAGCTGGTACCAAAAAACATGACACAAAAGCATGACTGATTTGGATTACATTGTGAAATGGTTAATATCTTATGTACCACCTCCAACATGATTTCACTACTTTGCATCTCCCTAAAGTAGACTTATAAGGTTTTCTAGACCATAAAACTTTGTTATTTATTTTTTATATTTATTATTAAGATGTTGATTGTCAAGATGTGGGCGAATATGGATTTCAAATGAGTGTGATGAGTGTAGATGAGCGAATGTAGTCATTGTTACAAACTAAGGCCAGCTATTCCTTAAAAAGTGTCATTAATTAATAGGCCAATGACCCCATGATATTACATATATATATATATATATATATATATATATATATATATATATATATATATATAGCATATTAAACTAACACATATTTATTTTATTTTCACAAGTCCACAACAGAAATTAATTAATAGTGAAATATTTAATATTCATTAATTAGAGTAATATGCAAAGAATGAAAAAAAACCAGTCAAAACATTGGATGTAAGATTTTTAAAAAGTTAAACATAACTTCCAAACAGGCTCAGTTAAGCGAATGAATTACAAACCGCAAATAATTAAAACAAGGAAATGTTACAAAAAGATTATTTTTTAATTCATAATTTGGTATAATAAAGTGGGTAAACTTTTTTGAAGTATCATGAAAAAATTCATGATAACTATTGTATAACATTACTATTCATACAAATTCAAAAAATGTATAACATAGAAAAATTACAGCAGTTGTAAAAAAATATTCAAACCCAATTATTTTCACAAAATGATTTGAACAATGAAAATTGATAAAACATTTATAATACTTAATGGGTTTTATCAAAAACTCAGTAAAGTTGTGATATAAAATAGCCATAAATATTATAAATATGTGAGGGTTTATAAATATTACAATCTTGACAAATTAGAGATAAATGTTTTAAAAAGTAGCAGTTTTAACAAAATAGAACAATGTACTCTCATGAACTGGTGTTTACCTTTAGCAGAAACAGTGAAAATGATGAGAAGGATGAGAATTATTGATGACATGGTTGGACCGACTGAGGATGCAGGACAAACCAGACAATCACAATTATCCAATCACAGTGGGGTGTGGAGGGGGGAAACATAAATCCTGATTACTACAGTAGGACTCCCGCTAATAGGCACTTCCTCATTGTCTTGTGGAGCCCTAAATAATTCAAAAATCTAATTATAAAACAGAGTATTTTTACAAATGTCTTTTAAAACACTTAAAATATAATAGAATAGAAACACTTCTTTGTTAAGGTAAAATTAGGACAACAAAATGGCCTTTCTTAATCTGTTAAAACTAACAAATTGGGAAAAATATTCAATAGAAATAATACTGGTTTAGATTACCTTTTTCTGTCGTAACAGTTCTTCAATTACATTACTGCTATGTACATTTCAAAGCATACAAAGCTTCATCATTGTATGCTTTGAAATGTACATAGCAGTGATGTAATTGAAGAACTGTTATGACAGAAAACAGTAATCTAAACCAGTAATATTTCTATAATATAACAGGCTAATAAATAATTCTGGAGGCTAATAAAACAAAATGAATAAAATATTCAAGTTTTGTTTAGGATAGGGAAGGGGGCGTGATAATTAAAAATCCTTTTGGTATGTTCTTTAAAATTAAATACAGTCAAAAGAATAAAATAAAAATATTATCAAGATATTATAATATATAACAGATATTATCAAGAGTTAGAATACATAAAAGATATTGCAATTTTTAACGGTTTCAATGAATCATTGGTTAATAACATGCTAAGAAAAGGAAAGAAAAAACATGAAAAACGAAACCGAACAACGTTATTTAATACAAAAAGTGAAGGTGAAAAATGGCTTAGTGGCACATACTCAAGCATTTCAAGAAATGTACAAAAAATAATTAACAAGAACATGAAATCTAAGATATCATTTAAATCCACTAATAAATTAAAAAAATAAAATAGGTAACCCTAAAGATAAAGTTGTAAAAGATTCTCAATCTGGCATATACAAAATAAAATGCAATGATTGCGACATGGTGTACATAGGTCAAACTAAAAGAACTATCAACAAAAGGTGCAATGAACATCAAGCCCATTTTAAATACAACAGAAGAGAAAAATCTGCTATAGCTGCCCATTGCATAGACAATAATCATAATTTTTCAAAACACAATGTTTCATTACTTAAACAGATAGTCAAGCCTAAATTCTTAAATGCATGGGAGGCGTACTTTATAAATTCAGAAAGAAATGATAAGCTATTAAATAACGACGAAGGACCTATCTTAAACTCTAGACTGATTAATTTAATTACAAAAAAGTCAACATAATTTTTACTTTTTTCTCTTTGATTCTCTCACATGTTTTTCTCCGCGTTTTAAATTTTGTTAAATAGTCAGATGTTTTTCATTTATATATTTTTCTAATTGTACAAAATAATAATTTTTATTTACACATAACCTGAAGATGGAAGCTTTGCTTTCGAAAACGTTTGTGTTACATTAAAAATAAATTTTATATTGGATTTACGATCTATGAATTGTTGTTATCTTATACAGTCAAAAGAAGTAAAACACAGAATAAAAATAAATGGCCACATTTCAAAGCTACCGATCTTACCTTCTATCTTCTGCTATAGATACCCGTCTTATATGTTGGACTGAAGATAAGACTAAGATATGATATGGGCAATGAAATCTCTCCATGAATGTTATATTGTGTTATACCCTTTTTGTGTGTGTTAGCTTTCAAAGGACTTAAAATTCATTAAAAAAACTAAGCCTGCTCTCTTGTATTAAACAAAGCCTAAATAATTTAGGCACTTTCAATATTGTTAAAACATTAATAAAAAAAACTTGTTTACAAATAAATAAATATACAAGTGAACCAAACTTGCTTTATTATTATATAGGTTACATAACAAAATTAAAAATTACTAATTTAAATTAATTTTTCAGTCCCTTCCTCTTCTGGAAATTCATCAGTCATTCATCTGGAAGACATTTCTGGGAGAATATAAAAAAATACATTTTTATTTAAAAAATCACCACAATATATAAAGCTTTTTCTTAGTGATGTTTTTAAATTAATCTTATACCAGCAAGCCACATAGATCAATAAGATTGGGGAGAGGGTATAAGTCTGGATTATCACAATAGGCATCACTTTAATAGAACTTTATGTAAATTTACATTAAATTATTTAAATTCAAGTTCGTATGGATAAATCAGGAAGGTGAAATAAAATTCATTAAATAACTATATGCAGAGTTTATAAAAACTGTGCAAAAAAACAAGAATACATACTTATTAAACATTTTAAGCTGGGAAACATTTTGTAAAAAGAAGTACTGATCTAAGATATATATCACACTACTCACTAGAGAGCTCTTTACTAGATTATAATGCTGAAAATCAAGTATTATATTGAACTAAGAAATCTCTATTCCACTTTTAATCAAATATAAAGAGTAAAAATATATTATTGTTTCTTGGGAAATTCAATGGCAGTCTTGCATAATTCTCACAGTTTAGGTCAGATATCTAGAACAGGCTATTGTGAGCTATACAGGGTGTCCCTGAACTCTCTGAGGATCTTTTTAGATATTGACTGTGGGTCACAAACAAGACATAATATCATATTTAAAAATTCCAAATCACCTACGATACCCTTACAGCTGCCATTTTGTATTTTTTACAAATTATTTTTTATTTTTAAAATTATTTAACCTATAGAGTTCAAATTTGGAATACACAATAAAACCGTTTTCTTACTGAAATAAAAAAAAATATATATATATAAAGTTTTAAATTATTTTCAAAATGGCAGCACTTAAAAATTGTTTATTCTTAATAACTTTTGAAAGGTTAGGTATACAATGAATCACAAGAATACCTTTTTAGTTTGTATTTAATCATTTACGCGTGAATGTGTACAGCCATGGTGTCGTGCCGTGCCAGTCGACCACAACAATATATCAGCGATATATTCTGATTACTTTCATCCAAAACACTACATTAAAATGATTTGTGACATTATTGTAATAAAAATGCCTTTAGCAGGCAACAGGAAAAAAGTTGCAGATGATTTTCGTTGTTATTAAATTAAAAATTAATTTTAACCTCAAGTAGCACCCTAAAAACTAGAATTTAAAAAAATTTTTATTTGTGATGCAAAGCAGGTTATAGACATAAAACAAGTAAAATTAAAAAATCATTAGATTATAAATTGAAACTTTAATTAAATTTATTTTCACATTCAAACGATGCTCAAAATTTCATCCTCTCATTTGATTGCAAACGAAAAACGATTGGAAAATAACTGGTGCACAGCAGCAATTTCATTTTCTTCTTGAATAATTCTAGCACCTTCAACAATTCTACAAACCTAGAATTCACAAAAATTCATGTTAAAAATTTTGTTAACTACTTAAGGTTAAAATTAATTTTTAATTTAATAGCAATGACAATCATTTGCAATTTTTTCCCCCATTGCCTAGTAGGGGCACTTTCATTAAATAACATCAAAAATTACTTTATTGTAGTTTTTTGGATGAAAGTAATCAGAATAGATCGCTGATGTATTGTTGTGGTTGACTCGCACGGCATGACACATTCACGTGTAAATGATTAAATACAAAAATACTCAAATCTCGGTTGTTTGTCATCGGTTTCATACAACGTTACTTTTTTGAGTTGCAAATGAAATTAAAAAAAAAAAAATAAGTTTTCTTGTGATTTTTTTTGTATTTCTAACCCTTCAAAAAAATATAAAAAATTTCAAAGTACAGCCATTTCGAAAATAATTAAAGGAGGTTTTTGTTTTCTTTTATCTCAATAAGAAAATGGTTTTATTAATGTGTACACGAGATTTGAACTCTATTAAAATTAAAAATGGTGGGTGGGTACTGGAGGTGATTTAGAATTTTTAAATACAATATATTATTTAAATAATATTGTTTTTTCCCACAATCAATACCTAAAAAGATCTTCAGAGAGTTCACAAACACCCTGTACACATATCAGTACAGACTGGGCCATGGTGCTTGTCGTGTAAGAGAGGTAGTGAATATCCCCCACCATACTTCTCCCACATCTATTGTGTACAGTCTATTCAAAATCTAGCTTAAGATATGATTTAGTTTGGCTGCTTTGTTTATATAGTTAGCTCGATGATGCTTGTGTGGATATGTCACCATAGTTTACATAATTATAAATATATAACACTGGAATTAATTATATATTAATTAGATAGTTATAATAATAATTTAAATAATAGTGCTTCTTTTATTTTGTGACTTAACAATAACTTATTCGGTTATTTGCTGCAAGAAAATATGAACAATCATTAAATTAATGAAAACAAAAACAGCTGATTTTGTTCTGAGATGTTGATTTATTAACATTAACGTACAACTGGAGAGGGAAATCTATTGATGTGCATGCTCCAACCACACGCCCAGGTCTAAGGTCCTGTCTGCATCACAGACAGAGTAGTCCTTGCCTGTCTGAAGATGTCCCAAGATCGCACAGGCTGCACCAACTTGGAAACATTAAGACTTCTGATCATCCATAACAATGTGGAAATGGTTTGAAAGCTACCTGATTGGCCGCCATCAACTGGTGGAGCTAAAGTAGAGCACAGTTACATCTTTCAGGTCACAGCTTCTTCCAATCACCAGAGGTGTCCCTCAGGGGTCCGTGTTGGGACCTGTCATCTTTATTCTGTTTACCTACGACCTCCCAGTATGTACAGAGCAGTATGGTAAAGCCTTCTTATACGCTGATGACACGGTCCTTGTGTCTTCGGCTAGGAACATTGAGGATTTGGAATTTCAGTCTTACATGGCTTTAAATTTAGCTGCTGACTACTGCAAGAAGAACAACCTCGTATTCAACGAAAACAAGACCAAACAGCTAATCATGGGCAGTAGAAAAGAAGATATTACTGGATGTGCAAACCTTGAAGTAGTGAACTATACAAAACATCTTGGATTAATCATTGACGACAGACTTTCTTGGGAAAACCACCTAGATGTATTATGCAAAAATTTGAGCAGTGCCACCTTCGCTATAAGACGGGTGAAATCTATTAGTACTGAAGATGCAGTGAAGATGTCATATCACTCTCTGTTTGAAAATCATCTCAGATATGGTATTCAACTTTGGGGAAGTGGCTCTCGGCACAACATCAACCGTGTGATTGTCCTTCAGAAGAACGCCTTAAGAGTCATGGCCGACCTGGAGTGGAGGGAAAGCTGCAGAGATATTTTCAAGCAATGGAGGATACAAACTGTAGTGAACATTTACATCCTCGAAAGTCATCACCTACTCCTGTGTAAAAGGCCCACCTAGAAACGAAGACATAAACCAGCACTTTACATGCCATGCACAGGACTTCAACCTTCCCGCTCACCACACCAAAAGGTTTGAGAAAAAACCGTCATACATAGGAGCGAAACTGTTTAACACTCTCCCAAAAGAACTTAAGCTGCTAACACCTAAAACACAAAAGTTGAAGATCAACGAGTGGCTTCTTGATCGCCCCTTCTACAGTGTGGAAGAGTTCTTGAACTGGAGTGCTGGCTGGTAATAATGACGCAAGAAATGACTATCTAATCTTGCCGGCGTGGTGGCTCAGTGGCTAAGGCTTCGGACTGCAGAGGGCAAGGTCCAAGGTTCGAATCCCCACTGAGCCAACGGTCGGTACTTCACTCGTTGAATAAAGTTGACGCACAGGCCTGTAGGCCCATGTCAACTGACGAGTGAAGTAAAAAAAAAAAAAAAAAACTGTTTATGTAATTGAATAGCATTGTAAACCTTGACACAATTTCAATCTCTATGATTGTAAATAAAGTCTCTCTCTCTCTCTCCCCATTCACCCACAAATATGAGTATATTCGTAGTGCTACTTCTGGCCCAGATGCTCAAATACGAGTATACTCCTAGTAGTATAGCATATTTTTTATAGTAACATAATTATGTTATCTTTGAAAGATTGTCTGTGACTAGTAATAATCGATCTAGAGATACTCAAATCGTATATTATTCGAGTCATAGTCGATTGAATTGGAATATTTCTTTTAAAACAGCTGTTTGTTTACTGCGCCAGCTGTCGTCGTCACGTTCATTCATGAGTAGTCACTGGCATACTGTCCTAGTACGATGTTTGGTTATTTTGTTTTGTTGTTTGAATCTAAGTCATGAATCTTTTGTTTTGTGGTTTTAATATATAAATTGTAAATATTATAAACAGTAGGAGTGACAGAAAATTGAGAGTTGGTTAGGAAGTGAATCAGAAAGTAGTAGTGAAGACGATGAACCTAGTTTTATTGACAGACATATTCGTGATGTGAACATAGACCATGAGTTGTTTGAAGAGGATGTTATGGATGAAAATGATGAGGATACATAGGTACATTATATTACTAATAATTTTGATAGGGAATTTGAATGTAGGCTTACTACCAGCCAACCAGAAAATAATACAGATGTATTGTAAGCTTAACATAAAAAAAGTACAGCGTATAGTGATTCAAAATATAATTTTTCTTACTACTATATCATGTAAAAGTAATTAATTGTTATACTTTTTTGTAAGGAATTACATTTTCTTTAAGAACAAATAAGTTTTATTCGGGTCTTTTATACATTCAAGTATTAAAAATATGTTTACTTTCAAAATGTATATTTATAAATCTATGAATTGTTTATTTATAAATTTATTATAATTTAAAAAAATTGTTGTCATATTTTAATAGTAAACTTTTGTAGAGAATTTAATACTGAGTAAAATGACACATTAATTAATACTGCAGTGACAACAATATTTGATTTATTATGTTGTATATACTAAAACATTGCATTTTTGCCATTTTTTAGTGTTCAGTCAACAGTTGTGTTGTGTGGGGCTGAATGGGTTAGTAATGTTGGATTGTTCAATTCTTTCACATCTTCACCTATACCAAGTCTCAAAAATAAATATACAAATACATAGTAGACAAATTTTTTGTTTTACTTCTGTTCGTAACTTTATAATAGACTTTACTAAATTACACTGCAGGGTTTTGAGTATACCCTTAAGCAAAATACTCCTTTTGGGAATTTTCAACAAGCTAAAAGAATAAACTGTAGCAAGCGTATATTATTAATTCCTTTTCACTTAAATTGTTTTCGTTAATGTTCGTTTATTTTTGTTACCTACATTACTTGTATTAATATAGTGGTATGTTTTGACATGATCCACCAATCAATGGACCAACCAATGCACAACATTTTTACCAATGAAACCCTTATTTTGTAAACTTCATCTTATTATTATAAAAACTTCAATTTTTGTAGAAACACCACTTTTATAATTATGTTCATTGTGTAACTATTTCCGTACATGATAATTATTTACAAATGTATATAAAAACATTTTGCAAGTACAAGAAGCTTTAGCTAAAAAAGAACACATTCCAGCTATGACCAATGCACAAGAATTGATAAGCATTGCTCAAACAACCAATCTTCCTTCTTCCCAGAAATTTTCTTTATATTTCTATCGTGTAATTTTTGTTTTTAACTGTAAATAATTTTTTTCTTTTGATACTATAAAATTGTCAATACAATATCTATCTAATTTTCAATGGCAGTGAATATTAATTTTAAAAAAATTTAAATAAAGTTACAAAAATTTTTGGTTTACCAGGCAAAGTTACGGTTAAGAAGCCCTCTCTAACGCTTCACCTGGGGACTAACGGCTTAAGGGTGACTTCTGAACCACCACCAGTGACCGGGCGAGTTGTGTGCAAGGACGGGATCTCTCAGATGGTCAAAGGAACATCCATACTCAATGTTTTTTTTTTTTACGCCAGTATCTTGTGATAATGTTGGCACCTCTTGGTCAAGGCCACTGGCAATATTTTCATGATTTATTAAGACTTGCAATGTTCTATTTTTTTTTTTAACTGTGCTGACAAACACTGTGCTGTCAAAATTTCCATTATTAAAAAAATGCAAGTATAGATCATTTTCAATGAATCTTGTTTTTTTTGGTTTTCATGAAATTTAGCATTACAATTTTTAAACGGCCGCCATTTTGAAACGGATGAAAATATTATTTTATACTTTTTGAGTATATTAGGTGGTGTGAAGTAAAATATTTGTGTCAAGTTTCAAAACTACATCTTATACTGTTTGGGAGAAAAGGTATTTTTTTAAAATACACAGACAACAAACTAAGCGAGTTAAGACACATCTTCAAAGAAACTTTTTTGTTTATTTTTACCTATTTAATCATTTTCTGAAGTTTTACCCCACATTTTTTGAACATCCTGGTTCAAGGTACATTGTAGCGTTCCCATAAAAAAATTGCAAAATTATTTTTTCAGGCACACTCAATTTTTATTATTACCATTCAACAAACTCAGGAATAATGATCATATAAAATGTATATTGTACAAACATTATTGAATATTTTAATTGTTGACCTTGAAAACATTAATTTTTAGCATAGTACACTTGATAAAGGTACACTTATTTGATTGTTCAAAGATTTGTAGCGTGTACCATCATTGGCGCACATCGTGGTGAACGTGTTTCAAACCACCACCAGTGACCGGGCAAGGCTGGGACCTCTCAGCGGTCACTCACCCAAGGAATAGCCACACTCAATGTTGCTTGACACAGTTACTTTGCAAACCTATCCAATATTTATAAAAATTTCACCATCTTGCTTTTATAATGAGCCATTAGAAATGTTATTTGTATATATAAGTTTCTTTTGAATCAGTTTTTTTTTTCAACAATATTCAGCTGTGTGGAAACTAATTATATGAGTATTTTGTTATACTGGTAAATTAATGTATTATTCATGTTATAAGAAATCAAAATGAACCAGTACTATTAGATTTCCCTCAATTAGCTGAAAGCTAGAGAGACATTATTTGCACTGTATTTTTGATTTTGTAGTTTAAATTGATTGAATAAATAAATAAACTGTACCACAAGGGGTAGAAGGATTAAAAATAAGTTTAAAAATCACTTTTAATTAAAAAAGAGTTGTTATTCTATAGTAAAACAAACATTATCAGTCATAATTTATAGCAAAATAAATTTGTTGAGTTGCCTTTCTATATAGTGAGAAAGACATCTTTGCTGTACAAAACCCTTGCAATTAGAAGCCAGAGACCGACGGCAAATATGTTGGATGAGAGGAACTCTACGTGAGTGCTTGTGTTGATCGGCTTCCAGCTCCAGGGGAATGTGTTTCTAGTGACAATGTGACCGACGTAGAGAAGAATTGCATTCATACCTAGAAAACCAATGCAAACTAAACAAACTGACAGTCAAGAATGTTGTTAAAGGTATCTACTATGTTTTTCTAGTTAAATTCTGACTTTTTCCTGTACCAAATGCTCTTTTAACCTTTACAGTGTTGTTTATCAGCTGATTTATATTGACTTAGTACTTAATTATTATAATTTTTGAGAAGGATCAGCTGATAATCACCGGCCGGCCGTTCATTTGTCATTGGGCTATTAATTAATGACACTTTCTAAGGAATAGTCGGCCTTAGTTTGTAACAATGACTACATTCGATCATCTACACTCATCACACGCATTCGAAATCCATATTCGCCCATATCTTGACGATCGGCGTCTTATGAATAAATAAATATAAAAAAAAGAAAAATAAATAAAAAACAAGAATGCAAATTTTTGCATTGTTAATTTTATTTTAATTATCTATACAGGATGGTAGTTATGATGGTGAGATTTCCATTAAGTTGGGGGAAAGAGCAAGATTTTATCAAAGTGTAAAACACCTGGTGAGAGATAAGAGAGTGCCAAGAAAAGCTAAATTAATAATGTAAATGACTTATTATGTCTCTACACTCAAATATGCAGCTGAGACTTGGAAGATGACAGAGAGAAATTGGAGTAGGACACAGGAGAGAAAATGAGTTTTTTGAGATAGTTAAGGATAAGACAAAAAGGACTAGAATTTGAGAAATGTAGACATTAGGAGAGACCTAGTGTAGGAAAGCCTGAAAAAAGACTAGAAAAATCAAGAATTAGCTGGTATGGCTGTGTTAAGAGAAAGGAGAAAACCAAGAAAAATGGGAGGGATAGGAATTATAGGAACACCAAGAAGTAGATGGATTGACGATGTGAGAAGGGATGTGGAGAGAAGAGAAGTGGTAAGGGCTGGGGTGAGTGAGGGGGAGCTGTGGAAAATCCTGATTGTAAAATTAATAATATTAACAAAAAAGAAACTATCAATGTTATTTCACACAGATAAAGATCATAATTAATAAACAAATACCATTGCTTGAAAACATATATCATATTAATCAAATCAGTATTATACTCAACTTTTATACAAACTGTTCGATTACAAAACTTAATTCTTGACAGTTATTTTTAGAGTACTAGGTTTAAGATAAACAGTGAAAGAAAACAGCACACTGTTAATGTGAAGACTGAAAAACTAACAACTAAAGATTGTGAAAGTGTCAGTGCCAGAGGCACTTCTTCAGTCACTCAAAGATTTACAGCCTGTATCTTTTAGAATCCAAATATAAAAATACAACTGTACAGAAAAAAACAGATAGTAATTATAAAGTTTAGTATTAACTTTATTCTTCAAATCATTCTTGTTTTATAATTTACCTATTAACCCATTGCGGATAGTGTAGTGTGGCGTGCGCCCAGGCTAAAAGGTACAAATTAAATTCACAACACGGCACTACACCTGCTCTGCCAGCCTAGTTCACTTGCAAATTCTACACATTTTGTTGTTCTTTACGTTAACCCGGGAGAGGTCGCGCCTGTTAGTTATACGTATTTGGTCGCGTGTATAGAAAAATTCTAACACTTGACGTTCTTTATTTAGGACACTTTACTGTAGTTAGTTTTTAAATATTTTTTTGTTATATTTCAAATTACATTTATATTAATTAGTTTTCATCAAATAACAGTTTTTACATATAATTAATAATTATATAAAAAGTACCAGGTATGAAAAACTAACAGTTACTTTGACAAGTTTTATTATTAAAAATCAAAATACAGTTTATAAATGAATAATGACCCGTATTGCTGTTACGGTAATTTTGTTAATGAATAATTTTGGTCACTATCGTCGTCCTCTTCAATTCAACTCAAAATTAAACTATCGTTATTATTTATAGCCATTTCTTACACTAAAAGATATACACACACATATATTACACTGAATAACACTGACACTACATAAAATATCACTATAAATACTATATTTACAATATTTAAATTTCAAAAATGTAAACAAAAAAGAAACGAAATGGTCGCGCCGTTAGAAAATTTCTAACACTCAGCTGAACGTATCTGGTCGCGTGTTAGATTTTCACTGAAAGACTGGAGCGCCTGACCTTCAACGGCCTCCCCCCACCCCTCCCTGCGATGAATCATCATGGAAATACCCCAGAAATGTGTCACATATAGTCGACTACAAATACATTGACGCTCAATAGTCTTTGACAAGAAATAAAAAAAATCTTAATACAAGGACCTATTTTGTTGGGAAAAATCTAACAGCGCGACCTCTCCCGGGTTAAACATTACACTGACCATATTAGTAGTCTATCTAATTTGGACGATCGCAATTTATCCTCCACTGGAAATCACGTACACGACAATTCGATAAGACCGAATGCAAGAGCTAAATTACCCAAACTAATATTAAGTAGTCGAGAAAACAGTGAAAAGGAAACAGTAACAAAGATAAGGATACAAACAGATAAGTGCCTCAAAACATACAGGTGTATTGTAACATCGATAACATTGACCCCTAGGACCGAGTGACACAACTGTAAACAAGAAGTAGTGCCGCGACATCAACATCACGCCAATGAGCTATCAGTCCACTCGGGGCAGAACATGAAGGCCACGTCTTGATCCTCAATGGGTTAAAAACAGAAAAATTCACTAAGCATTAAAATTACTATTACTAGTCACATTACTATCATAATTCTACTAAACAAAAACTAGAAATAAAATCTACTGAATTTCGGAAGTGATTTCGTAGTAAATTTTTCTTTAAAAACATATCACATACATCAAGTCCTAATACAAACTTCTTAAATGCAAACTAAATATGACAACCACAAATACTGAATTTGTTAAAGAGTGAAAATCTGTTAGTAGACATTGAAAACTAATTACACCTCTGAGAAAACATATTTAAAAATACATAGTTTACTAGACAGGTTTGTTAGAGGTAAAAAACACAAGGAGATGGTTCCAAAGCACTAATAGTTAATGTACATTGAGATTTGTGTTAGAGATAAACGCTTATTACAAAATGAACTAAGGAAATAGTATAAACATTCGTATTTACTATTATTTTTGTATTATTATAACTTTCAATCATTATTGTCTAGCTTAATGTTGTCTTGTCTTCCGTGTGGTCAGGTTTGTTTACAACTACAACTTTCACTTAACATGTACACATTAGTTCTAGTATAAATATAATTTTGTATATTTAACATTTATTTATATTTGCAAATCTTTTTCTATTGTTTTGTTGATAGTTATTATTGGTCCTCGATATTAAGTTTCGATTTTTCGATGCCAAAACAAATTGTATATTGGAAAATAAATAATTAAATAAAATAAAAAAAGTAAAAAGAGTACGCAGCACACAGCATTGAAAGTGACAATTGGCTAGTTAAATAATACAATAAACGAATAGCACAGGTGAAAATCTTCAATAGAGTATATAAGAATTTATGTACCAGTAGAACACAGCAGTTGGTGCTAAGGAAAATATTAATTAAATAACAAATAAATATGATAATGCAAGGCTTCACAACATTTTCAATCTTCAATAGAGTATATAAGAATTTATGTACCAGTAGAACACAGCAGTTGGTGCTAAGGAAACTATTAATTAAATAACAAATAAATATGATAATGCAAGGCTTCACAAAATTTTAACAAATCAATTAAACTATCAAATGTTGACAAACCTGCATGTATGAATGGACCTCCCGACCACAAGTGGAAGTGGTCAACGACAACAAACAGTATGGTGAATGCCACAAAAGCAGTAGAAGAACTGACCAGAGCAAACGACAGTGACCACAGTTGCTTGTTAATGGGGATGAATCCTCCCTCCTTGGACCAACCACAGAGGAAGCCGGCTGAGACACCCTAATACAACAGGACAGGAAAATACAGGATGTAATACAAGTAGCAGTTAGCAACAGTTTTTAACAAGTAACTACATATACGGGGTGTTTGAAAAGTGTGAGGCAAGAGTTCATGAAATGATTAAATAGGTAAAAATAAACAAAACAGTTTCTATGAAGATGTATCTTATCTCGCTTAGTTTGGCGTCTTGTCTGTCTGTAGATGTGTTTAAAAAAAATACCCTACATTAGCTATAGTTTTGAAACTTGACACAAATATTTTACTTCACACCCACCTAATATACTCAAAAAGTATTAAATAATATTTTTACCCATTTGAAAATGACAGTTGCTTTAAAATTTTACTGCTACATTTCCTGAAAACCAAATTAAAAACAAAAAATTGTCACAATACCTAATATTTAGCTTAAAAGGAGGAAAATCTGTTGATACCTCATTTGTTACAATCGGACAGGAAATGTAATTTTTCTGATTGTAAGTCAAATTTTACTGGTGGTTTTGTTAAAATCAATAGACACAAGTACATGAAAGTTTCAAAAACATTTTGCACAATATCATAAATATTACAATTTCTCAGTTATTTACTGTCCGATTGTAATAAATGAGGTACTAAAAGATTTGTCTCTTTTTAGGCTAATTTTTAGGCTCTTTTTAGGCACGATTTAGATATCGTGACATTTTGCTTTGGTTTTGATGAAATTTAGCATTAAAATTTTTAAACAGCCGCCATTTCGAAACGGGTAAATATTTGTGTCGAATTTCAAAACTATACTTTTTAGGAGATAAAGTAATTTTTAAATACTCACATACAGACAGATGCCAAACTAAGCAAGATCATATAAATTATGCAAATATTTTAATAAAAAGATTCAAAAAAACATCAATTGGGACTACAATTACAAAATAAAGAACACTACTGAACTGATATACGATATAAAAGATATTCAAATTCCAAACCAATGTCAATTTATATCATTTGATATACAAGACATGTACACAAACATTCCTATTAAAGAAACATTAAACATTAACAGACTGTAACATAAACAAACAATAACAGACTCAAAACTAATGAAATTAATGATATCATAAAATCAACTGAAATTTGAATTGAACAAAACTATTTCAAATATAATGACAATTTTTACCAAGAACGTAATGGACTACCAATGGGATCTCCTTTATCAGGAATAATAGCAAACATCTTCTTACATAATTTGGAAAACAAAAAATTTTGAACAAATCAAATCCTTACAAACAAAAAATAATCTATTGGTTTCGTTATGTTGATGATGTAATATGTCTTTTCCAAGGAAGTGAAAAAGAACGTGATGAATTACTAGACTATTTAAATTCGTTAAATGACAAGATAAAATTTACAAAAGAAGATGAAGCAAAAAAAAAAAAACTATTTAGATCTAACTATCACAAATATTGGAAATAAACACTCTTTCAACATTTTTAGAAATCAACCCAAAGTGACCTACTAATTCCATATAATTCTAACCATCCATGGAAGTACAAATTATCTAGTTTCAGATCAATGATAAACAGAATGTTAAACATCCCAATGAAAAAATCTGATTATAAAGAAGAAAAAACAACAATAAAATACTTAGCTTCGAAAAATGGTTACAATCCGACAATTGTTGACAAAATTATAAAAAGAATATAGGGAAAAAAATAAGAAAATGAAACAAAAAGAAAAGAAAAAAATTATTAGTGTGCCTTATAATACAAAAATGAATAAGGCTATTAGAAAGACTTTTCAACACAGTAAATATACACTCAGTTACAAAACAAAGAACAATACTTTTACTTTAATTAACACACTATCCAACAAAGAAAATAAAAATAACAAATATGACAAATCTGGAATATATAAAATAAAATGCTCAGAATGCAATTCTTTTTACATAGGATAAACCGGTAGAACATTTAATTTACTTTACAAAGAACACATACAAGCCATAAGAAACAGCAACTCAACATCAATTAAATCTAACTTTGCTGAACATATTCACCAATCAAATCACAGTTACCAAAATATCAATGAAAATGTTACAATTTTAGAATATAAAAAGAAAGGAGAAAAAATGAATTCCAAAGAAAATTTACACATATACATAAACGATTATAATGAACCACAGAATATATTAAATAAACAAATTAACATGAAAAATCCTATAAATGAAAAAATAAGAGAAATTAAAAAACATAAGAATCAAAAGTAAAATTCAACTTACCCACACACTAAATTAATCATGTTATGTTATTTTCATCTGCTTTATTTTTATAATTGTTCATTTCTTATAGGTTATATTAGTTACACTCTGAAGATGGCCTTAGACCCGAAACCGGTCATTTATTATTATAAAAAATGAATAAAAGGGTACTTAATTATAGTTATTATTCAATTTATTAAACTTTTAAGAGCTATAACGGTTTTTTTAAACCTGTCGTTGGAGGTCCAAAGCCCTCATGAGAAAAGGTGACGGAAAATGGTTTAATTTAAGATAGAAAACATGATTGATCTGTTCAATACTTCTACAGTAATAAACCTTTCATGCACTGTTTAAATATTTCCAGATGCACGATTCGGCAACGCTGAAATGCTCAGTTGAAACTGGTTTTGAAGTGCTAGGGCGCTGGATTTGTTAATACATGACCGTGCATTGATGTCTGTTGAATTACCATGTGATATAAAATCACAAGATTTTTTTATTGCATTTACCATTTTATAATCTTACTTTATTTATTAATCCGGTATTTTTGAACTGTTTTGGAAGTTTGTATAATCAGCCATTTAAAACAGAATTTAAAACTTAAAAAAAAAATTAAAACAAAAAAATTTAAAACAGAACAATTTTTAAAAGAGTAAAAATTGAACAATTTGGATAGACTACAAACAATAATCTTCTTCACATGTGGTTAAAGTTTCACAGACATATCTTTAGTAGTATTTGTTTTAGAAATTTTTGAAGTTGAGCTTTACTCCAAAAGTGCTAAAATTTAGTGTTTTTTTTTTGTATTCTACCCACTATAAAAAATTCGTAGTCTTCAAACAACTATGTAAGTTATATGATATTACGTAGAATTACATAAGCTAAATTTTGGAGTACAACACAACGGAATTAGATGAGTATTTATTTTGTAGCAGAGGTTCAAACTCGAGTACATTGCTTTTTGAATCCGACAGTAAGACTTCGGACTGCGGAGGGCAAGGTCCAAGGTTTGAATCCCCACTGGGCCAACAGTCGGATTCACTCATTGAATAAAGTTCACGCACAGACCTGTAGGCCCATGTGAACTGGCAAGTGTAGTTAAAAAAAATAAATAAAACAATATTCTAATGTAAGTATTTAGTAACTTGTAAAATAATTAGCATAGATAAATCAACAACTCTCACAGTAAGAACAGCCCAGAAGATCCATCGAATGATACGTTCTTTTGTAGTGTTGTACGTTAGAATAACATAGCCGGCTTGGACACCGAGATAGACTGTCAGACAAGTTGTAAGCGTGCCCAAAATACCTGCACATAAGTTGTAACAACCCGTTTAGCAAGATACAGAATATGTGATTAAAAAATGAGATATTAGAAAGGTTAAAACAGATTTTATGATGGCATGAAAGCTTGAGATGCTTCAAATCGTATAGATAATGAAGGGTACACAGGAAGGAATGGATTGAGAAAAAGGTACAGCAATAAGACAGACAGTGGAAATAACACAAAATAAAACCATACATAGAGTAATAACAGACCAAAACCAACCAGTCACAGTACCACAAGGCTCTATTCTTGGCCAGTTTCTGTATATACACTAGGAATACCTTATATATATATATATATATATATATATATATATATATATATATATATATATATATATATATATATATATATATATATATATATATACGTATTCCTGTTAGATTGGGTTGCATCTATTAATTCCTTGAAAATTCTGCAAAAGGTTTACTTATGCTATTTATTTATTCGTAATAACAACATTCTACAGGCAAGAATGTTGTAATCAAACGCAAAACTAAACTAAGGATTTAATTAAACATAAAATAAGGAGCAAACATCACAGTTCGGATAAGTCCATAAAACTGGAATTACTTATTGTAAATAGCCATTCATTCATTTTTTGGCACAGCTTTTACTCATCATCAGCCTGGTAGTTTATTTTTAGAATGTGAACCCATATCAGTAAATGAATGTTTGAAAAGAGTTTTATTAGCGTTTAGTTTGATAAACATCTGCAGATCATTACTTCTGATGTTGTAAGCACCGCAACTTGAGCCTTTATTGCCACTTCTCAAATAAAATACTCTTAATGTTTTAAAGCAGAATAAATGTTGAATAGGAAGTGATTTTAATTATATACATGGAGTGGAAAGGAGGATTTGTAGCAGTTTAGTTTAAGAATTATACGAGTAAATATGTTATGTATTTTTCTAAATACTAACAATATTTGTTAAAGGTCACGCCGCAACAAACAATCCCACATTTTAATCTAGAATGAACGAAAATGAATACTCAGATTAAATCTAAAAGTACAAGTGAACGTCACACAACATAAATATATTTCAATATAAGCACAATATGAACAAATATATTACAATAAAAGTAAAAAATGCGAAAATTTTATGGTGATCAATTTCGGTGAACCACGCTCCACTTCCTCAGACGAGAGGGATTCACTGTTTCGGAATCAAAATTAACCTGTTCATGAAAATTAGTTCATGAATGCTTGAGAAAAGTTATTTATTTTTAAATAAAAATGTAAGGATCGTTATAAACTAATGAATGAACAGGTTAATTTTGATTCTGAAATAGTTTTTAATAATGTATTTTCAGGAATTAAAAAGAACAGAAGTAACAGTCAATAGCAATTAGCCAATAATATCACAGCAGCCGCCCTGTTGATGATTTCAGCCAATAGGGTCACGTGGTTGCAGGCCTATAAATTGAGTTAATGAACATCATTTTCCATCTTTTGTGAATCCCTCTGGTCTGAGGAAAGTGAGCATGGTTCACCGAAATCAATCAACATATTTGTGCATTTTGTACTTGTATTTATTTATCAATGGTTAACACTGGTATCAATGGTAAATACCACTGAACGTGTATGGGTGGGCGGGTGGGTCAATACCACTGTACGTGTATGGGTGGGCGGGTGGGTCAGTACCACTGAACGCGTATGGGTGTTACAATGTTACTGACAAATTTCTCGTCTTCATTTTATACGAGGTACGTCCAGAAAGTAAGTTCTGTTTGGTAATAAAAATAATTTGTCTACAGATACAGAAAAAATATTTATTGCACTAAAATCTACAACTCTTAAACTACTTTTCTACATAACTGCCGAAATTTTGCAGGCATTTGTCATAGCGTGGCACAAGTTTTTCTATGCCTTCTTCATAGAAGGTTGCCGCCTGTGTCTTCAACCATTTGGAAACATTTTCTTTCAGCTCTTCGTCATCGTTGAAGTGTTGACCGCCAAGGAAAGACTTCAGATGTAAGAACAGATGAAAGTCGCTAGGAGCGAGGTCAGGGCTGGACGGAGGATGGTCAAACACGTCCCAGCCAAATCCCTGTATGAGGTTTTCGTCACATTTGCAGTGTGTGGTCGTGCATTGTCGTGAAGAAAAACAACACCTTTGCACAGAAATTCTCGGCGCTTATTCTGTATTGCGCGGCGCAATTTCCTGTGCAATCACTCATCGCATTTTGTCCGTAAACCTCGTAAATTTGCCGATAAATGTCAATCGGTTTCACTTTCTTAGCATTCAGAAAACGAATCACAGATCTGATTTCACAAACGGCGGGATTTTCGATCAACACCGACATTTTAAACAAGCACAACAAAGCGTACGAGACTGACAGCGATCTCAAAATGGCGCACGTTTCTTCTCCTTGATACAGAGCGTCTGCCGCGCATGCGCGGAACTGCGATCGCAGCGCTGCAGCGGATATAAATGGAAACGGAACTTACTTTCTGGACGTACCTCGTACTTCAAGTTATCGATAGGATCTTATTATTTAAAATAAATTATTATTACAACTTAAATTATTTAAAAATAATGAATAGTGTGGTCAAAACACTACCAATTGTTTAGTAAAGTAATTTATTCATTTACGTATTTATCTGGAAGTATTGCTTGGTCCTTGTCTCAAAAATGTTATCACAAATTATTGTAATAATGATGGCAGCATAAGCTTAAATTAATATAATACATTAAGTAATAGCATATATATACATATAAATATACATAATAGTAATAGTATAAATATCAAGGCAAGAAAATTAGTTAAGACAAAATTCTTTAAACCAATAATGAAAAACAATTATTGTGTATTTTTATTTATTTATTTATTCATAAGACGCCGATCGTCAAGATATGGGCGAATATGGATTTCGAATGAGTGTGATGAGTGTAGATGAGGGAATGTAGTCATTGTTACAAACTAAGGCCGACTGTTCCCTAAGAAGTGTCATTAATTAATAGCCCAATGACAAATGAACAGCTGGTGCATCTTGTGCTTATATTGAAATAAATTTGTGTTGTGTGACGTTTACTTGTACTGTATATGTACCAACACGTATTATGCTCATTAAAAAACTACTAAATCTAAGACAGACATACTTTGTACTTTAAATTTTATTTATGAAACTAATTTTTGATTTCTCCTCCGTTTATAAGGAGATATTACTTGTTTAGTTTAATATATTATGATTATTTGGTAATGTACTCATTTTGCACAAAACAATACTATAAAAGGACGGTGGACCTCACAGGACTCATTCAGTGCCATCTATCTAGAAGGCCTATTGAAGAAGAGGATAAACTACAAACTAAACTATGATGTTATATCACCCTATTAACATTATTAATATTAAGATAATACACATGAAAAATGTATATTACAATAGTTATTATGTTACTTAGATGTTGGAAATGAATTTGTCAATGAGTTTAATAAAATGACAATAAAAATATATTTATTTTAATTTAGTAGCTGGCTTTGAAAGCCATGCGATATAATATATATGACTGAAATTGAATAATATCTTGTGAAAATAAACTAAGCAATTTTATGTTTTTCTCAGACCTATAAATAATTTTACACAAAATTAAAAAATGATAACACAAATGTAGTAGACTGCCACTATCTACAATAGCAAGAAGGCATTGCCCTGCTTCACGACAGTGAGTATTAGACTGTGAGTACATAATAAATGTACTTGTCTATAAAAGAACCATCCTACCTCTAAGTATACATCTCTACAAAATATTTTATAAACAATATAACTGACATGTAGTGACGGAATCACAACAGATCAGTGGTAACATTACTTCCATTAATACCTTCAGGATCAAACGGCACTGTGGTATGGTAAACTTTTCTGACATGGCCGGAGTAGAGGTGGCTGTTGTGGAACACCAGGCTATCGATGTACCTGGCGACTCCGCCAGTGCAGTTAACTGCGGCAGAGTGGTTGGCTAGGCCTCCAGGGCCCAAGTAACCTAGGGGGCAGCCCTCTACAGGCCAACGGAGACTGACCAACACTTGCAACAGCACTAACATCAACACTACAAACCACTGGCGCCAGCAGTCCGCAATCTCTGATACTTGTAATTTCCTCCCTCTCTGGAACAAAATTTTACAATAATATAAAACTGTACTCGTATTCACGGTCACAATGAAACACATTAGACTGCACGTCTGTTTCAACAGTGATGGTTGGGTTCATTTATTCACTGCTTAAAATAGTTTGTATTTTAACGTTCAGTGTTTGTATTTTGTCTCTAATGTGATAAGGATGCCTCATAGAAAGTATTTGAAATTTGTTTATCTACAGGAGAAAATCACTTGCACATTTTAATTTTTTTGCTGTGGTTTACGATTATAGTTTATGCCATTTCCTTACATATATAGAACACCAAGAGACTTTGTTTATTTATTTACTTTCTTCTATAACCTTCCATAAATATGCAATTTCCTTAAATATATAGAGGGTAGATTCACTTTGCCAATTTATGAACTGTACATTGATCAACGACATTCATCAGTAATTTTTTAAAATTAATAGATAACTAATTTAGTTTGATCATTTGTTTGTTTGTTTATAGCCTTGGTACACAATTCCGTCAGATATGTAAAAGGTTACATTTACTTTCCTTATTTGCCAACAACACTGCATTTTCATCTTAAATATCCCTGGTATGTAATTTCATCATAACCTATGAACAATTTTTGTACACTTTTTAAAAGGTTGAAGCCCATAATTTTCCTGGTGTATAACTACTAAATAATGATTTCATGTTTTGCTAGAATTTTTGTTGGTAGTGTAAAGTGTGTTTTACTTAAATAAATTTTACTACTTTATTTTATTTATTTGGAGGGGGCCCCCACATGCCCCTAAATCATACCATTCCACCCACTAGCCAGACTGAGGCACCCGGCCAGTGTTCAAGCAAGGACACTGACTGTAACGTGACAGCCTTTCAAGACTTAAGAGTGTTACTCCCTGAAGTCAAAGGGTTTAAATTATTAGAGCTAAAAGCAAACAGAGAGTTCATTTGATCATTTTAAGGCCATCTTGCCTGCTTCTTAAAATTACTGGAAACCTAGAACTCTCATACAGGAAAATAAGAGTTTCCGAATAAACTGAGCATTGGGGCGGGGGTCAATACAATAATTTTCTTCTTCTAAACATATTTTGCTTCCTGGTCCACTCTACCCGATCAATACCTTATCAAGATCCCACAACACTCAAACTGAGCCTCCCTATTGGTACTAGTGGTGCAGTGTTGTAACCCAGCTACTTGGGGATAACGTCTGTGGAGATTACAGGCGATAGGTTCTATGCTCGGTCCTCTTCATGGCATCTGCTCAATGGTTGCAATCTGCATGGACACTACTAGAGAATTCTGGGGAAGCTGTGTTGGGTGGTATTCAGGGTTCAGATGTTGTGTAGAGAAGAGAACTGAGTATGAGACTTGTCAATTAGCTGAAAGACAGATCACAACTACGTAGTTCGGGTTCCACATCAAGCTGAAGTTTCCGTAGTTTCTTTGGTTATTGGGCTATTATTAATAAATGGTTCATTCCAAGGAACAGTCGACCTTAGTTAGTAACAATAACTCATTCACCCTTCATATTCGCCCTATCTCTACAATTGGCATCTTAGTAATGTAATAATTAATCAATATAATAACTGATTTACATTCATTTAATATATCAATTTCTACCTGAAAGCTGGGTTGTTTCTTCATGAAGATGATTTCCAATGTTGACACAATCAGATGGGCGATCCCGAGCCGCTGCAGCACACCGCAGAATCGGACTGTAGCTAAGTCATTTTTATTGTACAAATTAACTAACAAGCCCAGAGTTACCAATGTAAGGGTGCGTTGGATAGTGACAGAGAACACAGATATCCGAGACACACAAGAACGCAGCTTGGACCTGTAACTCAGCACCAGGCTGATTCCCATCACCCAGGCAAACCTGCAACAGCACATGAGCAACATTATAATTACATGAAATGAACACAATAACTTTTGTACACAAGATGGTTACAGTTTTATATACCTAATTAATGAGTTCATGTAGGTTACAAGCTCCTGATGTTCCCTATGGGATATACACTCAGTTCATGATTGTTTAATCATATTGAAATTTAGTTTGAAGTTTGATACAAAATTCAGTATTACCATTGAATTTTTAGTTAATTAGCCTAGTTTGTTTACCAGATCACTATCAATACTTCATCCTGCACTGACTGAATTTATTTGATTTAGTTTTCTTGATATCACTTTGTTTAATAGTAAAACCTTCAATCCCCAGTTAACATTGGCCTGCAGACCTTAGCATAAACTTTATTCAACTTTATTATATTATATTTATTATATTATATATATTATATATATATTATATTATATATAATATATTATATATATTATTATATTTATAAACCATTAGCTCAGTTGGGCGTTCGAACCTTGGATTTTATAGGGAGGGGTACGGCATACACATGCGTGGCTTTGTACTAGCCTTACATGCAGACGTTGGCTACCGCTGCTGATCAGCTGATTGGAGAGTGGAGTATTGCTGCCTTCTTTTTGTATCGAAAGCTTTTGTTATTGCAAATATTAAGTGCAATAATTTTGTTTATATTATTATGTGTTATGTATTTAATAACTTAGCCACAGATGAGTTATATAATAATGTTATAATTTAAATATAAATTTAATTAAAACAGCTGTCTATATTTAAAGAGATTAAATTTAACCCTTTCAGTGCCGACGTCCTCTTAAACCGGACGTTGATAGGTGTTACAGAAGTGTAAACGTCCGGTTAAGCCGGACGTCATTAGTCGTTACAGAAGTGTAAACGTCCGGTTAAGCCGGACGTTTACAAATAAATTTGTAATTAATTTGAAAATGCATATTTTTGCGTATATTTCATATGAGTCTACTCATAATAAACTGTTCTTTTATAAAAAAAAAATAGTTTACGTCAGTAAAACGAATATAAACTTTTATTATAACAGTTTTACTTCCACAGTCTGTTAGCTGGCATGAAGTCTCCCGCCGTCAGCTGGCCGACTGCATTCCCGCCGAATGTTGACCCACTCAGCTGTTTATTTATCTTGTTTGGATTGTATATTGAGTTGTGGTTATGTGCAAGTGTTTTATGTTTATAAGTAGTGCTTTAGAAGTAATATATTTAATTATTTTATTATTATGAATCGATCAAGGTCACCATTGAGTGACAGAACTTTACAGAGAATTGTGAACGATACTGACAGTGATACTGACGTGTCAATAAATGACAATAGTAATAGTGCTAGCAGTGAAACATTTGGAGACGACACCGATTCGGATCCAGACTACAACCCTGAGAATGATATAGGTAGGCCTGGACCTAGTAATAATTCAGGCTTAGCTAACACTCAACGTCGAAGTGTATAGTTTTTGTAAATATTCAATAATTTTGTTGTAAGTGAAGTAATAACTCTGAATTTTTACCTACAAATAGAGAATTAAATTGTGAATTAAACAATATAAAACATTAATTCTCAACTATTTTTTTAATATGGAAAAAATTCCACCAAAGTGAAAAATTTTTGAAAAAAATTTTTTTTGGTAAGTGTTTTTATTTTTTGAAATATTTTGCATGAACTTTTATTTATTTATCTATAATGCATGTTATTTCTTAGTTATTTTCAATTACATTGGTATATAAATTATTATGTTATCTTAAAAACTAAGCGAGCTAGAGCATTTCTCCGAAACCCTTGCAAATTAAGTAAAAATGCTCTGGCACTTTTGGATACACCATATGCAAAATGACTGGCACTTTTGAAACATCCATCCAAAAATGTCGCGGCACTGAAAGGGTTAATTTTGTTCACAAAGTTATTCACAAGTATGTATTTCCTAATATACAATTAAATTACGGACTGCTTACAATGAAAACTTGAAAAGTACTTATTTACTAAAATAACCTATATTCTGTAAATTCACTAGTGTTTAATTGTCTGGTATTCCATATGATTTTGATTTATTTTTTTCATTAAATATTATAGAAAGAAAATAGTAAAATAATTAAAGGCCTAAAATTATAACATGATAACACATTATAATACCACGTAATATGATTATAAATAAAAAATATCAGTGATTAATCGGTTGGGAGTTGTGTTATAAAAAAGGTAACATATGAGCATGGTGACTTGATGTTTACAGCAATGCTAGTAGTACGCTAAACGCTGTTTATTGGTAGAGATCCCCCTCCCTGCTATATTTTTTTAAATAACATTATGGGGTAACGGATTATACAATTGATTTCTGAGGCCTAAACATTTTTGCTCAGGGTTCCTTTACCAAGTTTAAGCAGTCATTTTGCTGGATTTAAAGATCTATTCCTAGGTCAGAAAAAAATGTATCATATTGTAGTATAAGATTTATGTACCTCAAGAAACTTTAACATATTCACGGTGATATCAACAAGTTTTTCAATACTTTCATAGATCTGAATATTTTTATAAACAATACTCGCCATTTGGAAATACATTTGTATATGGAAAAAAAATCAAAATATCTATTTTACATGTTAACTTGCACTTCAAAATAAGATATAAAGACATGTAATTTCAAGTAAAAAAATTATTAAATTCAGTCACCATTATTGAAAGAACACCTTACTTAATGTCTACATCTGCAATCAAAGTATGTACGTGATTTAAATATTATCCATGAAATCGATTTAAAATTAACAAATCGTACAAATGTCTGTATTGAAGATATACAGTTTGCATAGATACATTTTAGCTTGTGCTGAAATAACTTTTTGTAACGCACAAAGAAGCGATGTGCATTGGCCCATAGATAACCTCGGACCTTGATGACATTAACAATGATATTCTCTAATTACAATCATTGTGACATAAGGCGACTGAGATAATTTACCATATATTTGGATAACAATATAAAACAATACAGATCACTTATAGTGGCTAGCGTATTACAAATAATAATTAAAAACAAAAAATAAATAAATAAATGATAACTTATCAAGTATTAGAAAAATAGGACTCTAATATAAATTTACAAATATTTCATAAATGCATGACTTAATTTTGGCACTACACCTTGTGGGTCCAATGAATACATGATTCACAATTCTACTAATTGGGAGTCCTAACCCAGAGGAGTGATAAACTATTTATCATCTACTCAACTACAAATGTAGTTCTTTATTAACCCTCCTATTGGTAAGTGACAGTTATCAGTTATCTGAAGACGGTATGGACAAAAAAAGGCATCTGTCACCTCAACACGCCTGCTCTAATAATCTATGTGTATAAAAACGAATGTATGTGCGTTTTTCCTTTATGGATAACTAATCCACTCATCGGATCACCACGAAACTTTGGGAAGTTGTGTAGAGTTCACTCCCGAGAAGGTTTCTGTCATGGATTCATTCAAATCCAACTCAAGTGCTCTGCCCCAGTGGCCTTCAAAGTTTCAATCGTAATGTAATGGAGTTACTTTATTTATTTGACACCATCAGCTGTGAGATAAAAACAAATAAAATGAACACTTTTAAAATACGCTGTGATGTTTATTGAAATTTAACATTTAAAATAAACTAAAGCTTTACTGTTTATATGTTAATCCTGTAGCACGGGTGAACAGCTAGTAAGCTATATTTAATTTTGCTACTGTATCAAAAAAATTATATTGATGGCATTAGAAATATTAGTTTTCAATGTCGTTTGATTTAGTTTGTTTTGGATCTCAGCTGTGTTAAAGCCTAGATTATATTATTTTTCTTTATAAAATCTATGGTTTTTATAAGCACAATAAAATTATATTACATTTTGTTTATTTATATATATATATTTTATTTATATAAATAAACAAACCAATGTTTAGTTTTGTGTTTTGTTTATTTATATACTATATCTAGATGGCAGTAACTGAACATTTTCACAGAGTGAGTCTGTCTACACACAAATTAGCTATATTGGCTTACTGAATATTTAAAATTCTTATTGCAAGTTATGGTTTATTTTAGAATTTTTTTTGAAAGCAAAAATGAAAATGTGTATAAATAAATAAATTAGAGAGTGAAATACCTCTAGAAACAAGTTAAAGGAACAACATTTGAGGTTTCAAGACAATCCTTAACTCAAGACAGGAAGATAAATGCCTTAAGAAAGAAAGGAAGAAACGTCTTCATCTAAAAGAATGGAGAAACTGAAAGAAGGTAAATAGGCAATTTCACAAAAAAGAAGAGTTTATTAATTGCACCCCAAAGTGGGTTGGTAAAAAAATAAAAAAATGTTTAACTGGCAATACAGTAATAAACATTCTCTCTGTTATTAATGTTTTCTAAAGATATATATATATATACAGTACAACCTTGATAGCACGAACCTCGATAGCACGAAAACCTCGATACCACATATATTTAAAAAATCCCCTTGAATTGCCCATAACATTCAATGTTAAAAGTACCTTTATAACACGAATATTTGAATATAACTACCTCGATAAGATGAATTTTATTCCATTTTCCAAGACCAGGAGAAACCTCTATAACACGAATTTCAACAGCCAAAAACCTCTATAACATGAATCTGACCTTTATAAGACGAATTCCCACGGGTGGAACATCAATAAGACGTATTTATATTTCCAATTCATTCATGTCAAGACATGAAAACTAACTTCCGTCTGTCGCGCCACTGCAGTGGCATGAGACTGTACTGTCAGTTCCGATTGACTTCAGTTTAGCCTCTCTTTGTACGTAGTGTTGTGTCAGTGATTAGTGAATATGGCGGGCGTGTCCAATGGTGTATTATTTAGTACAGTGTAGTACAATACTACAGTACAATTTCGTATGTTACTCTTTGTTTACGTTTACTAAATTACTACCAGTACTGTATTTCAAAATGTTGATTAGGTTATGTAATTTACTAAGTCATACTCATTTGGCCATTTACTTTTTATTGTGCTGGCTATTTATATTCCTATGTATTAATTGTATCTGTCATTAATTTGTAAATTACAATGTACAGTACGATGTATGTATTTTACGTATGTTTTATTTGGAATTACATTTCAACCCGTCGCCGTATAAAATGCTAGCCTTTATAACACGAATGTCACTCATTTGAACCTCGCTAACACGAACCTCGTTATCGCGAATACCTCGATAAGACGAATATTTTTCAATTCCCTTGAGATTCGTGGTATCGAGGTTCCACTGTATATATATATATATATATATATATATATATATATATATATATATATTGTAATCATTATTTAAATATGAAAAAAAACTTAAAGCTGTCTAAAAACAAGCAACTAAACCAAGCTTGTTTAGTTGTTTGTGAGAGGGTGTTGTTTTAAGAGTGTGTCAAGGTTTCACAAAACAACTTTAGTTTAACTAGAATCTACATTTTCCAGTGACAACCGCGTCAAGATACTATCTACAAGATACTATTTACAATATTACCAGACGTTTCGCCCATGCTTTGATGTGGCATCCTCAGTGGTTTCTCTGCGACTGTGGCATCCTCTATGGTTATCTTGTAAATACTGTAGATAGTACCTTGACGCAGTTGTCACCGGAAATGTAGATTCTAGTTATGACACCGGCCGCTTGAGCCTAAGTTCTAACTTTAGTTTAATTTTAGTTAAATCCTAACTATGAACACTTTCAAAAAGTATTCAAAAGTAACTATTTTGAATATTTTATCATATCAATTTCTGAAAAGATAACACGAATGAGCTCTCTAGACATGAAAGTTACATTATTAGCCCATTTTGACGTAGATAAATATAATCTCCAGATTAAGACGAATAGAATATAATATGCAATAATGATAACTTTATTGCACATATTCTTAGAGGACACAGCAAAATCAGCGAATGTTTGTGTATGAGTAAGTATCACTTGATAAGTGATTGTTCTTCACTGAAGAAATTCTTGAATGGTGTTGAATAGGCGTTCAAGCAACCAGTTTCTCATGGAATTTTTGAAGATTTTTTTTCTGAAAGTCTTGATTAGGAGTTCGGTAGAGTTTGAAGAACATAGCTCCTCTATATGAAGGCTGTATTGATATTGCAGCAAGGAGGATTGTCTCTGAAATGTAAAGACCCACAACAGCCAAGTTCCCCAGTTACCTGACAAGTATCTAATAGAATAGCGTGTAGTTCATTAAGAGTCCTAATAGCCCTTTAAATAATAATGAGCACCCTTTAAAGATCTGAAATTGTTGTACCCCCTTAAATTATTAGACCGTACCTCAAGTTGAACTCAATTAAGATGTAATATGCTGTCTTGGCTACTACAATATTACTAAGCTCTTTAAATCTTGTATCTACATAGAGACTGCCGATGAGGTTTTGGCAGAGTTGACTTATATTTCCAGGATCGGCTTTGGTGTAATAGTAGTCCTAAATACGTTCCTTGTAGTGAGGAAAGTAGACCGTGATAAGTTTTTGGGGTTATAGTGAAAACTAATTGTTGGGTTTTGTATTCATTTAATGCCAGGTTATTGAGATAGCAGTATTGTTTTGCCATGTTAAAAGCAATATAGCAGTTGATATCTAGTTCGTTTTCGTTCTTATTTGCTACTATCAGGACCGTATCTTCCATATACGAGGGCCGTTCAGAAAGTAACCTCCGGTTGCTCATAGAATAGGAAGTGGAGGGGATAGTGCCACCATAGTAGCGTTGACGCGCAGGTCTCTTCAGTCGGCATCCAGCCGTGGTACTGTGAAGGTCGTCCGAGTGCTAGTTCGTTTTCTGTAGCTTGTGAAAATGGCGTCCGTCATAGAAAGTCCCGCCAAATGTAAGGTGCGATCTGTCATTCGATTTTTTACAGCCAAGCAGTATTTAGCGGCAGCCATTCATAGAGAATTGTGCACTGTGTATGGATCAAACAATCAACGCAGATTCATACGTTGAAACTTTAAAAAACCTACGAAGGGCAATTCAGAACAAACGACGCGGTTTATTGTCGTCTGGCGTCATTTTCCTTCATGACAACGCCCGACCCCACAGTGCTCGAAAAACCAAAGACCTTCTTGAACAATTTCAATGGGATGTTTTTAGCCATCCACCATACAGCCCAGATTTAGCTCCCAGTGACTTTCATCTGTTCATGCACTTGAAGAAATGGCTGGGCTCTCAGAAGTTTGAGGACGATGAGGAACTCAAGAATGCAGTCTCTGGCTGGCTCAAGGCACAGGCGGCCGATTTTTATTCTGAAGGGATTTGTAAGTTAGTGGAAAGATATGATAAGTGTTTGAATGTTTTTGGAAATTATGTTGAAAAATAGCTGAAAGATGTAGTTTTAAGATGTATATAATAAAATATTTTTAATTATGTCTGAGTATTATTTAAAGCACACCGGAGGTTACTTTCCGAACGGCCCTCGTACATTACAATTTAACAATGGTTCTGAAGGAGGCTGGGGAAAGAAGTATAAAACAGGCCAAAGTACAGGGCCTTGAGACACTCCTCTTTTTAATAGTAGTTGTTTAGACTTTGCCTTTGTTTCAATGTTGTTTACTGTGAGATTTACTTCAACAAATTGTTTTCTGTTGCTTAGATTTTACACCAGTCTAGCTAGTTCCTTGAAATTGACTCCTAAGCTTTTATATTAAGAGGTTATGGTGAAGGCAGACGAACGCTTTGCTTAAGTCTAGCAGTATACTTGTGGTGACATAATCTTCTTCCAATTTGTCTAATATTGTTTCAATTAGCTGTTACAATTAGGGTTACAGTTGTTGTGGACCCGCCTTTTACAAAGCCGTATTGGCTTGTCGTGAGAAGATTATTTTGTTTGAGATGGCTCAGCAGTCTGGCTAATAGTATTAATTCAAAATTTTTTTAACGTATCGTAGAGTTAAAGGAAATTGGTCGATAGCTAATGGCTTCGTTTAATAGGGTATGTCATAAAAAGATGTTCAAAGCACTAAAAAATTGTGTCATAAAAGGAAAAATCTTGAATTGGTTTAACACATTTTTTACAGATAGAAGGTAATTTGTAGAATTAACAAAGCCAACTAATAACAGTATTTCATAAGTAGTGTCTAAATTAAGAAAACTGAAGAAATACTCAGTATCCAGAGGACTAGTTTCCATTTTGCAATAAATAGACACAAACAATCAGTTACACTTATTGAAAAGGAAAAATATATAAATATTTTCAATAGCAAGTTAAAAACCTTACTGATTAATCAACCACTTTATTCGGTTTAGGAATTTTTCAATATTATTTAGAATACTTATATGCATAATAAACATTGAAATATTAGGTTTCTAATCAATTTAGGTTATGGCGTTCAACCATATTAGGCTAAAATTATCTGCGGTAAAAATATATTACAGCAGATGTTATTGACACTATTCATGTACAACTAGAGGAAACACCTCCATGCTTTGCGTGCCAACCCCCTCCCTCGCTGCGCTCATGAACCCTTGGCCTTCGGCCTCGGCATACAACCTTTTAACAACAAATATTAGAGGTTAAACTATATTAAGTAAAATCATAATACAGTATGTATGTACATTTATTTCTAGTAGCTCATACATTGCACTTGAGTTTCAATCTATTTACAGTTTAAATTCAAACACCCAATGTTATTACTAAGATTAGGATCCATTAACCTTCTCAATATTATAAACATCATTATGTATATTCCAACAGCTGTTAAAATTACGTATACATCATTGTTTACATTTGAACAGCTGTTACATATTGACTAATTTAAATCTCTCCTTAATTGGTTATTAAGACTAAATTAAATCTTAATAATTTGGTTATTCTTATGGCCAAAAATCTTACATTGAGGGCTTTCTGTACCCTTCATGATAAAAATATTGAACAATTGAAACCTTATTGCACAACTACGAATAGAGGCAAATTTGTTGACACCTTAATCGTTAAAACTGATGACGAAATAAGGGAGGAGTTGTGTTGACAAAAAACGGCTTCACGTATTATACAAGGGTCGTCCAGAAGTAAAGAACGATTGTGCATGATGTGCGGCGCCGATCCCCCACCACTGCGACTGTGTACACGCTAGTTACCTCTGGCTGTCCAGTCAGTGTGAGCGACTTTCGTTCCTGTGCAGTCACGCGTCTTTACTCTGTAAACTTTAAAAATGGCAGCACCCATTGAAAATCCCGCCAATGCGAAGTGCGCCATGTCATTCGGTTTTTGAATGCTCAAAATGTTCAGCCTATCGAAATTTATAGGCAAATAAACACTGTTTATGGTGAAAATGTAATGAATGAATCTTCAGTGAGGAAATGGTGCATTATGTAAAACCAAGGAAGAACCAATGTGCACGATGAAGAATGGATTGGGAGGCCATCACTTGTGACTGAGGAATTGAAGAAAAAAGTTGATGACAAAATTCAGGAAAACCGGCGATTCACTTTAACCACTTTAAAAGACGCTATTTTAGACGTTTTTCAATCCCTCTTACATGAAATTGTGACTGAGCATCTTGGATATAAAAAATGTGCGCTCGGTGGGTTCTAAAGTTTTTCACAGAATTACACAAGACTAAACGAATGGGAGCAGCCCTTGAACTTCTTACCTGATATGATAGTGATGGTGAACAATTTCTCAATTGTATTGTGACCGGAGATAAAACTTGGGTTTCGTACAAAACTCCGGAAACAAATCGACAATCCATGGGGTGGCATCAATCAAACTCACCCTCAAAACCCATAAAAGAAAAATCGAATCTGAACACAAGAAAATTGATGGCAACTGTTATTTTTGGACCGCAAAGGTTTAATACATGTTGAGTTTTTGCCAAGGGGAGAAACAATAAATTCAGAAGCCTATTTCGAAATCCTTCAAAGACTCAGACGTGCAATACAGAACAAAATACGTGGCATGCTGTCAAAAAAAGTGTTTTTGATCCACGTCAATGCTCGGCCCCATGCATCGGTACGAACCCAGCAAGAACTTCAAGGTCTAAAGTGGGATATTTTTGGACACCCTCCCTATAGTCCGGACCTCGCGCCTTCAGATTACTATCTGTTCCCGAAACTGAAAACATTCTTGGGTGGGAAGCAGTTTGGAAACGATGAAAAACTGAAAGAAGAAGTGACATCCTGGCTCAGATCTTTGGCGGCTGAAGAGTATAACACCAGCATTGAAAAACTGATTCCTCGGTACAATAAATGCCTTGACAACCAAGGCAAATAACTACATTGAGAAGTAGGCTAGGTTACTGTGAGTATGTAAATAAAGTTCTGTGTTGTTATCTTTCCTTTTTAATTATTTTTACTAAAACGTTCTTTACTTTCTGGACGACCCTCGTATATACGGATTATTTGTATGTATGAATATAGATGTTTTGACTTTGACATAGATCTCATTTGCACCTATCTGCTTTGTACGAAACCCCACACGCGGCTTTATCACAACACACTTCTACGGTTCAAGTACTTTGTATTGCTATCCCGTGACAAATATTATACTTAAATTGCCAGCCTTTGTGGCAGACATAGACATAGGCTTATTTGCACCTAACGTTCATAAATACATTCAATGCAAAAGAACAAGGTACATTATGACTATTTTATATCTCAATATAATAAAACTAAAATTAAATAATATTAGGTTACTGTTCAAACTATTATATATATATATACATCATAGTATGAAATAAAAATTTTAGTAAAAATATACAAATATTGTATTTTATGTTCAATACCTGAAATTTACATGCAGATATTCTAAACCTATCTATCTAAAACAGAAGTCACATAGAATAAAATTAAAATAATTGAAATTAAAATCCTAAAAACATATTAAAAGGAGTGAAATTAAATTAAATTTCATATAACTTTTAGTGAATGCAGATACCCAATTAAGTTACAGCTCTCCTTGCCTACTTTTTTGAGCCCATTTTTATTTTCTAGGCTCATTGGACCAACTTCCACCAACGGGAGCAGCACAGAGGTAAAACTTGACAGTAACACAAGGAATCAAATTAGGGTCGGCTAAGTGACAGGCCTCCACCTTATTTCCTTAGCTACGTCTGCTCTAATTAAATGGAGTAATACATCCGAATAGTTATAAGAATCCTACAGTTAGTTAAAGCATTCTTTTCCATTCAACTTGGTGATAAATTAACTAACTTACTTAAGCAACTTACCACGGAAAGACTAAATCAGCAATGGTCAACCCATTCCAGGCTGCATGCTCAAAAAACCAATATTTGCCACCGCCGTAGTTCACAAATATCATCAGTGAAATACTCAATCTGAAACAAACAGGAAAGGTGAACGATTAAATAAATAAGTAAATCAATCATAATTATTGATAAATCGCAACTCAAATAAAATTTAAAAAAATAAATATTTTTGTAGTCAATTTAATAATAAAAGAACTAATATGGCCAAGGTAGGAGAGTATTTCTTTGCAGTCAACCCGGCATGTCTAAAGGAAATGTCGGAGCTTTCAATCTACATTACTGAAAAATTTACGTTATAATTTGTTACTAAGGCAATATATATAAAAAAAAAACTCAGATTCCCCCCTACTAAATAATGGATAGTAAAACTTCATATGATCTAATTGGGTTGTTTACAGCTTTGCTGTACACAATTAGACTAAGTGGTTACAACTAACAACTAAGTGGTTGGTTTTATAATCTGACATTGGAAGTTTTGGGCATACATGAACAAGATGGGGTTTCCAACACCCATTCTCTTGAGAAATGTGGGGAGGAGGAGTCTGGACGGCACATCCTCTTCCACTCCTCGGACTTAGCTACGAAGTGGACTCTCACCTTGGCATATCAGAATGTGGTCAAGGTGTAGCACAGGAAAACCTCATCATGGCAATCTCAAGGCTCTCTAAGGATCTTGAATTGGATGAGGTTTGAAGTCCTGTAAAGGAGGGTGCACAATACGCCTTTTGGCTGAGGGGCCTGGCCCTCCCAATCGTAAAAAAGAATTTATATATATTATCTAATTACAAGCAGGACTTATCGGAGTAGGCCCGATGACTTCTCCCTGCGAGACACACTGTGACGCCCTCTGCTTTCTGACCGGCACTCTATGCTCGCATCAACGAACGCACCACCCTCCGGTAAGGGTCACCACACAAGCACATCTCCTCAGACTGTCAGCTATTATGCGTATTGTAATCATCGCACAAACTTTGCCAAGAATAAGAGGAAGTAAATATTCATTACTGACTTTGTTTATTATACTTAAAAAAGTACTCTATGTCTGTGTGATGACTGCTTAGTTAAGTAGACCTCACCCTCTAAGTGTGTCCAGAGCCTGTATTCTAGGAGTGTTCAGTCTTCTGAGAGGCACCAGCTCTGACTGAACTAGTAGCGAGTCCGACGATGAACTTGGGTTGCCTAGGTCCTGTAACATAACCAAACTTGTGAACATGTTTTCATCACTTCTTCAAATAGAATAAGCCAATTTGGATGTAACTCAATTGTAATTGATTATCTCACAGTTTTAGTTACAATTTGCATACTTTTTCCATAACATTTACATGAAAATTCCATTTTCCTTGTATACACAAATAAACAAAACAAACGCCAGTTTCCTCAACAAGTTTAGTAAAGAAACTTAAAATTCATGTTTATGGCCCCTGGACTATTATTTTGACAAACTAGGCTACTCTTACCTCCGTCAATAATCCAATAAAACACTTTATTAAGCTGACATGTTTCGTTGCTATCACAACATTTTCAAAGCTTGCAACTCGTCAATCACATAAAACTAAACATTAAAAACACAGAACACACGGTGACACGAACATAAAGTACATTTAGATAGCGCTATCATCCCGACCCGGCACTGGTTGGTAGAAGACTGGCTGGAGTGTTACGTCAGATCGTCCACCCTCCTGCCGTTATCACTAATATTATCAGCTCGGTGGCCAGCTGATTTTCCTGTTTGCAAAATTGTATTGAACATGATGAATCCGGCACCCCCCGGTTTACGTGGACTACCTAAGGTACACAAAGACAATGTCCCAATCAGGCCGCTAGTTGATTATACAAGTGCACCCACCTATAAATTAGCAAAAAGATTAGAACGTTTATTAAAAGATAATATCGTGTTAGAGAATAACCACAGTTTAAGAAACAGTTCAGATTTCATTGAAAAAACAAAAGATTTAAAGGTTAAAATGCATCAGTCTTTAGCCTCCTTTGACGTAGTAAATTTATACACAAATGTATCTATTGATGTGACACTGAATGTAATTAGGGATAATTTGAATAAAAATTCAAACTTACAACCTGAGGCAGTTAATGAACTAATGGAATTACTGCAGGAGGTATTGCGACAGAATTACTTTTCATTCGATGGTAAATATTTTATACAGAATGACGGTCTCGCTATGGGCTCTCCATTGTCTGGTATAATGGCTGATATATATCTTAACCACATTGAAAACAACCACATTTTTTCTGATAAGAATAAATACAAGAAAAGAATCTGTATGTATTTCAGGTATGTGGATGATACCATTGTTTTGTTTGATGGCAACGACAGACAATTAAATTTGCTCTTAAACTATTTGAACAGCACAGCGGCAAAACTAAAATTTACTCTTGAGACTGAGAATTCTAATAGCATTAATTTTCTGGATTTGACAGTAACAAAAAATAACAATGTCTTTAACTACAATATATTTAGGAAACCGACAACATCTGTTCAAACCATTCATGCCACGTCATACCATCCACACTCGCAAAAAATGGCGGCTTATCATTCAATGATTAACAGAATGTTGTCGGTACCTTTGAGCCCTGAAAACTACAACAAGGAATATCAGATAATTAAGCACATAGCATCGGCTAATGGTTATAAATGTGATATGGTAGATAGATTAATACATAAATGTAAGAATAAACAAGGTGCCAGACCCATAATTCCCAGTAAGAAGTACGTTTGTGTTGAGTATAGTCACACTATTCAAAATGGACTAAAGAAAGAACTTAAGAACATGGTATTGAGTTAGCGTTTCGCACTACCAATAGACTAAGAAACATCTCGTCTGTTAATAAGAGAATAGGTGACAAAACACAAAAAACAGGGGTCTACAGGATAACATGTAAAGATTGTCCTGGCAAATACGTAGGTCAAACAGGACGGGCATTTGAAACCCGCTATAATGAACACCGGCCAGTTCCAAAAATTGGAAAACAAAAGTCTACTTTTGCCCAACACCTTGTTGATTTTAACCATTCAATGTATGACATAAACGACGGCCTGGAAATTTTACATTTTTGTCACAAGGGTAGTAAGTTAGATACGCTGGAGGAATATGAGATTTATAAAATGCATAATGATGTACAGGAAAAACAACATATCCTCAATGAGAAGTTACAGTTCCAATCGCACCCCCTCTTCAATACAATTTTGCAAACAGGAAAATCAGCTGGCCACCGAGCTGATAATATTAGTGATAACGGCAGGAGGGTGGACGATCTGACGTAACACTCCAGCCAGTCTTCTACCAACCAGTTTCTGATTGGTTTAATTCCAATGGGTTCCTTTTAAATCAGGAAAAAACACAAAATGTGTTATTTAGTACCAAAAATACGGATGAGGATGATTCGTCAGATTTCTCTTATTCCAATAGTGTGAAATTTCTTGGAATTTTCCTGGATAGGCACCTGACCTGGGATTGTCACGTAGAATATTTGAGTCGTAGGCTCTCAAGGGTAATTTTTCTATTGAAGCGTCTACAATCCTGCATTGATTCTAACTATGTTAAAATTGCCTATTTTTCTTATTTCCAGTCAATTATTAGGTATGGTTTAATATATTGGGGTAATGCCAACAGAATTTTGGAAATCCTTATCTTACAAAAAAAGTTTTAAGAATAATTAACAAATCCCACAACACAGATCATTGTAAGCCAATCTTCATTAAACTGCAATTACAGACAATTATTAATCTATATATATTTGATATAATTAACTATGTTTTTAATAATAAAGATACACTACATCTTAATAATACAGTGCATAGTTATAATACAAGGCAAAAAAGTCAAGCAATTATTGGTTTTAATAGATTGAGTAAATCTATTAATAGTCACTCGGTTATTTGTTTGAGGATATATAATTGTTTTATACCTATAATTGAAAAGTATACAGAGAAAACATTTTTAACAAAGCTTTATACCTGGCTGTTGAATAATCCTTTTTATTCTATTGATGAATTTTTCAACTTGAAAAACATTGATTTTTAACATTAATAATATATCTGTGTTTTAACAATTATGTTCTGTAGAGTTTACATTGACATTTTTGATTCTATTTGTGTATAGAAATAAGAAATTATTGATATATTTTTGGACTTAGCATGTATGCTGTACTATGACTTTGTCGATACTGTAATATGTAACATGGCAATAAACGATTGATTGATTGATTGAGTGCCGGGTCGGGATGATAGCGCTATCTAAATGTACTTTATGTTCGTGTCACCGTGTGTTCTGTGTTTTTAATGTTTAGTTTTATGTGATTGACGAGTTGCAAGCTTTGAAAATGTTGTGATAGCAACGAAACATGTCAGCTTAATAAAGTGTTTTATTGGATTATTGACGGAGGTAAGAGTAGCCTAGTTTGTCAAAGAAACTTACTTTAACATTAAAGGTAATTTAGAAAATGAACTTCAAGAAGCAGTTAATAACATTTGATATTAGATGGTTTATAATGTTGGGTCTTATAATATTCCACTTACCACATATGTGGTGTGAAGTATTTAAAAAACATTTAAAAATATTATAAAACAGTAGGAAAAAGCTTCAAACATTTTAGTCCTGATTTTTAGCTTCACACTACACAGATTGATATTTAAATCTATTAACTTTTTTGAATATTGGTGTTATTTTTACATATTAGTTTTTATATATAAAAAAACCATTATAAGATTGATTTACAATCATAATCAAGAACTATTTTAAGGGTGAGTTTATTTATCTTATCTATATAACATATAAATATAAAAATATGAATAGTATAAATTAATAAATTAAAAACTCATAATTCCTGCTCGTTTGTGTCATAAAAAGTAATGTAAGGGTGTCATTTATGACGTGAGTTGTGTTTTAAGGGAGACCGGGTGGGGTCTATGTAGGGCGGGTGGGTAGAACACACTAATAATGCCATATCTGCTTTCCTGTACACTTTTGACAGATATGACAATCCTGCACACAATTGTGTTGATGGTTCTTCTGCCTACCCAAACTCTCCTGCTCTAACAGCGTTGCTGCATACGCAAGCAGAATAAACTCAGTTTATTTTTATAATTTTTGCCTATAAAATGTTCATAAACTTACATAAAACTAATTTGATTTTCAGCAAATAACATACGGCTCCTCTTTTGTTCTGTTTTAAATTTTGGGAAAAATAAAATCTCTGTATGACCAACTCACAGATTAAGAGTAGGTCATCTTGTGAGGTTATCTTCTATGATGTTGCAGGTTTAATTTTATTGCAGTTGTCGAAGTAATATTAGTACAGTAGTATAATAATATTACTAGTATAATACTGTATTATAATAATAATAGTAATAATAGTACTAGTATAGTTCTATATAATAATAATATTAGTACAGTTTACGTGATTACGTTTTTAAACATATGTGGTACTGTAAGCGCTACAATCTAGTTTCACTAGACAAGAAACATTAAATGTAGAAATGACCTTGAGAATTCAGTCAAAGCATCTGCAGAAGATATCTACTTTATTTTAATTTTAAGCCTTTGAGAATCATTGGATGATAATTTGCCAACAGAGTTTTTGCTAAAAATACAACGTGGACAATATGTTGTGCAATCTACTTTGGTTAAAACAATTATCACTTTAGAGGAAACATCGTGCTAGTAAATTATCACTTTAGAGGAAACATCGTGCTAGTAATTATCACTTTAGAGGAAACATCGTACTAGTCAATTATCACTTTAGAGGAAACATCGTGCTAGTAAATTATCACTTTAGAGGAAACATCGTGCTAGTAAATTATCACTTTAGAGGAAACATCGTGCTAGTAAATTATCACTTTAGAGGAAACATCGTGCTAGTCAATTATCACTTTAGAGGAAACATCGTGCTAGTCAATTATCACTTTAGAGGAAACATCGTGCTAGTCAATTATTAAGTCAATGAATAAGGTGACAAGTCGCAGTTGACAAGCATATTGTCTCAAGGATACACTGAGGCAAGTGGATGTGTGCTCACACTAGACCTTAGGCTGGGGACAGAGTTGTGTGTTGTACTACAGGTAGTTGAGCTAACCTGTGTTTGGTTCAAGAAGAAATGTTAGTAAGAGGGTTTATAACTGGTAAATTATTGTTTGCTCAATTCTTAAGTTGCTGTCATCTCTATCTGCTTCAACTAAAGTACAGAACACACAAATTCAGTTAAAATAATACATGATAAATACCTCTACAAATTTTATGAATGATAAGAATGATTTTATCAAATTCCACAGCTAGTTTTCGTTATATGTAGTATACAAACTATGAATTTGTCGAAAAGAAACTTACATTCTGCAAGTCCTCGTTGACTGAGTTGCGACTAAAGATGTTTCTCAGCCACTGAGAACGGTAAACAAACTTCCCGACAGCGATGAACACTAAGAGCCCAACCACTAATGTTGCAAACAGGTATAAAGCTATAACAAAATGAACTGAGTAAATACAATTCAAAAATACAATTTTACATGGCCTCATGATCAATCTAACTTCCGCATGACACTCTAACTTCCGCATGTCAATCTAACTTCCGCATGTCAATCTAACTTCCACAAGCAGCATATTACTATTATTAAAGCTCTTTAAAAACTAAAAGGAAAAGCACAAACTTGCACTATTTCATATCTACTGAATGAAATTCAAAATTCAAAATATCTTTATTGCCATCAAACAAAGTTACTTGCATTAGCAGTCATCATTAAAAATAGCTCAATACATTTTAAAACCTATAATACAAATATTAGGTCTACAAATGTTAAAACTAAACATATTTCTTATTAAAATAATCCTTACCGGTATAAAAACAGTTTTTAAGTAAAAATCTTTTTACATTGGTTTTGAAGGTAACCACATTACATTCTTGTTTCAGAGTAATTGGAAGGTTATTGAATATTTTAATTCAATTATAAGTTGTGTGGTTTTTGAAAAAAATTGATTTGTGTAGTGATATATTGTAATTGGTTTTGTTTTTGGTTATACTGTTTGAAGGTGGTAGAAATTCTAAGAAAATGTGTTCTTTTTCAGAACAATAAGTGATTCCAAAATGTAAATAGATGTAAAGGTGAGTATATGAAAAGCCTTGAAGTAGGGTGTACATGATTCTGTTTTTCCGATTCCTGCAATTATCCTCACAGCACGTTTTTGAAGAATGAAAAGAGTCTTCATATATGAGCTCTCAGATCCCCAAATCACAACTGCATATGCAAGGAATGGATAGATGAGGGCATAATATGCTGAAAGAAGAATCTCAATACTGGAGAAGGTGGACAGACGTCTTAATACTCCAGATGATAAACAGCTAGCGACACGTTCTACAAGGGTCATCCAGAAAGTAAAGAACGTTTTGGTATAAAAAATTATAAACGAAAGATAACAAAAAAGAACTTTATTTACATACTCACAGTCACCTAGCCTACTTCTCAATGTAGTTGCCTTGGTTGTCAAGGCATTTATTGTACCGAGGAATCAGTTTTTCAATGACGGTGTTATACTCTTCAGTGGCCAAAGATCTGAGCCAGGATGTCACTTCTTCTTTCAGTTCTTCATTGTTTCCAAACTTCTTCCCACCCAAGAATGTTTTCAGTTTCGGGAACAAATGGTAATCTGAACGCGTGAGGTCCGGACTATAGAGAGGGTGTCCAAAAGATTTTCCACTTTAGACTTTGAAGTTCTTGCTGGGTTCGTACCGATGCATGGGGGCCGAGCATTGTCGTGGATCAAAAACACTTTTTTTGACAACATGCCACGTCTTTTGTTCTGTATTGCACGTCTGAGTCTTTGAAGGGTTTCGCAATAGGCTTCTGAATTTATCGTTTCTCCCTTGTCAAAAACTCGACATGGATTAAACCTTTGCGGTCCCAAAAAACAGTTGCCATCAATTTTCTTGTGTTCAGATTCGATTTTTCTTTTAAGGATTTCGAGGGCGAGTTTGAGTGATGCCACTCCATGGATTGTCGCTTTGTTTCCGGAGTTTTGTACGAAACTCAAGTTTCATCCCCGGTCACAATACCCAAGATGCTCAGTCACAATTTCATGTAAGAGGGATCGAGAAACGTCTGGAATAGCGTCTTTTAAAGTGGTTAAAGTGAATCGCCGGTTTTCCTGAATTTTGTCGTCAACTTTTTTCTTCAATTCCTCAGTCACAAGTGATGGCCTCTCAATCTGTTCTTCATCGTGCACATTGGTTCTTCCTTGGTTGAACATAATGCACCATTTCCTCACTGAAGATTTGTTCATTACATTCTCACCATAAACAGTGTTTATTTGCCTATAAATTTCGATAGGCCGAACATTTTGAGCATTCAAAAACCGAATGACACTGCGCACTTTGCATTTGGCGGGATTTTTAATGGGTGCTGCCATTTTGAAAGTTTACAGAGCAAAGACGCGTGACCCCAAGGAACGAAACTCGACTCACACTGACCGGACAGCCAGAGGTAACTAGCGTGTACGCAGTCGCAGTGGTGGGGGATCGGCGCCGCACGTGATGCACAATCGTTCTTTACTTTCTGGACGACCCTCGTATGTGAGCATGAAATTTTAAATTCGCATCAAGGTGAAGTACCAAAAATGTTACGTCATGTTCCGCAGTAATAACACTCAGCATGAAAAAGTGAGAAGTAATTTTAAAAATTGTGCTTTATTAATTATAAAATATAATTAATAAAAACTTGGTGATTTTTATCTGTCTTGCATTATTAAATTTAAGACTAATGCTTCACACACAAAAAATCTATATTCAATTAAATTCATTTTTTCAAAAATACAGATAATACAAGTAATTGCCCAATGGTACGTGTATATTAAAACACTTAATTATAACATATTGCTCAACAATGCTTTGGGTCATTGACTTAAGTTAAGATCATAGATTCTGAGTGAACTGAAGTTGTAAAGCTGCATCTGTAAATCATTACCTAACTCTTGTTGAAGGTGTGTTGAAAAATTACTTTGTACCAAATAAATATCATCATAAAAACCCAAGACTTACGAATGTTGGCATCTTCGCCTTTTTCTACTGCAGAAATTTTACAGTCTTTAATATTCCAGGAATAAAGCCCATGTTGTGAGAAAGAAACAGTTTGCCTGGAAACAAACATAAATACAAACCATCAATACACATAATACTAACTTTGGATAAGTATGTGGCTGTTAACTAAACAGTGCTGAGTTCTTAATGTGAACAAACTTTGTATCAAATTCCCTTAAAATAAGCATAAAAACCAACTTGACTATTTTGTTACACTTTTCGAAGCACAACATTTTGACATAATTCATCCATTATCAAGTAAACTTTCATATAAACTAAAAATTGCACATAAACATTTTTTTGAATGTAACAAGTTTTTCGGCCTCTATCTGCATTACAGTAAAATGTAAAAAAAAGAACGAAACAAAAAACACAAGCCAACAATTGTTGTGTCCAAGAGAACTAAGAGAATAGAAATGAGTAGGTTTTTCACTAAACATGATTATGTTGAATTTCATAGTTTACAAGGATAACAGTAATATCAGAGAAAAAGAGTAGGCTAATTGAAGAGAAAGAAAGAGAATCTTCAAAAAGAATAAAATCAAAACAACAAGAACAATTAGATAGTTAGGTTGTTCAAATACAAACTATACTGGTATTAACCGTTTCGTAACTTTGACAGTTATCTAGGTACCTTCTGATTACCCCTAATTTATACTTCTTGACAAAATGTCTTGGGAGAAAAATTATAGTAAAATACTTACTCGCAAAGGGGCTCTTTGTCATTCTGCCGAAATGCTGACACAGTGACACTGTGCACTGCAGATATTATGAGTGACAAATTCACCTGTAGTGGCACAGTGGTCCAAAACAATGTGGTGCACTGAAACCAACACAGTAGTTACTACAGTGCCTACTTTATTGTGATATTTCTGGTTATAACCGATCTTATTATGGGGAGCGGAAATGTGGACGTGGACAAAAGGTGATTTAAGCAGATTACAAGCAGCAGAAATGAGATTTTTAATTGGATCATAGAAGATTATTAGAAAAGATAGAATAAGGAATGAAATGTCCAGAGTATGGTTGAGAGTGATCTCGCTACAAGAGACGATGGAAAGAAGAGGAATACAGTGGATGGGGCATGTGAAGAGAGGATGTGAAATAATAGATTGCCGAGGATACCCTTGAGAAAGAGGAAGAATACTGAGAGAAAGGTAAGATAAGCAAGTGTGAAAGTATGCAGAGAGAAAAGAAGTGCATAAATGACAAGTAAAGAAAGAGGAAACCTGGAGTGATAGACAAAAATGGATGAGACTGTGTAGGATGACCTGTGAAAACATTGTTCAACACTTTTTTTAAAAACAAATTGCTGTTGGAAACTTCAATGGATGACGATTCCTGGTTATATTAAGTTGTAATGTTGTAAGCTCATATTGACAAAAGGCGCTCAAATTATGGAATAATATTGTTGTCATCCGATAATGAAAAGTGTCCATATCAGAGGCAGAGGTATAGATAGAACAACTAACCCCTTCTGCCACTCTTCTTTAATATACGTATACATTTTATGTAATTTAAAAAGATATACTCAAAGTAACTATTTATTTTCAATACAAGTTAAATAAACATCTTGAACATGTTTGTTTTCTGTTACATCAAATGTCAATAATTTTAAGTTATAAACGATCCTTTTATCTACCGTGACATTTCCTTTCTGCTTCTAAGTATGGTTTTATCAGACTTTGCATATCACTTCTGAAGCTGATAACAGAGCGACTAATTGCATTCTTACCAATTATTGTTGCACGATAAACTTTGACTCAGGAAATGATTCATTTATTTTAAATTCTTTTTTCTTACTAGAAAAAAGAAAAAAAGAAAGTTACTCAAAGATAGTCAAAGTTACTCGACTGTAAACATTTCTGTCATCTCAATTATCGGAAATAAAAATGTATTAAAAAAAAGTGCTAAATATCACCCAGAGTGCAAAGTTTAACAAACCCAAAGACCAACAATTCTGTGTTGTTGTTAAAGAGACAAATACAATAATTACAAATTTGTATATTATTTACCTTTCTTAAAACAAAAGAATACTTCATAATAAAGCAAATACTAGTTCAGATTAATGTACTATGTAAAACGGTATAAAAAATATTTAAAGAAGTTGTTAGAAATGTAAATAAAAAACAAATGAAAACTATATTATAAATGCAAAAAATAGAACTAAAGCAATTTGGAATATTATTAAAAAGAAATTGGGAACCAAACAAAAATTTAATTCTTGAATGACAATAATTAAAAGATAATTAAACTATTACAAGACCTAAACTAGTGGCAGAAAAATTTAATAGGTATTTTTCTACAATTGTAAATGTTTTAAACATCCCCAAACCAACCATTAACACGTTGTATCGTAGTAATTATATATTAAACAAGTGAAATTGGCTTACTTCAACATCAAAATTGTGAAGTATAAATCATTGTTTTAAGCTTAAACAATAGTAATTCTTGTTGCTGGAATGAAGTTCCAACAAGGGTCTTAAAAAGTCTGTCCTTATAATATCAGATATATTAGTAAAATTAATAAATCAATCTTTTTCTAAAGGCATCTTTCCAAATCTACTAAAACTTTCTGAGGTTGTACCAGTGTTTAAAAAGGGGAATAAAAATGAAATAGATAACTATAGACCAGTTAGTATATTAAGTAATACATACAAAATCTGTGAGAATAATTCATTCGCGGCTAATATAATACATGGGATCAAACAATTTATTGTCTCCTAAACAGATAAAAACACTAATCTTGCACTTTCTACATTTGTAAATAGTGTTCTCGGTGCTTTGGATGAGTCACAGATTACAGCAGGAGTTTTCTGTGACTTATCCAAGGTCTTTGATTGTGTAAGTCATGAGATATGCATTGCTAAATTAAGAAAATTTGGTAATAGTGGGAAAGCAATAAAACTTCTCCCGAGCTACCTAGAACATCAAAAGCAAAGAACAGTTATTTGAACCACTACCTCCAAAGAATACTCTAAATGGGCAAATATACACAACAGCGACCCTCATAATCCATATTGGGGCCCATTTATTTTTTTAATATATGTAAATGACTTACCTAGTAATTTCCCAACCAAAGTAATGCTTACCTTATATGCAGATGACACCACAATACTTTTCAAAGGAAAAACATTAAATGAACTCAAAGTAACAATCAAAATTACATGTTTGGTTTTTGAAAAATGGTTTATTAATGAATCAGGATAAAACTACAATACTAAAGTTTATGTTGAGAAAACCTAAGCCCACAGACGAAGATGAATTACAATACAGAGGTAGTCAAGTTTTTAGGAATTTATCTGGATACCAATGGTCGATTCATATAAATTTGTTAAGAAAGAAATTATACTCAATTAAATATGCCTTGGGAATTTTAGTAAAATTAAGTTCATTAGAAGTTTGTAAAACCGTTTACTATGCCAGTGCACACTCAATACTAAGCTATGGTATTTCACTGTGGGGCAATGCTTCAGATGTACAAATTTTATTTAAAAATGAGAAAGCAGTAATCAGAATATTAACAAGTAATAATAAAAGAACACCCTGTAAACTGATATTTAAGGAAAACAAAATTCTTACTTTACCCTGCATTTATAATTTTTAACTTTTAAATTTCTTTCATAGCCATTCTAATCTATTTCATAAATATTTATTTAACCCTCGAGGGGGCGCTTGCGGAGTTTTTCTCCGCACGTTTAGTTTTTGTTAAAATAAATATGCACAATTGGTGTCGGCAGTCGTGTCCGGCTCCGTACTTCACGAGCCTCATTCCGGGAATCCCCCAAAGCTATTTTTACCCCCCCCTTCCCCCTTGGTTCCTTGTCAGTTACAATTCAGTGACGCAGTGTCAGTTTGCGGAGGTTTTCTCCGCGTGCGCCCTATCGCGTAAGTGGTTAGTGCGGAGTTTATTTCCTCGTGCGCCCTTCTGTGTTAGAGGTGACTGTTTTAGTTGTGTCTAACCATGAGATTTACATTTCATTTTACTACTTATTTAGTTGGTTTAGACATAAATCTATTTTTCAATGTTTATTTCATATGTATTTTAATTTATATTATGTAGCTTTTCTGTAAATGTATAGTATAAATTGTTTACTAAACATAACCAAACTTCACAATTGATATTTTATTATTTATTTAGACAAATTAGAATTAGTAATCAAATTAGAATTTTTTTATTTAAATTCATAACACGTAAAATTGGCCGAACTATGTGTATATTTATACATATACCAAAATATATGTATGTTTTTATGTATTATTTAATTTATAATTATTATTAAAAATATATTTTGTTTGCATAGATGTATAACTACTTATTTAGTTAGTTTAGACAGAAATCTATTTTTCAATTTTTATTTCATATGTATTTTAATTTATATTATGTAGCTTTTCTGTAAATGTATAGTATAAATTGTTTACTAAACATAACCAAACTTCACAATTGATATTTTATTATTAATTTAGACAAATTAGAATTAGTAATCAAATTAGAATTTTTTTTTATTTATATTCATAACACGTAAAATTGGCCGAACTATGTGTATATTTATACATATACCAAAATATATATATGTTTTTATGTATTATTTAATTTATAATTATTATTAAATATATTTTGTTTGCATAGATGTATAATTGCATTATTGCGGAGCAAAACTCCGCATGCGCCCTCTCACATAACACCAACAGTAATACCCTTTTTATACTAGAAAATTACTTAATTTGTTTAATTAAAATATTACTTATATTTAGTTGTACAATTAATGTTATTAACAATGACATTTGGTTCCTAATAAAGTTATTCAACATTTAAATAAAATATCGCGTTATAACTAGAAGTAAAATGGGTAAAATTTGTGCAATTTAGTGTTGCGGAATAAAACTCCGCATGCGCCCGCTCCCGTTTTAAAAGTGAAGCGCCCCCTCGAGGGTTAACCACAATTACAACACAAGACGAAAACAATTATTTCAATATCCCACCCACAGATTAAATTATGAATCTAGTTCTTGTTACATGGCTTTTAAAAATATATAACAAAATAGCAGATTACTCTAAAAACCTACCTAATGGAAAATTTAAAAGAAAAGTAAAAGCGTTACTTAAAAATTACTTACTCAGTTAATGAATATTTTGATTTCAATGAGTAGTTAAATTTGTATTGTATGTGACTTTTTTGCATAGTCAAACCTACTAAGTGTAATATTTTTATTTTATTGAATATTTTATACATGTTTTAATAATGAGTGCTATAGTAAATCTTTGGAGATCTAAGCTACCTTATTTTTTTGCTGCATTTAATACAATGTACATTATGAACAAAACATGAATATATATATATATATATATATATATATATATATATATATATATATATATACACCTGTTTGTATTACAAAATGTAATTATGTAACGTTATGTACAAATAATTTGAATTTGCAGCTCAATATGAAACACAGAGCAAACACCACTTGACTGTGTTTTCAACAAGGCCATCAAGGCATATGTTGCAGCAGCCTACTATACCATGTATAAAAAGGGCTATTGAACAGTAATGATAATAGATTCAAGACTTCTAGATTCATCTGATTTTCACGACTATTCTGCCTCAAATGTGTTATTGTATTATCATTATCTAAAGATTACTTTAGAACTTCTAATCAATGTAGTTATGGACCAATCGTTAATGGTGATTTTTAAGTTAAAGTTTAAAAATGAAATATTTACTCTTAATCTTTTTACTATTGACTTTAGCAACAAGAAGACTATCTGTTCATATGGGTCCCGTGAAGTCAGTTTGCTTGTTCATGAAATTAATTCTTGTACTGCCTTCACGGGTTGCGTTAGTGGTCTCCCTGACACGTCTCTCTTCAACACATGCTGAATTAACCCATTGCGGGCAGAGAAAACTCAAGGCGCGCTGGACATTGAGGCTGGAGATATTTGCCGTGCCAGCCAGTACCGTGTACAGTTTGCCGCGCACCAGCAATCAGTTAGACCACATCAGTAAATTCATTTCATTATTATTTAAAAAAGATGTATATTTATAAATTGATTTATAATCTTGGATGCAAATACTCATATAATTGAAATTAATTAATTTAATTTTATTCCCTACAAAGAGCAATAAATGCGACTGTTTCTCGTTTACTGAACTGAAACGAACAAAACTGACCAAAAGAATGTATACTTGTGAGCGCTATCTAACAGGTTTAAATATAACTACTATATAAATAATGTGCTGCATATTCCGCCCGGCAATGGGTTAACTTCTGATTATCCGAGCCATTTATATGAAGCCACTCACCATTAGAACCTGCTTATACAGCAAATGCATTGCTTTGGTCTATCTATTTGTTTCTTTAGTCAATGGTTTTTACATTTTTAAAGATTAATTATTTTTTAAAGTATACAAGTCAAGTTATACATTAATTCTCCAAACAAATATATTAATAAGAGACCAACTACATTAAGAATTGAAATAAACAAACCTCAAAACATTCCGATGAAATAGAGAAAATATCAACAGGGAATTCTAAGTTATTTACAATCTCCAAACATGCTGTGTCATATTGCAGTTTGGATGTGTCAGCAGGACAATTCACAGCTCTATCCATCTATGCATAAAACAACACATATAATTATTACCATGCAGCACAGCAATTAGTTAAAGAATATTTTACACCACTTACAACTACAGTAATACGTTGATGAAATTTAACATAAATAAATCTTCAAGGTATAAATAGTAGTTTCAGTTAAAAATTAACTTAAAAAAACCAACAGAAACTGAATTCAGAAATTTTGATACTACTGGTTATTTTTATTTTTACAAATTTTAGGGTATACTGAACCAATCATTTATTTTTAAGGTCATAAATCTTTTAATAACGCGTCTTTCTAGTTTCTATTTAAACTAATTTGACTGATTATATAAATGGCCACCTGAACATTATAATTGAAATATACATAAACAATCATCAATAAAGCAGACAAAAAACTAGTAGGCTAATGACCTTGACACTTTAAATTTTTATACCTTTTTTCATGGCTTCTGCAACTCTACGTACCAAATTTTTATTTCAAAAAATCGCTCTTTATATTGAGGCTGTTTTGACGAAACAACAAAGTGAATGAAACTTAAGACCACCATTCAAGTTGCGACCTGTCACTGTTCCACTTCCTATCAGAGAAGCAGAGAACACTAGTAATCAGTGACTGACAGGCAGCCAGCGTCAGTTGACCTTGTTGCCAACAGGTGGCGTACAACTCCCATTTATCATCTACTGCTGGGCGTCTTATGTGGCCTAAATTACTCCAATTTATCGGCATTGTTGTGATTGTTGAAATGCCAGTGTTCATTCGAGCTAAGCGTCAGCTAAAATGTCAATGAGTGTTGACACAGTTTTAGAAAATGTTAATCACATTGACGATACATATAACTTGTGACAGAAATATGTGCACACATTAAGGTGTTACAAAAAAACCATCCGGAAATTTACTTGGCTGGTCTTGAATCATACATTAGTGAACTGTTAATGAAGTTGGATGTCTCTTTAGCCACTATTAACAACTTGAGAGAACAGTCTGTGGATTTACAGCTTAAAAATGACCAGTGAGTGAATCAAATCCAAAAGGAAAAATGTAATAGACGTTCTCAACTGAATGACTCCTTCGAAACATTAGAAGAAATCTATATTAGAAGAAAAAGACATCCTGCTTAAAGACTATGCTTTAATTAAAGCTACTTTAACTGACTTTGATACAAAGTGTGGTAAACTTACTTTAGACTATAGTTCATTAAAGCTATCATTTTGTGAAAAAGAACGTTTAATTTCTGAGCTTAATGCTATAGTTAGCAATTATAAAAAAACAGCTTATCACATGGACTCCTTTCTTGGTTATAATTTATCTAGTGCTAAGCAAATTGCAAGTAAACTTTCTGTAAGTGCTGTAAATGACTTGCCATGTGTCAAACAAAATAATGGGTTTGAGTGTGGTCTTAGAATATTGGTTAATGCTAAATTTGTTCTTGAGGGCTTTTGTAGTCATCCATGGTTAAATACAGCATACATTGATTGGTATAATAGCTTTGTACAGGGCCTTAGGACTCCTCTAACAAATTAAAATAATGTTTTGGTAGTAGCCACCCCTACTACAGATTCATCCACTACAACCATGCCTCTCAATATGGACAAATTTAATCATGGCACAGAGATGCATCCTTTAGAGACAAATAAAAATGTATGGCAAGTTTTAACTAGAAAAAGAGTAGGCCTATTCAAGTTATTACATTTTCAATAAAAAAAAAATTAATAACTTGAATACATAAAATAACCAATATCATCTCTATCTCAACTTCACTATAGAAAAAGAGTGTCTAAAATAAGAACAAAGACATTTTTAAATAGTAAATTAGTTATAGATAGTTGTAAGAATAAGTTCAGAGTTCTAGATAAACAATTAGACTGTGGTGATATCAACACATTAAAAAATGTGAACATAAACATATAAGTTCTGTAAAAAGTTCTGTTCTGTAAGTTCTGCAAAGACAATTATTCTAGAGCTGTGTCTTAGAGAAAAAAGACAATCAATTAGGATAAGTTAGGTTATGTTTGGTTGTCAGTAAAAAATGCATTTTTCAAGCTGAAAAATAATTGTACAACAAAACCAGTTATAGGTCTATATTTGTGTTGAGCATAAAAAAACACGAAAAATGAAAAAAAAAGTTGTTGAAAAATAACGATTTTTAAAAATGCTGGTTTTTTCACTATCGTATCAGATAAAAAACTAGTTTTTCAATTTTTCAGTAAAAACGAGTTTTCAGCGAATGAAATCTAACTCCTCAAGAGATATAAACTCATATTTCACCACTTTTTCAACATGAAATTGTATTTTCAGAGGTGGCAAGAAAGTGCATTTAATTACCTTTAAATTTAATTAGATGTTTTTCCACACTGAATAAGAATTTGAACACTATTTTGGCTTACAAAAATTATAACTCAAAATATAACAGAAAAACTACTTTATCAGCGAATCTCGATTAGCCCCCATTATAAACACCAACTATTGATCACAAAAACCAAATTCACCTATATTCCCACCGGAAGGTTCAGGCACCTGAATTTAGGTTACTACAAATTACAAATTTTTGTTGAGTAAATAGACAATTACTTAGGATAAGTTAGGATATGTTTGGTTAGGTAAGTAAAAAGTGTATTATTCGGATCAATAAAATGATTTTGTTGAAAAATCAGTTAAATATAATTACCAATAACAATATTTCACATACTTCTTGATCTTGTAATAACAAGATCAAGAAGTATGTCTAAAGTAAATAACAATGAGTGGACATTTTTACTGAAGTACATAATTTATATAAAAGTTGGTAACCATACATTATCTAGATGCTTCTGAATATAAGATTTTTTATTGAAAAAGTGGTGAAATTTTTTAAGCAATAACATGAGCTGCAGAAAACATGTTTACCAAAAAATCAAAACATAAGTTTTCAAGTGAAATCCCAACTTTTTTTTAAAAAAGGGTATTTTTCAACCATTTTCTCCATTTCAATTTTTTTTCAATGTTGAACACAAGTATGTAATTGGTTTTACAATAAAACTAATTTTTCAGCCGGAAATACACTTTTTACTTACCAACCAACATAACCTACAGTAACTTATCCTAATCGTCTATTTACTCAAAAAATTTTCGTAATTAGCGATAAATTCCTGGCCTGTGGCAGGAATCTATGCAAACTTGTTTTTGTGGCTAGTCATAGTTCCTATTAACATTGTGTATATGGCTACCATAGGTGATTTGCCATGAACGCAGTTAATCCGCGCTATCTTGAGAAATAATTGTCATAGACCAAATAAGTTTTCAACTTCATGTTCAGCATGAAAAACTACCTCAAATTAAAAAAAAATTATGTACAAAATAACAACACGGACATAAATAAAAATAACATTTTCAAACATTTAGAATTTTTTGTATATATTATCGTCAAGATTGGCAAGGCATCTAGAAACTGCATACATATCTAGGAATCTTATGATTCCTAGTCAAAAGTATGAAAGAGTCAATAGCATGCAATCAACTGCCAATGTTATTGTTCATGTTGGTAGCTGTTGAGTGAATAATCTCCAAGTGTGTTATGGAAAACACTAGAGGCTTAGATAAATGTTCATAGCAACATTTAAAGTTTAATTTTGACGTATAATGTAAACATGAGTTAGTAGCATTGTGATTTATAGTAACCAATAGAGTATTATATATACTCTGGTATCAAATAAAACTTTTGGCATCGGATACCATAGTCTATACACTAAGCACTTTTCTGAATGATTTAAAACTAATATAATAACTCACTTTGAAGCCTGTCAAAACCAGGGTAGTTGAATTACATCACAACAAGGAGAGGGAATATTTTAAAAATTAATAAACACGCCATGTCTAACCTTAGATAAATACAACAAATATTACAGTTCAGTTCAGACACAATGTATTTAAGTTCTGTCAGAATCAGCTGTCATTGTCATAATGTAGTGTGAGCATCTACCACATATTGCCAACACCGTAAAGGTTCTACAAATTCATTTAACAAGATTAAAATTACCTTTTATTATATCACTAATCGACGTCCCTTGCTTCGCTTCGGTATGATTCTGCACGCATGCTTACCCTTCTCACCGTGGGTTTCTCTAAACCATGGAATTTTACACTTAGCTGTATTGAGAAAAAAACACAAAAGTGTAATTAACTGTAAACTCTTAATGGTCAATAGGATGAATGTCAAACATACAAAATAAATATGTTTATTTACTTACAAAATAGCTGTTATTACTTTACTACAATCAACCTAATGTTATCCTTATGGAACAATCTTTAGGGGCGGGTTATACCCTTTAGAAGTATTTTATCAAGATGAAAATACTTTAGTTTTCTTCTCTCTCTCTCTCTCTCTCTCTCTCTCTCTCTCTCTCTCTCTCTCTCTCTCTCTCTCTCTCTCTCTCTCTCTCTCTCTCTCTCTCTCTCTCTCTCTCTCTCTCTCTCTCTCTCTCTCTCTCTCTCTCTCTCTCTCTCTCTCTCTCTCTCTCTCTCTCACACACACACACACACACACGCGCGCGCGCGCGCGCACGCACGTACGCACACAAAATATTATTATTAATAATGTAAGTTAAAATCTGCTGTTCATATATAGCTGAAATCCCTCAACCTCAAAACGCATGTTTGGCACTGTACACTGCACCGCAATCATCTCTAAACATAGATGTGCAAATGAAGTATCTGTACTACTACAGCAATCTATTAATGAGTTAGTGGCCTCATTTAATTCTTCGAGAATTGCCTTAAATTCCGTTAAATCCCAAGTAAAAACTTTCTCTTAAAAAAGTGAAGTTCTCAAGTTAATATACACAAACATACTTGTGGTGCGTTAAGAAAAAGCAACTAACATAAAATTCGTTATCTCTGTACATAAAAGAGAAAGCCCTCATCACTCATTAGTAATTCTCCCACCTCCCGTAATCCTACAGAGCTTAAATTGGGTACAAATATTTGTTGTAGGCTAAATAAAAAAGTAAAGTATTCACACCTTGATAAAATACTCCTAAAGGGTAGAAACCACCTCTAAAAGATTGTAACATAGGTAGATTTTAGTCAATTAATAACAGATGTTTTGTGAATTAATAAACATGCTTATTTTGTGTGTTTGATATTTTATCCTATTGATGCGTTAAGCGTTCCTATTGAGCATAAATAATTAATTAATTATTACATTTTTTTAATATATATTTTCTTTATACGATTACGTGTAAAAATTTAAAACAGCTGTTGCAATAATGTTTATAATATTGAGAAAGTTATAGATTTTTTTTTTTAAATCTCAGTAATAACATTGGTTTTTAAATGTAATTGAAAATAGGCTGGAATCAAAGTGCAACGAGTGAACTACTGGAAGTTAAATTACATATTATGAATGTACTAAATGCAGTTGAACTACTAATATTTACATTGTTATGCTATGGGTATTATCCTGATTGGTTGTATCATTGATTTTATACACAAATAGATTTCCCATCCAATGTTAAATTTTGAGTCTCAAAATATCAGCTGTTTTTGTGGTCCATTGTGGAGCGCTAGTGTAGTCCCATGTAAATGTAATGCAGATTAAACCAGCTGTGGTTGCGGGCCTCACTAACTAACAAAATTACTGGCACAAATATTCCTATTGGATGGTTTATCTATTGTATGTTTATATAATCAATGGTTGTATTTAACAACAGATGCTAACATTTTACCATCTATTGTTTACTAATATTTGTTGTCAAAAGTTACATGGTTTTGTGATCTTACAGTAGAGTTTATTTCTATTTAAGTGCGTGATTTTTTAAATAGTTTAGTAAATATTGTTTCTTGTTTACCGTTTCAACTAATTAATTTGATTCATTTACGTATTTTGATTTCTGTTATATATCAACGGTCTTCAATTTAAATGAACACAACATCATTAGTGTTAAAACCAGCAATCCTAACCTCATCGTTAGACCATAATTATGCCTCTACATTACCTCGAGTGACTACTGGGAACAACAATGGGAAGCACACGCTAGAAGAGAACAACATTAATCCACCAAGTAAAAAGTTTGTAACTGATCCAATTAATTACGTAAAAGTTGATTCCATGGATTTAAGTAACGCTGATCCTGGTAACCTATCAATAAATGACTTTGAACCTGTAAAAAATAGAAAATCCAAATCGTCCTCATCTCGTATCCAGCCTCCCAATCAACGTTACAAAACCGTTATCCAAAATAGGCTTGAACCTATATCTATTCCTAGCGACGACAATAACATTACTGCGTCTCCTAAATCCCAAAACATTCCACCCATCTTCCTTCATGACTCAAACAACTACCAAGCATTGATTGCAGACCTTGACAACGTCTTACAACATGATTATTACACTGTTAATAAAGGTACCTCTATTAAGATTAACGTTTCAACCTCTGACGACTTCCGCGCATTGACAGCGCATTTTGATAGTGTGAATGTGCCATATCATTCCTTTTGCCCTCCTGATAACAAGCGACTTTCTGTAATCATGAGGAACATCCCTCTTTCTCTATCTGACGAAGAGATATATAATGAGCTAAAGTCTAAACACTACCCAGTGTTAAAAGTCTCACGGTTATTCAACAAAGACAAATATCCTATGCCTATTTGCGCTATTGAACTGGAAGATTCAGATATCGGAAATGAAATATTTGGTCTTGAATTTCTTTTTCATTCTAAAATTCAAATTGAATTGAAACGTAAATCTAAGTCCATCCCACAGTGCACTCGTTGCCAGCGCTTCGGACACACTAAGAATTATTGTAAACTCCAACCTCGATGTGTCAAGTGCACAGGTAACCATCTATATTCTGAGTGTTCCAAAAAGAAAGAAGATTCAGTCCAATGTGTCAACTGTGGTGATTCACATACAGCCAATTATCGGGGATGCCCCTACTTCCTCAACCTAAAATCACGTTCCAAACAAAATAAAAATATTCTCATATCAGAAAATACTCAAAATGTTGAGACATTTAATGCGACTTTTAGTAATTTTCCTCCGCTGAAAACAAATGAAGGAGCTCTGACTACAAAAAACCAAAAGGGTGATAATACACGCTCACCACATGTCAACTATGCTAGCGTTGTCAACGGTGCACAGCCTAAACGTCCTGTAAATAATATGACTGACTCAAGCCATGTTCAACCAGAAAATGACTCCCTCCATCCAATATTTAATTCTTTATTAACACTAATTAAGCCTTATATTCCTCAAATCAAATCATTCATTTCAGAGCTAATATCATCGATTTTTAAGAATGGTTTTTAACTTACAAGCCGTTCATAATTTAAATATACTAAATTGGAATGCAAACGGTTTGAAGGTAAAACGCTCTTCATTTATTGTATTTCTTGCTCAAAATAAAGTGGACATTGCCTGTGTTACAGAGACACATTTGATATCAACCGAAAAATTCGTAATTCCTGGTTACGTTATATACAGAGCTGACAGAGATTCACCAAGGGCATCAGGCGGTGTAGCCATACTGATCAAAAGAAATATATATCACCATTCATTATATTTGCCACAAATTGGAAATTTAGAAATAATTGGAATTAAAATACAAACAAAGAACGATGAATTAGTTTTATATTCTGCCTACCATGCTCCACGGTACAAAATTTCAAAATTCTATATTGACTATCTCTTTCAAGATAATACTCCTACTATTCTACTAGGAGATCTAAATTGTAAACATGAAGCTTGGGGCTGTAAGGTAACCAATCCTAATGGCAGAAGGCTGCTAGCAGCAATGTTAGACACTAATCTTACGATGGTAGCCCCTAGTGAACCAACAAATTATTCCTACAATCCTAATGTTAGACCAGATATATTAGACATTGGTATATTAAAAAATGTTCCTTATCCAACCCACATGACCCCTATAATGATGATCTTGATTCTGACCATCTACCAGTCTTAATATCTTTTAACGATCCGCCTGTACTTGAGCCCGTTAATGACAGATTAATCAAAGGGGCGGTAGATTGGAACACATTTAAAGAAGCATTTCAAGATCATTTTGATCCATTGCAACATCTTTCGACTCCAGCACAGATAGATGACGCTATCAATACATTTTTGGACTCTGTTAGGGTTTCGGTAGATAAAGCAACGAGTCGCCCGTTTCAGCCTGCAAGAACTCATTCTCCAACTCCGAAGTATATTCTATCGCTTATCAGGCTGAAGAACAAATGCAGAAGATTGTGGCAACTACAAAGAAATCCTGCTTTACGTAGGAGGTATAATCAATTAAACAGGCGCGTTAAATGGGAATTAGACCGCTTTCGATACGAGTCATACAACAAATATTTGTCTAATCTATCTCCTAATGACAACAATTCCTTATGGTTGGCTACAAAACGTATCCTAAAGGAAAACACCCCGATCCCTAGATTGACAAATAATGGGTGTGTGTACAACAGCAAGACAGAAAAAGCCAATGTGTTAGCTGATTTTTATCAATCAACATTCCGCCCAAACGAAGACATCCAAGATATGGAATTTTCTGATCATGTTACCTCAGTGATTTCTTCAGCATGGCATACTGTAGAACTTCCAGTGAAATACACTTCTCCATCTGAAATTTCTCACCATTTGAAGTCGTTAAAAATAAAAAAATCTCCTGGTCATGATGGGATACATAACATAGTACTGTGTAACTTGCCTCGTAGAGGACTTGCTTTCCTTGCATCCCTCTTCAACGCTTGCCTTAGCATTTCATATTTCCCGACATCATGGAAACATTCACAAATCATTGTGATCCACAAACCTGGAAAGCCTTCATCTCAAGTAAGTAGTTACCGTCCAATAAGTCTTCTCCCCACGCTTTCAAAATTATTTGAGAAAATTATTAAAAGTCGCTTAGATGCTTTTGTAAGTACTACCTCTCTTATCTCACCTCACCAATTTGGATTTCGTTCTCATCATTCCACTAATCACCAGCTGTTAAGAGTATCAGAAGACATTATTCAGGGCTTTGATAACAAAAATCACACTACTGCCGTATTTTTAGACGTAGCTCAAGCGTTTGATCGTGTTTGGCACGACGGTTTATTGTTTAAATTAAGAGAATCTGGGATCCCTTGTTATATGTTCAAAATTATAAGAAGTTTCCTCAAAGATAGGACATTTTCAGTCAAAATTGGTGGTGTTCTATCTACGGTAAGACCTGTTAATGCTGGAGTACCCCAAGGTGCAATTTTATCTCCTCTTCTATTTAACATATACACATCCGATTTGCCTACGTCAAATAATACCAAAATTGCTACATTTGCTGATGATGCTCTTATTTACTCTAGTCATCATGACATTGAAACTGCAACCATGAGAGTACAAGAGTCTTTGGAATGCGTAGTTACTTGGTTTTCAAAATGGAGGATAGCTATCAACCCGACCAAAAGCGAGGCAAAGATTTTCACTCTACGTCGGCCTTTAGAACCTCAAAATATCACAATTTTAAATGAAGAAATACCCTGGAACCCTACCGATCAAGCAATAAAATATTTAGGTGTTTATTTTGATCGTAAACTAAATTGGAAATTCCACATAAATAAGAAACTTAACCTTGCTTATGGAAGACTGTCAAAATTATTTCTATTAATAAACAAGAAATCATCTCTGTCTGTAAAAAACGGCCTTCTTATTTACAAAACTATTCTACGACCACTTTTGTTGTACGGCTGTCAAGTTTGGGGTACTGCCTCAGAAAGAACATTAAAGAAACTACAGGTATTTCAAAACAAAGTTTTACGACTCATACTGAAGTGCCCTTGGTATGTGCGTAATACCCAGATTCATCATGAACTTAGAATTGTTCCCGTTCATCAGTTCATTAAAAAATCGACTCAACAATTATTTAAGAAACTTCCATCTGTAAGTGGTGTACAACACTTCAACATAGGACATCCGACCAACATCAGAACGCTCCGCCTAAAACCAAGGCTACCTCAAGACATTTTTGAACTACCATAAACATGCTTTAATCAAGGAAGTTTAATATCAAACATTTTTAACTCTGTTCCTGTGGTGCCGAATGGCTGACCTCAATACTTATAGTTCTCTGTTATTATCTTTTTCTAACATTTTCTGTCACTTAATTCTACCTTGGCCTGTATAGCATTTTGTAACATGCTGAACGGTTAATAAAATTGTTAAAAAAAAAAAAAAAATTTACATGTCGCGGCCGAAGGCCGACGGGTCACGAGTGCAGCGAGACGATATCAAAATTCTTATTGGGAATGATGACATTGAAACATGTTTAGTTGTCGAATTTTGGAAATCAACCTTGACAATAATTTAAAATTCCATCTCCATATCGACACCAGTATAAAAAAATGTCTTCCTGAATTGTTGTATCAAGATTCTTATCAAAATTCTCCGATAAAAATGTTCTATTAACTGCTTGTTATGGACCATTTATCATTTTCTTATTTATTGTGTTCACATTTTGGGCTATGAGTCTGTTCGGACCATTCAGTTACTTAAAATGCAAAAAATAGCTATTTTTTTTTATAGAATCGTCCATAAAAACCTCGCTGTTACTCGTGTAGGTTACTTTTTACCGAAAATAATCTTCTAACATTCCCTTCTATTTATATTTTCCACACACTTCTCTTTGTCCGTAAGAATGTTTAGTTATTTAAAGAAGAGATACCATTTCATCACAACAACCTTCGCACCACTAATAACATTGACATTCTCGTTCAAAAAATCTTCCTTTTTCAAGAACTACCTGTATTATAATTGTTTAAAGGCTTGATTTTTAAGAACTACGGATGCGTGATGTGCCACCCAATAAAATAAAAAACAAGTATTCCAATTGAGAGCAATTGAGAACGCCAATGTGGAATTGTCGCAGCCGTATTAACAATGGCCGCTTGTGACCTAGTAAAGTGGGGTTCACACATCGTGGGGTTTGGGAGGAACGGAGTACCCCACAAGGGTTTGGGAGGAACGGAGTACCCCACAAGTAAAATGTAGAAAAATACGTTTAAACATGCATTTGAAATAATTTTACTATATATTTTAACGTAGTTCAAAACTATACTTAAGCTGTTACATATTGTTTCGAAACTAAGTTTTTAAGATATAAAATAGTTATTGGTTGGCGAAGCTGTGCAAGCAAAGAACAAGACAGTTTTCAATATTTTAACAATTAGTCAAGCAAAAAAATATTATTTACTTTTACAATCTGTTGTTTGGTTAACTACTTTTTGTAGTTTAAAAGAAAGAAGTAGTTTTTAATTTTTCTGTTAGGAGCATTATTAATAATTTTCATCTGTTTTACAAATCAAAAACATCACCAGTACTGCCAAGAAGAGTTAATTGTAAATAATTATAATAATACCTAAATACTTTAAAGACAAACTGTTTGTATAGGGAATGCACTATGCAGAAAAAAAAATACTTAAATTACATTGTCGTGATAAATCTACACATAGGCCTACAGTAAGACACTACAGACATTGTAATTAAAAAAAAAAAAAACATTTTAACCGTTTTCTAAGTAAAAAGCTTAAAATTACAGTCCATTCTTCTGTCTTTTTTTGTTGGCAAACAAATCAATTACTTTTTTCGTTGCAAAACACTGCTTGCAGACGCTCTGTTGCCACCGTGCGACCATTCCGCGGTGAGAGGAGTGGGACTGTGCAACACACGGCCTAAGACAGCCAGCCAGCGCCACGAGGCTTTATTAGGCTGATTTTTTTTATAAATAAAAAATATGTTAAGTTATGGCTATTTATTTTTATTTTTAGATTTTTTAAATATTGTTTTTCTCTCGGCCGTCCACCTCCAGGGAGCTTGCGCCCTGCCTGTAGTCGACTGTTGCGCAATTGACGCATTGACGGATCACGCTTGACGCATCCGTGGTTGTTAAAAATCAAGGCTTTATGATCTTTAACTCACTGCCGGAGGACATTAAATTAAAATTGAAGAAGACGCAAAGACATTCAAAAGAATGTTCGATATCATTCGCCATTCGGTTATTCGGTGCCATTACAGCGTCTGGGACTTTTTGAAGCATTAGATAAAGTTAAGATTAAGACAGATTAAGTTCACTTTTATGCAGCATACAAGGTGTATTTTATTATATTGACGTTATTATGCAGATTGTATCTGTCCCAATAAAGATGTTTTGACTTGTTCTGCTGTGGCAATGGTTAAATTAACCAGGGGAGTATCTCCAACACATTAGTGAATACCATGATCCGTACAATGATGTTGTACCATGATGATTTGTATCATGTGAACAAATGTATATGATACGACAATCGATCATTTTTGCCAGTTTACTAATTAGAACTTAAAAAGATTGTTCATTTCGTCTAGTGATAGATTAATTAAAATTAGTCCCAATGTTATTTCACCTACGTAAATCCAAGGCTAAAGAATATGGTTTGTAAATGTGCAAATTGAGAATTCAAAAGTATCTTGCTATGCCATCATTTTAATATAACACAGGAACTAATCACCAAATAAATAATCATATTTGCAAATCCTAATACAACAATGTCCTTATCCAATAAGGTCAATTTGTAACATTGCTAAAGGACGTTAAATTCGGCACTAGAAAGGTGTTGATATAGGTCTTATCGTAAATAAATACGAATCTCTAAAGAAAGGTGTGCGAAAACAGTACAATTTTATATATATCCTAAAGCCATTTGAAGTTTTAGGCATTTGAGATCATGTAGACATAGCACTTTTCATTGTCGAAAAATATTACACAATTCATTAGCGCAAATGAATTTAGTTCCAAGCGTCAGGGTTGTTAGGCTAGCGAAAAGCACTTTGATCGGTGATCTTCACTTCGGAATAGTCTGCTAGGAATTTAATTCATATTAATCATATTGTATTATCAATTTATTAGTTTACATGTAGTTAAAAAACTAATTTGAAGTTTTCGAAATTATCAGTAAGGGTGCTGATATGATTTGGGTAAATTTACATGTGTTATTGTTCTAATAGGTAAATGCTTTATTAGAGTGGAAGCTAGTAGGTCTGGAAGATATTAAAACTTAATAATGGCTGAAAGTTCAGATAATAGGTTATATTGCCGCTGGGAATTAACTCAGGTTAATTATGAGGGCACTCTATTGTCTGAACCTAAAATACTTATGAAGGGAGATGTAAGTATCTTTGCATAATTGATATGAGTTTGAGGAACCTAAATGAGATACCAAATTTGATTATTTTATTTGTATTACCTTGCAATGCAAACTGGGCAATATTATTGAGATTTTAGTTTTAAACTCAATAATTTAGTTCTGCCCATTTTTAGGATAGTGAATAAGCTGCGTTTATTTAGATATGACAGTTGCTTTATGAGACGAGTCACTAATCATAGGAGCTAACATCACACACCTAACTTAATATACAGTAGAAGTGAGATATAAAAAGCAATTTAGTTGGATGTTAAATTAAATCATCATTTACAACCCTTCCTATAGGTTGATAGATGGTTGTATATCCTCTCTATCTAATATGGTTATGATAGATGTTACCTTTCAGCGGTTTGGGCTTTATTATGTATTGAAAAGTGACTTCGTCTCACAGCACGTCTCAGTCTCTTCTCCGCTACGTTTACTGTGATTAATGTCATATGGGTTAGCATAGAGACAAGAATGGAGCAAGAAAAGTACGAACCATAAAGGGAGTTCGCACTTTGAAATGTTCGCTTAAAGATCACGATGGTATAGTGGCTGTGGAGTCTTGTGCTAAGATGCCAATCTCTTGGATACCAGATCAGGAGTGTTCACAAATGTCACTTACTGATTACCGAGCAGAAGCACATTCGTGTTGTGGAACAAGAGAAAAACGTTCGTAAGTCATACACAACAAGTATGAAAATGTTCGTCTTGATATGGAATCAAGCAATACGAAGATAAACGAGAAGTGTTTACGTGCTAGTGTTTAATGCTTTTTCAATCGAAATGGTATGTCAGGAAACATAGCATGTGTTAGAGTAGAAGACTGCTACGCAAGAAGTTTGACAAGTACATGAACGATCAGTAGTGTATGGAAAGAACCATGATCAAGCATGTGTTAGAGTAGAAGACTGCTACGCAAGAAGTTTGACAAGTACATGAACGATCAGTAGTGTATGGAAAGAACCATGATCAAGTATTTCAGTAACAAGGGCAGTGCAATATTTGTTGATTAAGGCTCCGGTATGAATTTCATGAATTATTTGTCGTTCAAAGGTCACCTTCTGCCCTGACACACAAATTGTGCCACAGTGAGGTGCAGAACCCCATAAGGAGGTGGGCCGATTTAGACCTGTTGTAATAGACGAGTCTTATGTGACTAAAATGCGTAGCAACTGTTATAATCCAAAAAATGTGCAAACACTATTGCACATATCTCAAGTTTCCACACTGTTACTTTTATTGTGATAAATGCCATAAGGTTGTGCTCAGAGACACTAATGGAATGAAAACGTAATGTTAAAATATGAAAAGGAACAGATCATATATCAATATGCCCCGGACTTATATGTCGTTGTGACACCCGATTGGTAGACCATAGGCCAAAGGTTGAAAATCTTAACTCCTAGATTCCAGTCTTGGCTCTGAAAGTGTTACTAGGCTGAGGTCCATATTATCTGTAACTTAAAGCTGTGTTATAGAATACCAACTTATTTGAAGACTTACTTTTTTTCATATTTACTTTTATAATATGGTTCGGCCTTTACCATGGCAGACACAGCAAACCAAAACAACAGTCCTAATTACAACCTGCTGTGACCTTGCCATAGAAAATGTAATATTATTCAGATTTGAGATGCCAATACAGATTGAATGAATTTTAAGGCAGTTGCTTTATGAGACGAGTCACTAATCATAGGAGCTAACATCACACACCTAACTTAATGATACAGTAGAAGTGAGATATAAAAAGCAATTTTAGTTGGATGTTAAATTAAATCATCATTTACAACCCTTCCTATAGTTGATAGATGGTTGTATATCCTCTCTATCTAATATGGTTATGATAGATGTTACCTTTCAGCGGCTTTGGGCTTTATTATGTATTGAAAAGTGACTTCGTCTCACAGCACGTCTCAGTCTCTTCTCCGCTACGTTTACTGTGATTAATGTCATATGGGTTAGCATAGAGACAAGAATGGAGCAAGAAAAGTACGAACCATAAAGGGAGTTCGCACTTTGAAATGTTCGCTTAAAGATCACGATGGTATAGTGGCTGTGGAGTCTTGTGCTAAGATGCCAATCTCTTGGATACCAGATCGGGAGTGTTCACAAATGTCACTTACTGATTACCGAGCAGAAGCACATTCGTGTTGTGGAACAAGAGAGAAACGTTCGTAAGTCATACACAACAAGTATGAAAAATGTTCGTCTTGATATGGAATCAAGCAATACGAAGATAAACGAGAAGTGTTTACGTGCTAGTGTTTAATGCTTTTTCAATCGAAATGGTATGTCAGGAAACATAGCATGTGTTAGAGTAGAAGACTGCTACGCAAGAAGTTTGACAAGTACATGAACGATCAGTAGTGTATGGAAAGAACCATGATCAAGCATGTGTTAGAGTAGAAGACTGCTACGCAAGAAGTTTGACAAGTACATGAACGATCAGTAGTGTATGGAAAGAACCATGATCAAGTATTTCAGTAACAAGGGCAGTGCAATATTTGTTGATTAAGGCTCCGGTATGAATTTCATGAATTATTTGTCGTTCAAAGGTCACCTTCTGCCCTGACACACAAATTGTGCCACAGTGAGGTGCAGAACCCCATAAGGAGGTGGGCCGATTTAGACCTGTTGTAATAGACGAGTCTTATGTGACTAAAATGCGTAGCAACTGTTATAATCCAAAAAATGTGCAAACACTATTGCACATATCTCAAATATGAATGTTTGCTTGAGTGTAGAATGGTTGACCTGTGTAGTCTTGTTACTAACTTAGTTCAGATAGAACCGTTTATTAATAGCCTGGGTAACTAAAAGACTTAAAGGTTTATGTGGAATCTGAACCACTTAGTATTGGTCTGATTTTCAACAAGGCTAATTGACAAGCTAGATACTCAGTTCTCTCCCCAACACAACATCCAGACCCTGATTAACCGCCAACATGAACATCCTAAACTTCTTTAGTAGTGTTAACGTCAATGCCAGCCATTGAGTGGATACCATATCAATATCATCTACTATCTCAACAACACTTAGTCCCAAGTAGTTAGGTTATAGCAATGTGCCGACTGTACAATACTTTGTCTCTTTATCTTAGGTTTTCTGTGAAACAAAGGATGTATTCTGTCATCATTTTTTAAATTTTGTTTCAGGCGAGCTGGTAAGATAGGTTTAGTCTTCTTCAAAAATCTTGAACTTTCTAACCTTTCCTCTGAATTTAGGTCCTGATAAATCAATTCAGTTTGTGCTAAGAATATGTTGTCATCAACAAGTCACTGTTTAATACAAGTCTATATATATATTGGAGACTTACATTATATTACCAGTTGATATCAGCACATTTTATGTTTAGAAAATATAGCCTACAGTTCTATATAGGCTAAATTATGTAATAAATAGACGAGTTGTAGACCTGGCAGATATCACAATATTTATTATTTAATTTTTATTAGAAATAGATAAAGTAATGATTCAAATTTACTTGCAAGCTTTTAACATTATTGAAACAAAAGATACATTACCATGGGATTCAGCATTTCATTGTAACTTATTTACATTAATAAATGATTAGCATAGTTATTTGAGGGCATAAGTATCAGAACTATTATTATGAATAAAAGATAATAGTGACACCAAGAGACATATTGCCCAACTTATTAATTGCCATTCAAATAAGAGTTACAGTTTTTGATAGCTTAGAAATTTATTCTTAGTAGTTAGTTATTTAAAAATTATGAATATAATTGTTTTTCTCAGCGGAAAAGATGGGAACGTTAGATAAAAGAGGAAAAACGAGAAAATATTTGTTCGTAAATATGGCATTGTGGATACTTAAATTATGCAGAATTTGGTCCGCATTATGAAAGCAATAAGGGGTTTTCAATTAAACCATTAATAACTAGTTAGTTTTGGAAATGAGCCAGTTTCTGTAAGGTCATGTTTTGTTAAGGTTGGATATTGATTGGTTACGTTTGGATTTATAAAGTGAGGTAAGTTACGAAATCCAACTTATCCAAATGTAACATGTAACCTAAACAAACCTAACCTGTTAATATCCAACTTAAGCATATCCTATCAATACATAACCTTAATGTAACTGGCACATTTCTAGAGCTAATGGCCCAAATATTTCAGATGTCTTCTCTTGGCTTGAAACTGTTATTATGAGAACCTATAAACAGTTGAAATAAAAGGGATATTTAATGTCTTAACTGCTTCACACCTAGCAGTCAAAACTAAACTATCATTAGAATTAATTAATAATGCAATTTTTTATGGAGCTTTAGCTATTAAGTTTTATCTGCACCAATTTTTGTTCTAGAAAATGATGCATGGAAAAACTTATCTGGAATCTTCCACCGAGTTTTGAGTGAGACTTAATTCAATAAGTGCTGTTATATTTGATCTTCACGTTTATTTTCATAAGATCATGGAGGAAATCATATTTTCCTGCCCCTTCCAACATAAAATTATTCGTTGCAGGTTCTACAAGTGCAATTGCATACAGAGTTTGCATACAAATGCAACGCTGACTCAAAAATATACAAAAGTTAATAAAATGTTTATTTTCAGATTGGGGAGCAATTGAATCGGGGCAGATCAAATCCAACTCTTCTTTTATCAACCATATTTAAGTAGACAGATTGTTAAAAGACAAGGCTGAACCAAGGAGTTATTCAACTTTACCTCCTCTGTTTTAATCTGATAAGACAAATTACTAAATTACACGTTCTTCTTTTTTTAGATCTGAGAATAGTTTAATTTTGGCAGAACTGACCAACAGCTTCTCCCTTTTAAATACATCTCAGAAGACGAATTCTTACAGGACACTTTATTTACCTCCAGCTCTTTTATCTAAGTGCACAGATTGTCACATCACAAGACATTGAGACCTGAGAGTAGAGTTGCCGCGGCTACTGAAGGCGAGATGAACTGGTGACGCACTACTACCATTTTACGCACATTGGTCTAAAAGGCTGTACTAAAAACATCTAAGGAATATGAGTAACTCATTTGACGCAATTTGTAATACTATTTTGTCTTCACCATCTCATATTCGGGTGTATTAATTTACAAAGCTATAACCTACTTTAAAGATATTTTTGTAAAATATAAAGTAAAACATTAGAGTAATATATATAGCTTAAATTTGTATTAAAAATTATTTAAAATAAATCTTAAAGCTAAAATAAAAATGGTTAAAAAATTAACAAAGGCCTACCTTTACTCTGAAGGTAGTTCACTAACTCCAAGAGCCATGTCGTCGTCTGAGTCCGCCTTCGACTGATCGGATTCTGAGTCAGTATCGTTCAGAGAAATGACAAATCTCTCCATTACGTTGTCCCACATATGTTCATCCTCAATATACTTCTATTCAACGGACAACTAAATATTTTTTTACAACAACCTCTAAGAAACATAGTTGAATAGCGCATCTATTTTAGGGACATTGGTAGATAAGCAAAACAGGTCAAAATCTAGGTTAGTTTATTGCCGTTTTCGCTCACAGGAGTTTTGTAAGTGACACAGGGAGTCAAAATGTTTTCATGCATGGCTAGTAGCCAAAAGTGGTTGAAATGAATAGTAGACTGTCTTGCCTTCTCTAGCCGCAGCAACTCTACCTCAACTAGCGCAGGTTTTACCTAATGCTTCTCTGTTTTCAGCACATCTAAGTGTACACAGATTATTGCATCACAAGACCTTCACTTTTAGATCTGAGATCACCTGAGCCACCGCAGTTTTCATCTCCTGTTCCTTTGTTTTCAGCAAATCTTAGTGTACAGATTAATTTACCACAAGACCTTTACTTTTAAATTGGTGAGCATCCGAGCCACTGCAGTTTTCACCGCTTGCTCCTTGATTTTCAACCATATGTTACTTACCATAAAAGACCTTGACAATAGTATTTGATAATATTTGTGAGCACTTGAACCAGAGCAGGGTTCATTTCGAGCTCCTCTGTTTTCGACCATACTCAAGTAGATCGATACTTATAGCACAAAACTTTCACTATTAGATCTGAGAGCATTTGATCCGGAGTAGGTTTCATCAACCGTCTCCTCTGTTTTGAACCATATTCAAGTAGATGATTATTTCAGTATACAATCTTCACTTGTAGATCTGAAGGCACTACAACTCGGGCAGAATTCACTTCCAGTTCATTAATTTAGCTCTCACCTTTTTCACTTAATGTCATTTTACGTGATAATAATACTGTTTACTTCTGGCTAGGTAGCACTCATCAATAGGATTGAGTATAAACACTTTCTTGATCATTTGTTCTGTTACTGTCCACCTTTAAATAATTTTAAAATTTCCTTTTTTATAGAGTTATTTTTGAAAGTTTCTCCCTTTTATTCCATATTAATACAACTCTGACACTTTTAATCTCATTATTCTCTAACCTTTCTCGCATTTGAATGACTAGCTTTTTATTGATGGGTTTTAGTAATTGTAACCCTCTAAAGATAACTAAAGGGTTCTCTTTTTGCTTCTATTTAAAGGTACTTCTGTAAGATGACAATAAAAGTTTTGTGTAAGAGGCAGTTAAAATGACCTTAGTATTACTCTTATAGCGTAGATGATGACAAATATGGGTGTGTGCTGTTTATGCGGAAAGGCCATTGTTAAAATGTTTTAAGGGAGAGAAATAGTTTAAAATTTGTTGTATGTGTAAGTTGGAGTATGTAATATGCATTTTTGTGTGCTTTCGGAGTGTGTATGAGACGTGCATATGTATGTGAAGCCTAGATGGGAAGGCTGTTTTAATATGAGGATGATGAGGTATTTGTAAACAGGCCTTTCGTTTGCTTGTAGAGGATGAGTGAGAAGTGAAGTGTGTATGTGCAGCTTACAGGAAAGGCTTTTGTGATATGAAAGGAGAGAGGCGTATGTAAACTGGCCTTGGTGTGCTTGTGTAGGTTATGTGAAAATTCTTAATGTGTATGTACAGATTACATAGAAGGCTTCTGTAATATATATAGGTAAGAAAGTGTTTGTTCTCTGGCCTTTTGTGTGCTTTTGGAGGATATGTGAGAAGTATATTGTGTATGTTTAACCAACCTGAATGGCTGTTGTAATATCTGGGTTGGGAGACCTTTGAAAATTGGCCTTTTTTGTGCTTGTAGAGGATAAGTGATCATTTTAGTATGTGCAGCAAACCTGAAAGGCTGCTGTAATATCTGGGTTGGCAGGTGATTATAAACTGGTCTTGTATGTGCTTGTGAAAGATGGGTGATAAGTCTAATGTATGTATGTGCAGACTACACGAAAAGTCTTATTTGGGTAAAGAGTTTGTCGTCTAGCCTGATGTTTGCTTCTATGCGATTGGTCACAAGTCTGTAAGTACAGACATCTAGGAAGGCTGCTGTTATATTTATATAGGGAGGTGTTTTTAAACTGGCCTTACGTGTGTTTTTGAGATTTAGTGTTACGTTTAGAGCATATGTGCAGCCATTCTGTAAGTCGGCTGAAATATCTAGTTAGGAAGGTGTTTGTATAAACTGGCCTTGTATAGGATATGTGAAGCCTACCTGGATAGCTGCTGTAATAGATGGTCAATAGGCATTTGTAAACTGGCCTTACATGTACTTTTGGAGATTTAGTGATAAGATTAGAGTGTATGTGCAGCTGTGTACACAACAAGGTGTGCAGCTGCATATACAAGTGCATGTGCAGGTGATCGTAAACTGACCTTGTGTGTGCTTACAATTATCTAATCTGCAAACACTACAACACACATATGGAAAATGTATGCTTAGCTATTATTTTTTAACGGTTTAACATCATAGTGTATTAAATTATAACATACAGAAATTGAAACAATTATGTTACTATTTTTTCACAGATAAATTGATATTGGCAGCACTGTTGCCATTATCAGCTGTTCAAATCAACTTCCAATGGAGATCGACAGCTGTATTAGAAGTTTACTTAACCAGCTGATAATGGTAACAGTGCTGCCAACATCAATTTATCTGTGACAAAATAGTAACATAGTTGTTTTAATTCTGTGTGTTATAATTTTTATTTAACATGCTGTTAAATCTTGAAAAAATATAGCTAAGCATACATTTTCTAAAAATATGCTGTAATGTTTACATATTAGATAATTTGTTTGAATGCACATAAAAAAAATTTATTACAATTGTAAGCCCCATAAGGAGTCTGACAATTTTGAGCTCTTATATCTACGATATTAAGCAAAATAGTGAAAAACTGACTAGTATAAGCTTTAAAGCTTTAAAAAAGCTTTATAATTACAATTTCTACATAAATTTTATAGTTTGGGGGATTCCATTAGAAAACAACAAATTTAACCGCTATATTGGAAAATGTAGACCGTTTTTCAAGATTTGAAACATGTATTTTTAATTGTCTCTAAAAACATAGTAAGGTTATACATTTAAAGTATTATGTCAGACTTATGGTTTCCAAGATCACAATGTTGGCCCATTTAAAAAAGACACCCTGTATACATGTCTACATGGAAGGCTACTATATGTGTTCGGAGGCATTTGTTAACTCCTCTTGTGTGTGCTTGTTTATTGTAAGACATATTCATTGTTGAGTATATACATGTCTACATGGACAGCTAATATATGTGTGCGGAGCATTAGTTAACTGGATCTATGTGTGCTTGTGGGGGATAAGTGAGAAGTCTAATACATCTCTAGATGGAAGGCTACTTTATGTGTTCAGAGGCATTTGTAAACTCTCCTTATGTGTGCTTGTAAGAGGATATGTGTGAAGTCTAATGTATATATATATGGAAGGCAACTATATGTTGTGCAGAGATATTTGTTAACTGGCCTTGTGTGTGCTTGTGGGGGATATGTGAGAAGTCTAATACATGTCTAGATGGAAGGCTACTATATGTGTGCGGAGGGATTTGTAAACTGGTCTAGTTTGTGCTTGTGGAGGATATGTGAGAAGTCTAATGTGTATGTGCAACCAACTTGTATGACTACTGTAATATATCTTTAGTGAGGCATTTGTTAACTGTCCTTGTGTGTGCTTGTGGAGGATATGTGAGAAGTCTAATGTGTATGTGCAACCAACTTGTATGACTACTGTAATATATCTGTAGTGAGGCATTTGTTAACTGTCCTTGTGTGTGCTTTTGGAGGATATGTGAGAAGTCTAATACATCTCTAGATGGACGGCTACTATATGTGTGCAGAGGCATTTGTAAACTGGCCTTGTGTGTGCTTTTGGAGGATATGTGAGAAGTCTAATACATGTCTAGATGGAAGGCTACTTTATGTGTTCAGAGGCGTTTGTAAACTCTCCTTGTGTGTGCTTGTAAGAGGATATGTGTGAAGTCTAATGTATATATACATGGAAGGCAACTATATGTTGTGCAGAGATATTTGTTAACTGGCCTTGTGTGTGCTTGTGGGGGATATGTGAGAAGTCTAATACATGTCTAGATGGAAGGCTACTATATGTGTGCGGAGGGATTTGTAAACTGGTCTAGTTTGTGCTTGTGGAGGATATGTGAGAAGTCTAATGTGTATGTGCAACCAACTTGTATGACTACTGTAATATATCTTTAGTGAGGCATTTGTTAACTGTCCTTGTGTGTGCTTGTGGAGGATATGTGAGAAGTCTAATGTGTATGTGCAACCAACTTGTATGACTACTGTAATATATCTGTAGTGAGGCATTTGTTAACTGTCCTTGTTTGTGCTTTTGGAGGATATATCAGAAGCCTAATGTGTATGTCCAACCAACTTATATGACTACTGTAATATATCTGTAGTGAGGCATTTGTTAACTGTCCTTGTGTGTGCTTTTGGAGGATATGTGAGAAGCCTAATGTGTATGTCCAACCAACTTATATGACTAATGTAATATATCTGTAGTGAGGCATTTGTTAACTGGCCTTGTATGTGCTTTTGGAGGATATGTGAGAAGTCTAATACATGTCTAGATGGAAGGCTACTTTATGTGTTCAGAGGCGTTTGTAAACGCTCCTTGTTTTTGCTTGTAAGAGGATATGTGTGAAGTCTAATGTATATATACATGGAAGGCAACTATATGTTGTGCCGAGATATTTGTAAACTGGCCTTGTGTGTGCTTGTTGGGTTATATGTGAGAAGTCTAATACATGTCTAGATGGAAGGCTACTATATGTGTGCGGAGGCATTTCTAAACTGGTCTAGTATGTGCTTGTGGAGGATATGTGAGAAGTCTAATGTGTATATGCAACCAACTTGTATGACTACTGTAATATATCTTTAGTGAGGCATTTGTTAACTGTCCTTGTGTGTGCTTGTGGAGGATATATTAGAAGTCTAATGTGTATGTGCAACCAACTTGTATGACTACTGTAATATATCTGTAGTGAGGCATTTGTTAACTGTCCTTGTGTGTGCTTTTGGAGGATATGTGAGAAGCCTAATGTGTATGTCCAACCAAGTTATATGACTACTGTAATATATCTGTAGTGAGGCATTTGTTAACTGGCCTTGTATGTGTGCCTGTGGGGGATATGTGGGCAGTCTAATACATCTCTAGATGGAAGGCTACTATATGTGTGCGGAGGCATTTGTAAACTGGCCTTGTCTGTGCTTGTGGGGGATATGTGAGAAGTCAAATACATGTCTAGATGGAAGGCTACTTTATGTGTTCATAGGCATTTGTAAACTCTCCTTGTGTGTGCTTATAAGAGGATTACTATATGTTTGTGGAGGCATTTGTAAACTGGCCTAGTATGTGCTTTTGGAGGATATGTGAGAAGTCTAATACATGTCTAGATGGAAGGCTACTTTATGTGTTCAGAGGCGTTTGTAAACTCTCCTTGTGTGTGCTTGTAAGAGGATATGTGTGAAGTCTAATGTATATATACATGGAAGGCTACTATATGTTGTGCAGAGACATTTGTAAACTGGCCTTGTGTGTGCTTGTGGGGGATATGTTAGAAGTCAAATACATGTCTAGATGGAAGGCTACTTTATGTGTTCAGAGGTGTTTGTAAACTCTCCTTGTGTGTGCTTGTAAGAGGATATGTGTGAAGTCTAATGTATATATACATGGAAGGCTACTATATATGTGTGTGGAGGCATTTGTAAACTCTCCTTGTGTGTGCTTGTAAGAGGATATGTGTGAAGTCTAATGTATATATACAGGGCGTTTCAAAAAGGACTTTACAACTTTGAAAATTCATATAAATTTTATTAATCAAGGTACAGAGCTGGTTTTGGTGTTATGTTAAAGGAAAAAAACTTCAAGTTTTTTTACCTTAAACTAAAGATGTTCTATGTGGCTTCCGTTGGTTATTCTGCAGACATCCCATCGATAGTCGATTTCTTCCCAGACTCGCACTAGCATTTCAGGTCTAACTTGCTTAGCAGCAGCGTAAATTCTTGCTTTAAGTTCAGGTAGAGTGGCCTGCAAAGGAGTTACGTACACCATATCTTTTATGAAACCCCAGAAGAAAAAATCTAGCGGTTTCAGGTCTGGGGAATGGGGGGGCCATGCAATTGGCGCATCACGGCCAATCCATTGACCTGGGAAGCGGTCATTTAGAAAATCCCGGATGTCAGTCAGTTAGTGTGGTGGTGCGCCATCTTGCATAAAGAAAACATTTCGTTCTCGCTCATCCTCATCGATCTGTGGTATTAAAAATAGTTGCAACATATCAAGGTACACTATCCCATTGATGGTTCTCTCTTGGGAAAAAAAGGGGCTGTACACTTTCCTCTTGCTCAACGCACAAAAAACGTTCACTGTAGGGCTATCACGAACATGTTGTAATGTTCCATGTGGATTTTCGCTGCCCCAAATCCTACAGTTATGTGTGTTTACCTTGCCACTTAAGTGAAAAGTGGACTCGTCACTAAAGATTATGTTGTCCAAGAAATGTTCATCATCATCATCCACTCGATTTAACATATCCACACAGAAGTCCCTACAGGCAATCTTATCAGTGTCTTTAATTGCTTGTAAAAGCGAATATCGGTATGGTTTCAAGTGCAAACGTTTTCTTAACACACGCCAAACCGTCGTATGTGGTACTTGCAGCTCACGAGATGCAAGCCGGGTCGATTTCGTAGGGCTATTTACAAAACATTGTCTCACTTGCTCAACGACTTCGTCAGATGTGCTTGGACGATCTGAGGATTTTTTATGTTTCACTGAGCACCCTGTTTCTACAAAACAACTATGCCACTCATAAAATGTAGGCCTACTAGGAGGATCTTTAGCGTACTTGGTACGAAAATTACGCTGAACTGTTATCGCAGACTTCGATTCTTCAAACCAAAACACACAACTAGCACGCTCCGGTCCAGTGAAGGCAGCCATGTCAAACGTAACTATCACTAGCGCATGTGCGGCGCAATTAGGCACTAACGGACTACGCGAGTCAAAACTTAACTATTTTCCTTTAAAACAACACCAAAACCAGCTCTGTACCTTGTTTAATAAATTTTATATGAATTTTCAAATTTGTAAAGTCCTTTTTGAAACGCCCTGTACATGGAAGGCTACTATATATGTGTGCAGAGACATTTGTAAACGGCCTTGTGTGTGCTTGTGGAGGATATGTGAAAAGTCTAATACATGTCTAGATGGAAGGCTACTATATGTGTGTGGATGCATTTGTAAACTGGTCTAGTATGTGCTTGTGGAGGATATGTGAGAGGTCTAATGTGTATGTGCAACCAACTTGTATGACTACTGTAATATATCTGTAGTGAGACATCAGTTAACTGGCCTTGTATGTGCTTGTGGAGGATATGTGAGAAGTCTAATACATGTCTAGATGGACGGCTACTATATGTGTGTGTGGAGGCATTTGTAAACTGGCCTTGTGTGTGCTTGTGGAGGATACGTCAGAAGTCTAATACATGTCTAGATGGAAGGCTACTATATGTGTGCGGAGGCATTTGTAAACTGGTCTAGTATGTGCTTGTGGAGGATATGTGAGAAGTCTAATGTGTATCTGCAACCAACTTGTATGACTACTGTAATATATCTGTAGTGAGACATTAGTTAACTGGCCTTGTATGTGCTTGTGGAGGATATGTGAGAAGTCTAATACATGTCTAGATGGAAGGCTACTATATGTGTACGGAGGCATTTGTAAACTGGTCTAGTATGTGCTTGTGGAGGAGATGTGAGAAGTCTAATGTGTATGTGCAACCAACTTGTATGACTACTGTAATATATCTGTAGTGAGACATTAGTTAACTGGCCTTGTATGTGCTTGTGGAGGATATGTGAGAAGTCTAATACATGTCTAGATGGAAGGCTACTATATAATGTGTGGAGGCATTTGTAAACTGTCCTTGTGTGTGCTTTTGGAGGATATGTAAGAAGTCTAATGTGTATGTGCAACCAACTTGTATGACTACTGTAATATATCTGTAGTGAGGCATTTGTTAACTGGCCTTGTGTGTGCTTGTAGGGGATATGTGAGAAGTCTAATGTGTATGTGCAACCAACTTGTATGACTAATATATCTGTAGTGAGGCATTTGTTAACTGGCCTTGTGTGTGCTTGTGGTAGTTAGACTTCTGATAGTATGTGAGAAGTCTAATGTGTATGAGCAACCAACTTGTATGACTAATATATCTGTAGTGAGGCATTTGTTAACTGGCCTTGTGTGTGCTTGTAGGAGATATGTGAGAAGTCTAATGTATACATGTCTAGATGGAAGGCTAATATATGTGTGCGGAGTATTTGTTAACTGGCCTTGTGTGTGCTTGTGGGGGATATGTGAGAAGTCTAATGTGTATGAGCAACCAACTTGTATGACTAATATATCTGTAGTGAGGCATTTGTTAACTGGCCTTGTGTGTCCTTGTAGGGGATATGTTAGAAGTCTAATGCTTATGTGTAGCCAACTTGGATGGCTAATGTAATATATTTGTAGTGAGGCATTTGTAAACTGCCCTTGTGTGTGCTTGTGGAGGATATGTGAGAAGTCTAATGTGTATGTACAACCTACTTGTATGACTACTGTTATATATCTGTAGTGAGGCATTTGTTAACTGTCCTTGTGTGTGCTTTTGGAGGATATGTGAGAAATCTAATACATATCTAGATGGAAGGGTACTATATGTGTGCGGAGGCATTTGTAAACTGGCCTTGTATGTGCTTTTGGAGGATATGTGAGAAGTCTAATACATGTCTAGATGAAAGGCTACTTTATGTGTTCAGAGGCGTTTGTAAACTCTCCTTGTGTGTGCTTGTAAGAGGATATGTGTAAAGTCTAATGCATATATGGAAGGCTTCAATATATGTTGTGCAGAGATATTTGTAAACTGGCCTTGTGTGTGCTTGTGGGGGATATGTGAGAAGTCTAATACATGTCCACTAATGTATTAATGAAGTCTAATAGATGGAAGGCTACTATATGTGTGCGGAGGGATTTGTTAACTGGTCTAGTTTATGCTTGTGGAGGATATGTGAGAAGTCTAATGTGTACGTGCAACCAACTTGTATGACTACTGTAATATATCTTTAGTGAGGCATTTGTTAACTGTCCTTGTGTGTGCTTTTGGAAGATATGTGAGAAGCCTAATGTGTATGTCCAACCAACTTATATGACTACTGTAATATATCTTTAGTGAGGCATTTGTTAACTGTCCTTGTGTGTGCTTTTGGAAGATATGTGAGAAGCCCAATGTGTATGTCCAACTAACTTATATGACTACTGTAATGTATCTGTAGTGAGGCATTTGTTAACTGGCCTTGTATGTGTGCTTGTGGGGGATATGTGAGAAGTCTAATACATCTCTAGATGGAAGGCTAGTTTATGTGTTCCGAGGCATTTGTAAACTCTCCTTGTGTGTGCTTGTAAGAGGATTACTATATGTGTGTGGAGGCATTTGTAAACTGGCCTAGTATGTGCTTTTGGAGGATATGTGAGAAGTCTAATACATGTCTAGATGGAAGGCTACTTTATGTGTTCAGAGGTGTTTGTAAACTCTCCTTGTGTTTGCTTGTAAGAGGATATGTGTGAAGTCTAATATATATATATACATGGAAGGCTACTATATGTTGTGCAGAGACATTTGTAAACTGGCCGTGTGTGTGCTTGTGGGGGATATGTGTGAAGTCAAATACATGTCTAGATGGAAGGCTACTTAATGTGTTCAGAGGCGTTTGTAAACTCTCTTTGTGTGTGCTTATAAGAGGATATGTGTGAAGTCTAATGTATATATACATGGAAGGCTACTATATATGTGTAGAGAGACATTTGTAAATGGCCTTGTGTGTGCTTGTGGAGGATATGTGAGAAGTCGAATACATGTCTAGATGGAAGGCTACTATATGTGTGTGGAGGCATTTGTAAACTCTCCTTGTGTGTGCTTGCAAGAGGATATGTGTGAAGTCTAATGTATATATATACATGGAAGGCTACTATATGTTGTGCAGTGACATTTGTAAACTGGCCTTGTGTGTGCTTGTGGGGGATATGTGAAAAGTCAAATACATGTCTAGATGGAAGGCTACTTTATGTGTTCAGAGGCATTTGTAAACTCTCCTTGTGTGTGCTTGTAAGAGGATATGTGTGAAGTCTAATGTATATATACAGGGCGTTTCAAAAAGGACTTTACAACTTTGAAAATTCATATAAATTTTATTAATCAAGGTACAGAGCTGGTTTTGGTGTTATGTTAAAGGAAAAAACTTCAAGTTTTTTTACCTTAAACTAAAGATGTTCTATGTGGCTTCCGTTGGTTATTCTGCAGACATCCCATCGATAGTCGATTTCATCCCAGACTCGCACTAGCATTTCAGGTCTAACTTGCTTAGCAGCAGCGTAAATTCTTGCTTTAAGTTCAGGTAGAGTGGCCTGCAAAGGAGTTACGTACACCATATTTTTTATGAAACCCCAGAAGAAAAAATCTAGCGGTTTCAGGTCTGGGGAACTGGCTGCTAGTGCAGTGGGGAATACCACTGTATGTCTATGGGTGGGTGGGTGGGTCAATACCACTGTACGTTTATGGGTGGGTGGGTGGGTCCATACCACTGTACGTGTATGGGTGGGCGGGTGGGTCAATACCACTGTACGTGTATGGGTGGGTGGGTGGGTCTATACCAGTCACCGTACACGTATGGTTGAGTGAGTCAATCTGTTTTACAATATATTATTGTATAGTAGTATTGTGGTAGTATCGTCCCACCCAACCCACCCAGACACGTACATTGTACTGACCCACTCACCTATCCACGTACAGTGGTAATGATTTATTATTTATCTTGCTATTTGCTAATAGACATTGATGGGCAATTGGCGCATCACGGCCAATCCATTGACCTGGGAAGCGGTCATTTAGAAAATCCCGGACGTCAGTCAGTTAGTGTGGTGGTGCGCCATCTTGCATAAAGAAAACATTTCGTTCTCGCTCATCCTCATCGATCTGTGGTATTAAAAATAGTTGCAACATATCAAGGTACACTATCCCATTGATGGTTCTCTCTTGGGAAAAAAAGGGGCCGTACACTTTCCTCTTGCTCTTGAGGATATGTGAGAAGTCTAATACATGTCTAGATGGAAGGCTACTATATAATGTGTGAAGGCATTTGTAAACTGTCCTTGTGTGTGCTTTTGGAGGATATGTGAGAAGTCTAATACATCTCTAGATGGAAGGCTACTATATGTGTGCTGAGGCATTTGTAAACTGGCCTTGTGTGTGCTTTTGGAGGATATGTGAGAAGTCTAATACATCTCTAGATGGAAGGCTACTATATAATGTGTGAAGGCATTTGTAAACTGTCCTTGTGTGTGCTTTTGGAGGATATGTGAGAAGTCTAATGTGTATGTGCAACCAACTTGTATGACTACTGTAATATATCTGTAGTGAGACATTAGTTAACTGGTCTTGTATGTGCTTGTGGAGGATATGTGAGAAGTCTAATACATGTCTAGATGTAAGGCTACTATATAATGTGTGAAGGCATTTGTAAACTGTCCTTGTGTGTGCTTTTGGAGGATATTTGAGAAGTCTAATGTGTATGTGCAACCAACTTGGATGACTACTGTAATATATTTGTAGTGAGGCATTTGTTAACTGGCCTTGTGTGTGCTTGTAGGGGATATGTGAGAAGTCTAATGTGTATGTGCAACCAACTTGTATGACTACTGTAATATATTTGTAGTGAGGCATTTGTTAACTGGCCTTGTGTGTGCTTTTGGAGGATATGTGAGAAGTCTAATACATGTCTAGATGGAAGGCTACTATATAATGTGTGAAGGCATTTGTAAACTGTCCTTGTGTGTGCTTTTGGAGGATATTTGAGAAGTCTAATGTGTATGTGCAACCAACTTGTATGACTACTGTAATATATTTGTAGTGAGGCATTTGTTAACTGGCCTTGTGTGTGCTTGTAGGGGATATGTGAGAAGTCTAATGTGTATGTGCAACCAACTTGTATGACTACTGTAATATATTTGTAGTGAGGCATTAGTTAACTGGCCTTGTATGTGCTTGTGGAGGATATGAGAGAAGTCTAATACATGTCTAGATGGAAGGCTACTATATAATGTGTGAAGGCATTTGTAAACTGTCCTTGTGTGTGCTTTTGGAGGATATTTGAGAAGTCTAATGTGTATGAGCAACCAACTTGTATGACTACTGTAATATATTTGTAGTGAGGCATTTGTTAACTGGCCTTGTGTGTGCTTGTAGGGGATATGTGAGAAGTGTAATGTGTATGTGCAACCAACTTGTATGACTACTGTAATATATTTGTAGTGAGGCATTTGTTAACTGGCCTTGTGTGTGCTTGTGGAGGATATGTGAGAAGTCTAATGTGTATGTGCAACCAACTTGTATGACTACTGTAATATATTTGTAGTGAGGCATTTGTTAACTGGCCTTGTGTGTGCTTGTAGGGGATATGTGAGAAGTCTAATGTGTATGTGCAACCAACTTGTATGACTACTGTAATATATTTGTAGTGAGGCATTTGTTAACTGGCCTTGTGTGTGCTTGTGGGGGATATGTGAGAAGTCTAATGTGTATGTGCAACCAACTTGTATGACTACTGTAATATACTTGTAGTGAGGCATTTGTTAACTGGCCTTGTGTGTGCTTGTAGGGGATATGTGAGAAGTCTAATGTGTATGTGCAACCAACTTGTATGACTACTGTAATATATTTGTAGTGAGGCATTTGTTAACTGGCCTTGTGTGTGCTTGTGGAGGATATGTGAGAAGTCTAATGTGTATGTGCAACCAACTTGTATGACTACTGTAATATATTTGTAGTGAGGCATTTGTTAACTGGCCTTGTGTGTGCTTGTATAGGATATGTGAGAAGTCTAATGTGTACGTGCAATCAACTTGTATGACTACTGTAATATATTTGTAGTGAGGCATTTGTTAACTGGCCTTGTGTGTGCTTGTGGAGGATATGTGAGAAGTCTAATGTGTATGTGCAACCAACTTGTATGACTACTGTAATATATTTGTAGTGAGGCATTTGTTAACTGGCCTTGTGTGTCCTTGTAGGGGATATGTGAGAAGTCTAATGTGTATGTGCAACCAACTTGTATGACTACTGTAATATATCTGTAGTGAGACATCAGTTAACTGGCCTTGTGTGTGCTTGTAGGGGATATGTGAGAAGTCTAATGTGTATGTGCAACCAACTTGTATGACTACTGTAATATATCTGTAGTGAGACATTAGTTAACTGGCCTTGTGTGTGCTTGTGGTAGTTAGACTTCTGATAGTATGTGAGAAGTCTAATGTGTATGTGCAACCAACTTGTATGACTAATATATCTGTAGTGAGGCATTTGTTAACTGGCCTTGTGTGTGCTTGTAGGAGATATGTGAGAAGTCTAATGTATACATGTCTAGATGGAAGGCTAATATATGTGTGCGGAGCATTTGTTAACTGGCCTTGTGTGTGCTAGTGGGGGATATGTGAGAAGTCTAATGTGTATGTGCAACCAACTTGGATGGCTAATGTAATATGTTTGTAGTGAGGCATTTGTTTAATTGGCCTTGTGTGTGTTTGTAGAGGATATGAGAGAAGTCTAATGCTTATGTGTAGCCAACTTGGAAGGCTTCTGTAAGTTATCTGTAGTGAGGAATTTGTTAACTGACCTTGTGTGTGCTTTTGGAGAGTAAGCGATAAGTATAATGTGTAGGATGTGCAGCCTACCTGGAAGGCTACCTTAATATGTAGGTAGGTAGGACTTTCCAAACTATCTTTGTGCTTGTGTCAATATTTAGTATGGAATTTGCTTGTCTGCTTGCCGATCCATCTTTTGTTCGTTATATGGTGAGTGTGTTATACCAACAACAATACTGTATTAGTTGGTCATTGAGTTTTATGTGCTGTTCCATTGTTGTCGTCCTGAGCTTGCCTTTTGCTCATCAGTTTTGGCTTTGCTCCTTATTACTTTCTTTTCATGATGGAAGGCCAAAGTAAAAAACTTTCCAGGTGAGAGGTGGACAATAGTCGATCTGTCGCCAGGTTGTTTTAGTTCTGAGGGCCTTATTGTTGACTGCTTTTTTCTTGTTGTCTAGGAGCTGAATCTTACATTTCATTATTTATTTATTTATTTATCTTGTTCTGTGCGTTTGTTGGTTTGTGGGTTTTGTGCCAACAATGTGGTTGAATGTGGTTTATTTGATTAAGGGGGAGTTAAGTCTCCGAGATGAAAGTTTGCGAGGCAGTGCCGGCATCTAGTGGGGTGGAGTTGCAGAGGCAGTTGTGGACATTGATGGAAGCTAGCACTCCTGTAGCTTGGAGGGAGTTATTGATGTTGTCGGAGAGCTGGTGTACTGTTGGCCTTTGTTGGAGGAGTGTGAAGGCGCTGTGGAGGATTTTAGTGAGAGCCTTCCCTTCTTGATTGATTGCAGTAAGTTATTGGTGAGAGTGGGCCAGATGGGAGCTAGGCTGAAGCTCATCTATCAGTTGGAGGAACTCAATATCGCTTACCTGACTTGGGTTCAAGAGAGTTGAAGTGGGTTGGTCATGCTCTTTCTGGAATGTTGACTCCTACGGTTGAAGGGTTGCCTTAATCTTTCCCTGACTTCAGCTTTCATCTGTTGCTGTTGCCTGTTGTGGCTGTCGCTGCTGCCCCTGAACCTGTTCCTTGCCATGCATACCTAAGATGCCTGTTGGTTTGGCATGTTCTTTTGTTGGGAATTCCTCCAGTCCCGACTTTCTTTTGCAGACCTGAGTCCTGGCCTGTGGGGCAACTGAATTCGTACCACAAGCTGCCCAATCGGTTGACCCTGTTGCTTAAGAGATTACCCACTGTTGATGGTGAGGATCTGATGCCCTGTTGAATTTTTTGTTGCTCTGTTTTCAGACTTCGGGTCTGGAGGGCACTTTAATAATGCATTTGATTGTACCCTATTATCATAACCATGTCTGAGAGGGTTTCTTCTTTTCTTACCTGACAAGGGAACTTTGATCCCAATTTATAGGGAAGCTCTAGATTTCTTTATGAAGCAACTTATTTTTAACCACTTCTATTTACCTCATCGGCATAGTGAGGGGCTTACTGCTTTTTTTATAGCTATCCAAGAGGCTGGTCTGGTGCTGCGACTGACCTCTTTTGAGGCAGGGACTGTTTCTGTTGTCCTCAAATGTCTCAATGTTGGAAAAGAATGAGGAAATATCTTTCCTTGTCTTCGCTGCAAGTCCTGTGACTCAGAGATCTGAGCCAGCTCTACATCACATTGTGGAGCATTCAGTTTTCTGACAAGTTGTGGGATTTTGCCAGGGGTTTGCCTATCCGTGCTGTTCAGAAGCCGCCTTCCAGCCCACTCTGTAGGGCAGATAGTCCCTAGTGTGTTTTGGTTGTGGGCAGGCGGAGAACATCTGGGGCCACTGCCCACAGACTTGTCAGCGGGGTTCAAAAGGTCTCGTGAAAGGAGTTACCTCCCAGGTTGCTCCCGTAGCTTCTTTGTCATGTTATTCCATTGAGAGGGCATTCGTGGAGGAAGGAACCGATCCACTAGGCTGGGGACTAGCTGGTTTGGCTGCTCTGGGCTAACTTCTCAGTATGTCTTTATTTCAACATCTTAGTGGGAGACATAGATTTTCAGGCATTTCTTGATTCTGGCTTTGCCCGTAGTCTCATTTCTTCTTCCTTGTTTCAAAGATTTTCCGATCTGGCCCTTGTTAAACACACTGAGGAATCTTCTCTTTTTTGCTGGAAAGCCTCCAGTTTGCTTCTTCCCATTCATGTGAAGGTTTATTTCTGGTTAAAAATAAGGTTTTTCATAGTAGTGGACCTTTTTGGTCACCAAGGACCTTAGCTTACCAATCATCTTGGGAGTGGATTTCATTTTCAAAAATGGTCTGGTTCTGGATCTGTAGAACTATTCCTGCTTCTTCAGGGTCAATCATTGGGTGCTGGTTTTTCTTGAGAACTGATCTGTTCCTTCTGCAGTCTGAAAGGTAGTTTGGGATATGGAACAATGTAGGGTAGATCTGTGAGGTCACCTGCCCCCCTGGGAAGGGAAGAGCAATGAAGGAGTAGTATTCTCATTTTCCCGAAGTACTGATTTCCATTCCGGGGATTACACGTCTTCACTAGTGCCAGATTTGCCTGACTGACACCCTACCAATGCACTCCTTCTCGTACAAGCTTGGTCCGCCCAAAATTGAGATTTCATGATAAAAGGACTGCTTGAGGAGAGAGTTAATGAGCACTCTCACTCAGCCTATGCTAGTCTAGCATTCCTGGTTCCCATCTAGACTTGTCATCAATTATTGGTCAGAATGCCATGTTCTCTGTCAATTTAGTATAAGTTTCCTGGAACTCCCCGGAAACAGTATCAGTTCACTCGTTTGCCTATGGGCTCAGTTATGGGAACCTAGATCTTGACTTCAGTGCAAGATTCCATCTTCCACAATGTGAAATTCAGATTTGTTTCTAACTAACTTGACTATCTTCTTGTCTACAGTGAGAAGTTCAGAACATTTAAAACATCTAGAAGAAGTTCTGAAGCACCTGCGTGGCACTAGCCTTACCGTTACCTCTGATAATGTAACGCAAAACCTAAAATCTCTTTCCTTGGTCATCTACTTTCCTCTCAGGGTGTCTGCGTTGATCCAACTAAGACCCAGGGTATCCAGGATTTTCTACCTCCTAAGGGTGCCAAGGGTTGTGCCCCATTTTGTGGGTGTGTTAAATTTCTGTTGATATTTTATCCCCAATGTGGCGGAACTTACCTTACTACACCTTAAGTGAATTGAGGAAAAAGGGTGCGAAGTTTATGTGGACGCAAACCCGGCTGACAACTTTGATGCTTTGAAGGAGACCCATCATGCTGCTCCCAGTTCTGCGGATGCCTGGTTTCTTTGTCAAGTTCAACTTACAAACTGATGCCTCCTCCTCGGTCCCAAGAGTTTGATGGCGTTTGGCAGCTTATTGCTTTTGCTTTTTGTGTGTTGTCTCCTCAGGAGAATAAGGCCTCTTCCATCTATGAGCTGGAGTGTTTGGCTGTTGTTTTTGGCATTGCTTATCCCCGATAGTTGGGAAAATTGATTGCTGGGTGATTAAGATCTCAGCTTTCAAATTTCAAGTCGAGCATGTGCGACCTACCCAGATGAGCTGTCAGTCTTCTAATGTGAGCTCCAAATCCAAAAGGGAGGAACCTACCCTCCCTATTTTCTGTCCAAGGGTGAGCTCCACTGTCAGCCTCGCCATGGTGGAGGGTTCAAGGTTGTGCTGCTGAACATTGTGGTGCCGATGGTCTCTCAATTTTTATTCTCCTGTGGGTGGTCACTTAGGTATTCATAAGACTATTACTAAGATTCACAAGGAGTTCATCTGGAAGGGGATGCACCGGGGGATTGCTGAGAGGGTATGGCTTGACACCTTTGCTGTCTCAGTAAGCCCAGTCAGAAGGCTAAGTTGAGGTTGCTGTCTCATCTCAGATGGAGGAAAGGCCTATTGAGAAGATCTTCATGGACTATGTGGGTTCTTTCCCACATAGCAAGTAATGTAACTCTTACGTGCTTTTCTAAGTTCTGTTAGCTTTTCCTCTTCAGATTGCTACGGCTAAGATCACCATCTGTGCACTCGTTCTGCTGATCTTTGTCTTGAACTTCGCAAGTCCTAATTTTTTCAGCACTAAGGGTTCCCACCACAATTGTATCTGTCAGTAAGTCTCACTGGTCTCAGTCCACATCCAAAGAGTTCAGACATATCTGTTTTGGCATTGCCATCCAGTATCTCCATACCATCTACGGCCTTCTCATTCCAAGCAGTTCAACCGTAATCTTATACATGGTCTCATTGCCTTCCATTCAGCCAAGCAGAACACTCTGGATGAAAACCTTTCTTTGCTTCAGTGGGCTTTCAACTCTGCTAAACATGAGAGCGGTGCTGTACCTTTAAAGTTTCTTCATATGTGTTCGCTCCGAACAATCCTTTCTCCAATCTTTGGAGTCTTGGTGATATTCTGCCAACGCCTGGTGCCCCTGATGTAAAGGTCCATGGGAGGCTGCCAAACTTATTCTTGTTCGGTTTAGGGAATATGTGAGGACGACATTCAGGATGATAGGCCTAATCCTTTCCAGGTGGGGAATTTGATTTATTGTCAGGCTCAACCAGTCAGTTTGGCCGTGGAGAAGAGGGCTGCCAAGTTGTGTTGAAGGTAGTCAGATCCCCACCGCTCAGGCCCAGAGGTTTTTTGCTTCTAACATTGCCTTGCTGTAGATCACCAGTCTGGCAGGGTTTTTCGGAAGGCTCATGTTTCTCGTCTCAAACCTTACTGGGGTATTGTTCCAGCTGCTTGGAATGTTAAAACAGGATGTTGGGGATCAGAGAGAGTTACAACTTTAGCCTTACTTGGTTTCCTGCATTCTCTCTTACTAAATTAGGGCCTAGCGTCTCGTCAAGGGGCTGCTTATGTTCACATTGTTCTGGGATTTCTGGTTGCCCCTATGTTGGATTCCAAGCAAGGGTTATTATCTAATGGGGTGCTGGAAAGGGTCTCCTGTGGTTGTTGCTTTACCTTCTTTTGGAGGAAGTGGGCTTGTTCATTTGTTTTGTTATATTGTGTGAGTGAGTGTGTTTGTGTTATCATCTGTTTTTATTTGATTAAGTTCTGTCTGCTGTTCCGTTTTCGTCAGCACAAGCTTTCTCTTAGCACATTAATTTTAGCTTTGCACTTTGTTACTTCCAATTCATGATGAAAGACTAAAGTAAAATGCTTACCAGCACAAGAGTCCAGATGACAGACAGACTATTACCAATGTGTCTCAGAAGAGAATGGTAAAAGAGCAGGAGGGGGCAAGAGATCCTGAGTCGCAGGGGTGGATCTGGCTGGCGCAGAAGGGGCTGCCACTTCTTTACCCCCTCCTTGCTGCGTCTTACAGCTTCTGCCACCTCTCCTGGCAACAGACCGGCTATGATCCGCCTCCCACTCACTTAGACACTGTACCTTGTAAGTCTTTTACTTTAGCCTTATCTTACATCATGAAATCGAAGTAACGAAGAGCAAGGCAAAAAAGTAACAAGCAAAGAGAAAGGTCAAGGACGAAAAATAAACATCAGACCGAACTCATCGACCAACAAAATACAGATGATCACAAAAACACTCATCATATAACAAACAAAGTAGGAAGCTGCTAGCCTAGAGGCAAATGCCGTAATTTGTCACAGCAGGATATAATAAGGCTAATTTATTTATGCAGCCAATATGGAAGGCTGTTACAAAATCTGGGCAGGGAGGTATTTCTAAACTACCTTGTGTGTGCTAGTGGAGAATGAGATAGAAGTCTAATGTGCATGTACAGCAAACAAACTTGTATTGCTGCTGTATCTGGATAGGGAAGTGTTTTTAAACTAATCTTTTAAGTGCTTGTAAAGAATTATGCAGCCAACATAGAAGGCTACTGTAATTTATGGGTATCAGGACGATAGTAAACTGGCCTTACGTGTGTGGATAATACTGAAAATAGTGTGTATGTGCAGCCAGCCAGTAAGGATGCTGTAAAATATAGTAGGAAGGCGTTTGTAAATTAGCCCTGCGTGCACTTGTGAAGGATATGTGAGAAGTATAGTGTGTATATTAAGCCAATCTCGATGATGTATATTAAGCTGTAATATGAGAGGAGGTAGGTGTTAGTAAACTAGCATTATGTGTGCTTGTGGAGGATAGGTAAGAAGTTAAATGTGTATGTGCAGCCAACTTGGAAGGCTGCGGTAATATATGAGTAGAGGAGGGGGGCATTTGCAAACTGGCTTGACTAGTGCTTATGGAGGATTTGCGTAAATGTGCAGCTTAGAGAGGTCACTGTTGCAATATCAGAGGGGAGAGGTGTTTGCAAACTAGCCTCACGTGTGCTTGTGGAGGATATTTAAACTATATAATGTATATCTGCAGCCAAATTGGAAGTCTAATGTGATGTGTGGTTAGGGAGGCGCTTGTAAACTGGCCTTGTGTGTGCTTGTGGAGGATATTTAAACTATATAATGTATATCTGCAGCCAAATTGGAAGTCTAATGTGATGTGTGGTTAGGGAGGCGTTTGTAAACTGGCCTTGTGTGTGCTTGTGGAGGATATGTAAAAAGTTATGTGTGCAGCCAACTTGGAAGGCTGCTGTAATGCATGAGTAAGGTTTTTTCAAAATGGCCTTTTGTGTGCTTATGGAGTAGTTTATATATATATATATATATATATATATATATATATATATATATATATATATATATATATGTTGCTTACAGGGATTTGTGAGTTATCTAATGTGTATGTAAAATCCAAATCAAATATATTCACCCAAAGAAACAAGATTTAAACAGTTTATAAATAAAAAAAATTAATTTACCACCTGTGTAGACTATTCATCTGTGTGCAGGGAGGAGTCCCTACTAAGCCTTATATAATTAAATATTTATAATTTTTTAAATTTTAACTTCAGTTGCTAGTTCACATGGGCACACAAGCCTGTACATGAACTTTATTCAACGAGTGAAGTACCGACCGTTGGCTCAGTGAGGATTCGAACCTTGGACCTTGCCCTCCACAGTCCGAAGCCTTAGCGACTGAGCCACCACCACGCTGGCAAATCAATTCTAAATCAATGGCAACTTTGGAATGTTACAAAAACTAAATTTTACGAAAAATAAATGAATAAAAATGTAGAATCGGAGAATAAAAATAATGATATGCAGGAATATAGACTAAAATTAAGTAGAATAATGCAAAATTTAAAAAAATATAAATTTAAACTTTGGACAGAGTAGTGGTGATTTCACCAATTTTAATTTGCCAATTTCAGAGAAGGGGAGGGGGAGACATAGATAAAGATGTGCAGCCAACTTGGAAGGCTACTATATGGGTAGGGAGTTGTTAATAAACTGGCCTTATGTGTGCTTGTGGAGGGTATGAAAGAAGATTAGTGTATGTGCAGCCATTCTTGAAGGCTGCTGTTATATTTAAGTAGGGAAGCGTTTTTAAACTGGCCTTCTGTGTCCTTGTGGAGGATATTTGAGAAGTATTGTGTGTGGAGAGCCAACCTTTACAGGCTGTTGTAATATCTGGTTTGGAAGGCGCTTGTACACTGGCTTTGTGCGTGCTTGTGGAGTATAAGTGAGAAGTTTAATGTGTATGTGCAACCAACTTGGAAGGCTTCTGTAATATTTGGTTAGGGAGACAACAGGCTTTGTGCGTGCTTATAGAGGATAAGTGAGGTTTCTAATGTGTATGTGCTGACTACCTGGAAGCCTGCAATAATATCTGGGTATGGAGGTTTTTGTAAACTATCTTTACAAGTCATTGTAGAGGAAAAGTGAGAAGTTTAGAGTGTATATTTAGCCAACCTGGACGGCTGCTGTAATATAAAAGGAGGGGGACGTCTCTGTAAACTAGCCTTATGTGTGCTTGTTGAGGATAGGTGAGGAGTCTGTACGTTATGTGAGAAGTCTAAAGTGTTTGTGCAGCCAACTTGTAAGCCTACTGTAATATACAAGGTGGAAGACTTTTGCAAACTGTCCTTGTGTGTGCTTGTGGAGGATATGTAATAAGTTTAGTGTGTATGTGCAGCCAATCTTGAAGGCTTCTGTAATATATATGCATAGGGAGGCGTTAGCAAACTGGCCATGTTTGTGCTTATTGAGGATTAGTATATATGTGCAGTTTAGAGGCAACGCTGTCGTAATAATGAGGGAAACATTTGCTATATAGCCTCATATGTGCTTGTGGAGAATAACTGAGATATCTAATGTGTATGTGGAGCTACTTGGAAGGCTGCTGTAATATTTGGATAGGGAGGTGTTTGTAAATTGTTTTTGTGTGCGCTTATAGGCGATATGTCAGAAGTTATCAATCTCAGCAGAAGTATTTTCTTTTTAGTTTCCTTTTCAATATTCTAGGTCAGACTTGGTATTGTATATTTATGTGTGTGTATAAGACGGATTTAATTGTTTGTTCTGTACTTGACTGTATGTGATTTGTTGTTAATTATTGTAATTGTTACTTATATTATGTTTTTGTGTTGGAAGCTATATGTACATATGTAATTTTTGAGATGAATAAAGATATTATTATATTAGTTTACTGTGTATGTGTAAAGGATCTTGAAGGCTGCTGTATTATTTAGGTAATTTGGCGTTAAGCGTTGGTGTGCTTGTGGAGGATTCGTGAGAAGTTAAATATGTATTTACAGCCAATCTGTAAGACTGCTGTAATATCAAGAGTTATGAATTTCCAATGGCCAGTAGAATTTATGCCGTTAGACAGTGCTGGTATATCAAAATGCACGTTGCTCGAGATGGGAGTAGAGGTCGATACGTTTTGTCTCCTCTGCCAGAATCTGCTGTCAATGTATGAAGTAAATGTGAAGTAATATTGAGAGAGGCCGGCAAACTAGTTGCCGAGCGCTTTAAGTCATCAGGACTTTGAGCCTGGGTTAGAGATCCCGCAGTTCCAAATTCGGCGTGGACCCGAAGTATTTATCAGTAATGTTCACCTTGTACTGTACACTGATTCACCCCCTTATTCTGTCTAAATAAATTCTTCCCACAAATCAATAGTCTATGGGGAATGGCACAGTAAGATTAAGAAGATCAATCACTGAATTTTATTTTTTTTTAATAGTAATGAGATTGTAGCTTGACCAAGAACAGTACTGGTATTTGACTTCAGCTTCAAAGGCAGGACTTTAATCACTATCCTCATCTCCTTATCAGCAATTACTGAGGCCAGTACAATGATGAACACCTGCATTATCATCACCTTTTCCAGGATCCTGTTGTTGACGATTTGCAATTTGATTGTTGCAGGATTTATCAAACCATTGGATATGGTAAATGGTCATCAAATTATGATTCTTTCAACCTTGTACTTTTATGAGTCAACATTGACTCATCCTCATACCTATTGTAAAATGTTATCACTATCTGATTGTCTTTATCATTATCGGGATAAATAATATCATTAGTTTGTAATATTGTGAATTTACGCACATTCTTCTTCTTTTTTTTATATATCTGAAACTAATAAAAAAAGAGCTGAGAATTAAAAAATGATGGTATCTATCACTTGGTGAGGCCTATTCCGGGATGAAATATCTTGCTCTTTATGGAATTTTCATTTTTTTTGGCAATCAGTCCCGGACGTGGAGGGTTAAGGATCTTTTATGTGGCCACAAATGTTCCCTCGCTGAGTCCAAGTTTCAGATCTCCACCAAGCCATAGTTTGTAAGAGCATTCTACTGCCATTTTTTATGCTGTTTTCAAGAAGGATTATCTTTTTTCTTCTGAGACTAAGATCGTTAGAAAACAAATAGTGTGACTTGGCAGTCAGGCCTCAAGCACCAGCTTCAACTATATATAACTGGCAGTTTGATATAATTGTATAGTATGATACAATGAATAGATATAGATGAACATGCTTCTGCCAACCCTTTTATGGCAAGTTTAGGTAGATTGAGCGTGTTTTTAATAACACTATTATTTTTTTATGGTTTAGATGAAGGTCACTGGCCAGTTGAACATTAGTGTAATAGTTTTCCATGTTATGGTCCTATTTGTGTATTGTATATATACAGGGTGAGTTTTAGGTCCTGGCACACCTGAATGTAATTTAAACGGCCTGAGGTATCAATGTGAGACCTTGACCACACCTATATAACATATTTTTTTAAATTTTTCAAGTTGTTAAACATTTTGCCCTCCTTTTCTAAAGGGAGGCAACTAAGAATTTTAAAATGCAAACCCCTATCATGTGACTCCTAATTTTAAAGGGGAATAAAAAAAGAAATCCAATGATGCAAATTAGAAGTCTCTATGTTTAATTTAACAGAGTAAAAAACAAATTTACAATAATAAAAGCATTTACTTTCTTGTCCTGTTTTTGTTACATGAGTCAACACTAACTCAAATTCTTAACACACTTACCTGTTTTAATGTAGCAGGTGTTCAAACGGTTCACCTTCGGCTGTTTGACAGTGTGATAGGTGTGTGTAAAAATAGTAAAGTAAATTATGAAAAAAATTATAAACTTGTTAAAATTGTAAACTTCTAAAAGTAAACTTGCATTACAATTGTTAACAACTTAAGCTATGAACTGATAAAATGCAAATGACTAGGACAAAAGAGGAAGTCAAAAGTAGATTGTTGAAACCGGTAAGATAAGAACAAGGGAATTTCTAAAGAATGACGACTCGTGTAACAAAAAAACAGGACAAGAAAGTAAATGATTTTATTATTGTAAATTAGTCATTTACTCCGTTAAATTAAACGTAGCCTCTAGTTTACATCATTGGATTTCTTTTTTTATTCCCTTCAAAATGATGGGTCACATGATAGAGGTTTGCATTTAAAAATGTTTAGTTGCCCCCTTTAGAAAAGGGTCAAATCTAATACACCTTAGAAATGTGTTAAATCTTATTTCACTCATCACAACCCCAAGAACTGTGATTAAGTTCCTTCTGTATTCCATATATGAACAGTATTTAAAGGAACTTTCTTTTTTATCTCTAACATGTATTATATTCATAGGAAATCCAAATTTCTTCAAATTCTGTTGAATAATTTTCCCTTATAGACTCTTAAATAAGTGTCCCTTTGAAACTCTTCCGCTATACTTGGCTTGCCTGTTCTAATTTCTAGAACCTATTATTGGACCAATTTGTAGCAGATCTTTACATACAACATTTGTTAAATTTGGATTTGTTAACTGGTTATTTTTAGTTTACGGAGATTCACTATCCACTGCCTTGTATGGAAGTTCAAAAAAGTTTAGTAAATTATAATCTTCATTATCTGCTGTTAATCACCATATTAGTGTAATCCTAACTAAAAAAAATCTAGGTTTGTTATTGAGTGTGTGTTGGGTGGTTCTCTTTGGGTAGGCAGTGTGGGTGTTTTCTCTTTGATTGAATATGTTCTGGTCAACCTAATTTAATAATCAAATGTGTTAATTTTAGACTGTAGTAAATATAATCTTCAAAATTGTCATCAAAGTATGCCAATGAAATTTCTTATGTACAAGTTTTAGTTTTTTCCTAAAAAAATACTTTAGCTGAAGGGAATAAACAAGCAAAACTGTATTGTAATAACATATCAAACTCAGTTAGTAACCAGACTACACAGGTCATCCACTCACGCTACATGTAATCATTCATATTTGTCTTAAAATATGCACATATGCACAAAGTTATGAACATCGTCTCATACATAAGAACTGGTGGCCCAGCTACTTGGGGACAAAGTGTTTGGGAGATTGTAGGCGATAGGTTCCATGGTCGGTCCTTTTAATACTGATACGGTATCCGCTCAATGGTTGCCATCAACAAAGACACTATTATAGAAGTCTAGAGTGTCCATGTTGGATGGCAGTCAAGGTTCAGATGTTGTGTAGAGAAGAGAACTGAGTGTCAGACTTGTCAGTTAGCTGAAAATCAGACTAACACTACGTGGTTCAGATTCCTTGTAAAGCTGTAGGTCCCATAGTTGCCATAACTATTGGGCTATTAATAAATAGTCCTTTAAAACTAAGACACACTCCTTCACATACACTTATCACAATCATTCACCCCTTATATTCACCCATATCTCTACGATTTGTGTCTTAGAAATGAATAAGAATGCTTGTACAGTAAACTCTTGATTTAACGAACTAAATGGAGTAGGCTCTAGTCTGTTAAAGCCGATTGTCCGTTAAATCAGGGTGAATTCACACCAAGCTGATATGAGATTGCCACACCTTAATAAAAACTAAATGTGATGCTGCAAGTTCATTGTTAACTCAATAATCAATCAAATATATTGTATAAAGATGATTATTCCACAAGAATAACGGGTTATAGGATATACTGAATAATAATTAAATCTATATAGGGAATATTTGAATTTGGCTTAAAAAAACTTCACGTTTTATAAATAAATTGTTGTATAAAACTTCCTGCTGCAGAGTACAGTATATAGCAATTTAGATACTGTTCGTTAAATCCGAAGTCCGTTCAATTGGAGTCTGTTAAAGCGGTTTACTGTATATAATATGTAAAGCCTTTTTTTTAACTTCTCCATTATTTCATAAATATTTTTTTTTTATTTTCACCCATTCCTAGTTGTGCAATACGGTCTTCATTGTTGAATATTTTTACCCTGAAGGGCACAGCAAGCCCTCAAAGTATGTTTTTCACCAGAAATAATAATATGGAGAGGGATTTAAATTAGCCAAAAAGTAACAGCTGTTGGAATGTAATTAATGATCTTTATAGTATTGGGAAGGTTATAGCAAAGTCTAATGAACATGAAGTCGTGACACTCTTAAACGTTAGTGACAAGTACGACACTAGCGCTCCTAGCGGAAGGAGCCGAGTAGCGTGTATTTCTGCACTAATTACATCCACAGCTGTTATTAGTAAAAGTCAAATACCTTATGTCTATAATCTGTCATGTCAATTTTTCTATTGTTATTATTCCACTTTTTTGTAAGACACAATGGTAATGTGGTGTAGTTGTGCGGTCCGGCCACTTGGAGCACTAGCGTCACTGCGGAGCAATGGAAGTGTCGTGATTGTATGTTATTAGACTATCATTATAGAACTTCATGTCAGAGAGAAAGTTTTATTGATACAGTGGAAGTTTTGTTTGATCTATGAATATAAAAAAGTGAAGCATATATATATGTCTGTGTATCCTTTATACATCACTACACCATTCATCCATCATGAAACTTTGGAAAGTTATATGCATTTTTTCCTAGAGAAGGTTTTACTCGCATTAGATTCAATGGTAATCTAATGCAGTTATTTAAGCAATCATCGGCCGCAAAATAAAATAATAACATTTAAAAACTTTAGAAAGATTTAGCAATAACATTGGGTGTTTGTATTTAAAGTAGGTTGCAACTCAAGTACAGTGAGCTACTGTAAATCTTAATGTATAAAAAGGGGTACCTGAAATCCATTGTCAGTCCATCACTTAACAGAGTTCCTTCATCTTTTTTAAAGTTTCCTAATTTTTCATAGAATGTTATTCAAGAAAGAAAAATTTTAAAGAATCCCGAAGAAATGGGAACTTTTAGGAAACTAATCGAGGAGTTTTAGTTTGATTTGTTTACAAACAAAACAAATTAAAGGAAAGTTTGAAACACGTTATGTAAATGTTTCTGCAACTTATTTGCTTATATAACATTTGTTGTATTTTATTTCTTGGCGATAAAGTGATTACTGAAATAGACTTTTGCATTCAGTAAAAAATTAATATGCTGTATGAAATGTTGGTTTATTAAAATGTTGGAAATTAATTTTATATTGAGATATTTACCAACATTTCATACAGTATATTAATTTTTGACTGAAAGCAATGCAATTATGTCAATGCTATTTATTTTAATCCTGTTCATCGTATGGGGTAAAAGTTGTAGAATTCACTTCCAGGAAGGTTTCTGGTATGGTTTTATTCACTTCCGACTCAAGAGCTCTGCCCCACTAGTCTTTAATATTCCAATATTATTCTTATGGAATTATTATATTTATTTAATTAATCATCAGCTGTTAAAAAAAACAAATGAATTGAAAACTTTTAAGACACACCCAAGAGGGGTATCAGGTCAAAGGTGTTTTTCTCTCGATTCCTAATATCCTATCAGATTTTAGAAAATACTATGTTGATTGTAGGCTCCACTGTCCCAAAAACCAAAATTCATTGTGATACAGTCTAAATGTTCCGGCAAGGCTGTAAGCCGAGATCCACAAATAGGACTGTACAGTGTCTTGGCTAGGCCGTAGACTGAGCTTCCCCATGGGGTTGCACAAAAGGGCTAAAGACAGAGTTCCCAAGCGAGGCTGTAGGCCGAACTTCCCTCACAAGGGCAGGGAATGATGGGGTTGGCACATGAAGCTACCTTAAATAAACTAAAATATTACTGTTTATATGTTGATCCCGTAGCAAGCTAAACAGCTAGTAAATTTATATATTATGATTTTACTTAATGCAGTTTAACCACTAATATTTCTACTAGTTATTATTAATGAACAACAAATTTAAAATTATCACTGGCAGTGCACTACCATTGTCTGTATCATTTTTGGAATGTTGTGATTGGAACATTTTTCTAACCAGCCTAGAACTGCTGATTCACTCCAAATTTTCGTCACACTTTGCACTTATCCCCTGCATTAAGAAATATAACTATATAAAAATATAGATATATACATATTAAATGCCATCGGGGGATTTCCTTGCCTCTCTATGAGGAGTGTGTGTTATATATCTCCCTAGTTAGTGAGGGTACAGGCAGACGTTTTCCAAGTCAAATTAACAATATACTAAAGACACCCCTGCACGCTGTACGTGCTAACTCCACCACTCACTATGCTCATGTAACTTCAGTCTTTAGTCTGAGCATTTTAGACTACAACTATAAGTGGTAAAATGCATAAAGTAAAATCATAATACAAAAAATGTATTTACTGTAGCTTGTTCACTGCACTTGAGTTGCCAGCTTTTTACTAATGTAAACAGCCAATGTTACTAATTACTTAGGATATTTCAAAAGTTTTAATTTATTTTTATAAAACAACTGATAATTAATAAAATAAGTCCTTTAGATTTCCATTGACAGTTTAAAAATCAGTGAGGCAGAGACTTTAGGCATAGTTGGGCTAAAAACTAAGCGTAAATATTTCCTTGGGCTATAAAAAATAAACAACTTCCTAAAGTTTTGTGATATTTAGATGAATTGTATGGTAATATATGTTAAAGTGACAAACAGACAGACATAAATTTGTTTCTATATATATTGGCCAAAGTTTCACCAAATAGAAACTTACTCTTTCTAACTTCATGAAATATCTACTTTTTTAATTTATTTATTCTTAAGATGCTGATCGTCAAGATATGGGTGATATGGATTTCGAATGAGTATAGATGAGCGAATTTAGTCATTTTCGCAAACTCAGACGACTATTCCTGAGAAAGAATCATTAATTTATAGCCCAATGACGAATGAACAGCTGGTGGTTATCAGCTGATCCCTTTCAAATTTTGTTATGACTGATAGCGATCAAACTGAGAACCATTAGCTTATGAAGCTAGGCTTAACAAACAAAGCAACTGATTAAATAATAAATAAATATAAGCTTCCGAATATTATAAACATCATTATTTATATTTGAACAGATGCACTTTTTAATTAATTTAAATATCTCCACGTTATTCTTATGCTGAGAATATTTTCAGGGCTTCTGTGTCCTTCAGGATGTAAATATTGCAAAATGAACACTTTTATTCACAACCATGAAAAGGGCAAATTTGTTGTTGACACCTCAAATGTTCATATTGGTCAAGAAATAATGGTGGAGATGCGTTAACAAAACAACGCTTCATGTAATAGATATATGGATAATTATATTCATAAAACTATAGATACGCATCTTAGAAAGTGACCTACTGAATGAACCTGTGCGAGAGAGATGAATTGAGTGGTGGAAGTGAGAAAGAAAACTATTCTCTCCCCCACCGTATTATTCCATTTAATGTTGTTATGGCAGCGCATCCCACCCACTACTTCGTTAGTAGCAGGGACCATTGGTCGGTTTAACAGTAACGAATCAAGCTTAAAACAATAAAATCATTATATAGTATTCAAATAACACTTAATAATAACAATAACAGAATTAGTAATAATGTAAACAATAAATAACAACCAAACAAACTTGTACAGTTCACTACAGTTACTTTTTTCAACTAAACACTTTTGCTAAGTCTCGCCTGTAAGGTACGACAGCTCAGTGGTGGAAAGATACCCCTCTGCTGCTGAAACTCCTACATGAGCTAAATATAACCTGCAGGTCGTTTACTGTCTAGCTCAGGTATACAAGCTAACATAAGTGGTTGAGTCGTTACATCGTATCTGTTCTCCACCAGTATATATTATCTAGATGGCAATTAACAGAGCTGACAGTACAAACAATGGTACACATTGCTTAGGTTGCAGGCCTCTATAATGCAAATAAAAAATTGTAATATAACAACTATTTTCAATTCACCTTTGCTTTATGTAACATTGATGAAATAAACATTTTTATATTAGTATTTTTGTTAAAAATCTCTAACGGTTAGCAATGAGAAAAGTTTCAAAAACTCTAACTATAATTTATTCTCCTTTTAGTATAATTAACTACTAGGGTACCGTAAATCACCAGTTATTGGCACTTTAAGGGATACAATGTCATTCAATTTCGTCTACACTTCACAAAAACACTTAATGTTATGTAAACTATATTTTTTTTTATAAAGTGTATTAGTGTTATGTAATGGGGGAGTAACAAAAATCAACATCTGATGTCATATAATATTTTTTTATTGATTTGAAGTAAAAATAGCGTATGTAAATAGTTATTGGCACCCTACACCCAGTTATTGGCACATAGATAAACTAGTTATTGGCTCCTATATTTTTGCAATACTTGAGCTGTTACTTATCACTAATCATACATAGGCTATCTGCCTGTGTGTATAAAAGGCGTACTAAAATTAAAACTTAAAAAAAGATAGTGCCAATAATTAGTGTGTGCCAATAATACCTGCCATCACCCTGCTTGGCATGCCAATAATACCAGTAATTGGCAGTGCTAACTAGAATTACATAAAAGGATCCAGTTATTGGCATGCTGATAATACTAGCTATTGGCACTGCCAGTTAGGTACCAATAACTGAAAATAAACACAAATCAGAATCAGTTGTTGGCACCCCCTTTGACTCATAATTGGCAGGTAAAGACACAAAATCTTTAAGGTTATGTGAACAATAGTACGTAATGAATCCGTACGTAACATTCCCAATACACAGAGCGAGTATTACTGAAGTACAACAGTTCAATTCATTTATGATTTTGCTAAGAAGTAAAACTAAATTTCTTCTAATATGACACATGTTTCTTATAACTTTATAACATCCGGAACAGAAGTTTTTACTGTACGGAAACAGACTGCAAGTGATGAAACATAAACTAATGAATACTCAGTCAAGTTTTGGGGGTTTTAGATGGATTTGATTGTTCACAGCAATAATTTTAAAAAGAGGGTGCCAATTACTAGTGTGTGCCAATAATACCTGTCTTTACCCTAATACTTTTAAACTTATTTTCATTCCATAAAATCCTTTGATCCCTAGTTAAGCATTTAATATTGTATATTTTATTTCAGTCAAAAATTGGGCGAGCAAAAAACAACGCAGTACAATCATTCAGCCCTATGTCATCTCGCCACCAATGTGTCATCACACTGGAAGAAGATGGCTTCGTTCTGCTCAGAGACCTGGGGGTGAGTCATATACAGCCACATTGTCATTTACTTTGTAATTGGTTATAGCCCATCTCGAAGGTGCAACACAAACGACAAGGGGCTGTTAGTTATTGATATTTTAAGGCAAGGTCAAGTAGCATATAAGTATTACCATACAATAGTTTACTACAACATGAAAAGTCAGTATTTTTTTTATTATAAATGATTTTAAAATTGGGGCCTAATCATTTTGACTACTTAAAATTAATAAAATGAGGTAATAAAAGATTATGTAAGATTTATTTTTCCTGTATTTTGTATATTACTACTTTCAACACGTCTTTGTATTATTTTAAAAGCTCTGGATAGTGATTAAATAAAATCATGGTTTATGAGAAAAAAAATGTGTTAAAAATGTTGTACTGCCCCCACTTTTCAGTCAGTATTAAACTATGGAAAATACTTGCCAATTAAAGGATTTTTACATTCTAAATATTCACTTGGTATCAGATCAGTCATTTGGTATAGTAGTACAGCATACAAAATCAATATATTCTGTAGGCAATTTATCAATAAAAAATGTTGCTGATAAAAGCACCATTTTAGTACATTTGAATTTTTAGGAACAGGATCATTTATGGTTAGGATAGGTTAAACTGTATCAATTTGATCAAAATTATTTACATATTGTATATACACTATCAGTCAACGAAAATAAATCAGTACTGATCAAAGGAAACTATTGTTATATTAGAATCTACAGTTTCCGGTGACAACCGCGTCAAGGTACTATCTACAATATTTACAAGATGACCAGACGTTTCGCCCATACTGTGATGTGGCATCCTCAGTGGTTTCTCTGAGACTGCCACTGAGGATGCCACATCACAGTATGGGCGAAACGTCTGGTCATCTTGTAAATATTGTAGATAGTACCTTGACGCGGTTGTCACCGGAAACTGTAGATTCTAGTTATGACACCGGCCGCTTAAGCCTAAGTTCTAAGATTATTGTTATATTCATATATTTGCTTCAATAAGCCCAGTTAGAACTGAGAACATAGGTATTTTTAGAGAACAACTATGTGTGGAATGACGCAAGAAGGTGGATAGGCTTGGATAACAAACATAACCCCACACAATAGTGGAACAGAAACGGCTGTGTATGTAAGCTCAGTTGTATTAGCTTAACTGATTTTTAGAAATATACGAGGTGTGATCAAAAAGTTCCAGGACTGAATTTTTATACATTTATTCATACAACATACAGGTTATTCGAATTTGTCTCCTTCAAAGTACTCCCCTTGGGAAGCTACACACTTTTCCCACCGGTGTTTCCACTGATCAAAGGCCCCAGTAAACTCTTCTTTTGTAAAGGTGTTTAGCAGTTCCGTCGTTTTTTTCTCTTTAATTTCGTCAACTGTTTGAAATCTTCGTCCTTTCAGGGGTCTCTTGAGCTTCGGGAAAAGAAAAAAGTTGGCTGGAGCCAGGTCAGGTGAGTAGGGGGGCTGAGGAATGACAGTCATTGCGTTTTTGACACAAAAGTCACGGATAACTAATGCAGAGTAAACAGGAGCATTGTCATGGTGAAGGACCCAATCACCACTTTGCCACAGCTCAGGTCTCTTTCTTCTTACGCAATTTTCTGAGAGTTTCAAGATAAACAAAACGATTAATTGTTTGACCTTGTGGAAGGAATTCATAGTAGACAACACCTTTACAGTCAAAGAAAACCGTAAGCATGACCTTCACATTTGATTTGACTTGACGTGCTTTCTTGGGTCTTGGAGAGCCTTTTGATGTCCATTGTGATGATTGTGCTTTTGTTTCCACATCGTAACCAAAAACCCATGTCTCGTCTCCCATAATGACATGTTTCAAGAAGCTTTCGTCTTCATTTGCCTTTTGAAGAAGTTCCTCAAAACATGAATTCGGTGTTGTTTTTGGTCTTCAGTCAACAGTTTTTGGCACAAACTTTGCTGCAACACGACGCATTTGAAGTTTTTCAGTTAAAATTTCCTGACATGACCCAAATGAAATGTTACACTCTTCTGCCATTTCACGGATTGTTAGTCGACGGTCTGATCGTACGAGAGCGTTCACTTTAGCAACATTGTCATCATTGATTGACGTTGAAGGGCGTCCAGAACGAGCATCGTCGTCTGTGGATGTTTGGCCATCTTTAAACCTCTTGAACCACTGATGGCAACATGATCGGCTTAGACATTCTTCACCAAAAGCCTCTTGTAACATCAAAATGGGTTCAGAAAATGTTTTGTTCAGTTTCACACAAAACTTCACACAAACACGTTGCTCTTCTTTCACATTCATTTTCATTAAACAAAAAAATAGCCAAACTCTATAAAACTAACCTCAAACAATCTGTGCTAATGTTACTTGTATACACTACTTAAAAAACGAACATATGACATAGCTTTTAAAAGATATTTTGAGTCATTCTGTTGTAAATTAAAAAATGACGTTGATGGAGCAAAAAATATTTTTTTATCTAATAAAATAAGAAATTGTAATGGTGATTCAAGGCAATATTGGAAAGTTATAAACAATTCAATTGGCTCAACAAGTAACAAAAACATATCAAAAATCGAATTGGCCAGTGGTGAGATTGTTAGTGAACCAAAGCAGATAGCTGAACTGATTAACTCTTATCTTATCTCGGTTCAAGGTCAGGTTAGCCCGAGCTCAGTCACCCTCACACCGCCGCCGGTAAATAGGAATTTACGGCAGCGGCCGCAATCTTTTTTTATTGCTCCAACTGATATAAATGAAGTTTTAAATACAATTGCAAATCAAAAAAATAAAAAATCTACTGGATTTGACTGTGTATCTGTTGATATTGTAAAAAAATTAGCAAGAATAATCTCTCCTGTTTTGGTGTATATAATTAATCTCAGCTTTCAAACTGGTATATTTCCAAAAAAATTAAAAATGAGTAGTGTAGTCCCAATTTATAAAAAAGAATCCTCAATTAAAATTGATAATATAAGACCAATTAGCTTGTTATCGGTTTTTTCGAAAATATTTGAGAAACTAATGCGGAATAGGCTTGTGCGATACTTAGATAGCGTTTCGTTTTTTAGTAGACATCAATATGGTTTTAGAAAAGGTATAAATACAGAAGACGCACTGTTAGCAGTTTGTGAGAAAGTCCATAATAGTTTTAACACCAAAAATAAGTCTACAGGGCTATTTATTGATTTTAAAACGGCTTTTGACCTAGTAGATCATAACATTTTGCTAGCAAAGCTAGAAGCAGTGGGAGTTAGAGGTACTGCTTTGAACTGGTTTGATAGTTTTTTTAAGGAATAGAGTTCAAAAAGTAAGGGTTTCTGACAAGTTAAGTTCTCCTCTATGTGTGGAAGCTGGAGTACCTCAAGGGTCTGTATTATCAGCTACATTATTTTTAGTTTTCATAAATGATTTACTTGAACTACCTTTTCATGGTCACCCAAGTGCTTTTGCTGACGATATTGCATTTTTTTACTCAGAGACAAACATTCAAAGTATTTGGGAAAGTATTAATGATGACCTGAATATCTTGAGCAAATGGTGTTTTTATAACAAAATGAAAGTTAATGTCAGTAAAACAAAATTTATAAATTTTAGTTTGGTAAATAGTTTTGAGTTTCCTGCTGATCTGGTTTATCATGTGTCTTTTTGTGCAAGGTTAGACTGTAAGTGTGAAATAATAGAAAAGAGTAATAATGTAAAATATTTAGGAGTCATAATGGATCAAAATTTAAATTGGGGAAGTCATATTTCTGTGCTACATAATAAATTAAAATTCTCTATTAGAACTTTTTATTTCCTAAGAAACTTTTGTGATCAATCTTTGCTAAGAACGCTTTATTTTGCTTTAATTGACTCTAGACTTCAATATGCTATTAGCTGCTGGGGAGGAGCGTATAAAACGTATACGCAAAAACTTAGAATAACCCAAAACCATTTTATAAAAATTATTCTCAATAGACAGAAAAATGACAGTTCTTATCCACTATTTTCCCTTTTAAAAATATTACCCTTTCAGCATCTGTTTGTTTATAAAGTTTTAAAGCTATTTTATATTCGGAGTGGAAATACTGGTACAGATGACCTTTTTTACAAAACAAGAAGCTGTTATCAAAGAATTTTTAGATTGCCTAAAGTCAACAATTCCTTGTTTAAGCAATCATTTCAATATAATGGGCCTAAATTTTTTAATCTATTGCCAACTAACATTAAAACGTGTCAAAATTTAAATTTATTTTTAAAAAAGCTTAAAGTATGGTTACTATCCACTCAACATTTACCAATGCCTAATGTTTAAGCAAATATTTCGTTAATGTCTAAACATAATTTATTTTAGTTTTTGAACAGATAATTTTGTTACTGTTTTTTCTTTTTTTCTTTTAACCCTAGCTGTACTGTCTGGTTTTACCAGCAATACACACCAGATTTGTGTCACTTTGTAAGTCTTGGGATTATTTTTTTTTTCACCTACTAATAAATATCAAACTATATGTTGTTATATATCATTATTTTCAGAATTTAACGAGAAATAAAAATAAAATAACATCACATTTTTTTAACTGTTCAAAAATTAAACAAAAATAAAAAAGACAAAAATTGCGAAATTTTTGAATTTTTTTTTTCGTTTTACCCCTGAAATGTGATAATAAACAAATGTTTCCATGGTAATCGATATGTTTTTTCTATAGAACAGTTTATCTACTTCAAAAATACGTATAATATGATATACTTTATTCAATGAATATTCTCAAAATATTGCAAGCAGTAAACACAAACAATAACACAAATCAGCTGACGAAAAATACTGTTGATGTTGTAGCAAAGAAAAAAAATAGCTGCTTCACTCAAATTGTTGTCATAGAGTACCAAATTAAAGTATGCTTCTTTCTGCACATTTTGAGTACTATAACAACCGTTCCATACCAATAGATGACTCAATAACGGCAAATTACGAAAGGCATGCACATCGACGTCAGAGGCGTCGACGGTATCGGCAAGCAGGTGCCGATCGACGCCTGAGACGTCGTTGGTACTGGTAGGGTTAATAGATTTGAAATGTTTTAGTTTATATAACAACCAATAAGTTTAATTTTTACGAGCCTCAAATAGTTATACATTTTAGTAGCATAGTGTGTTTTGTTTTACACAGTTATTTACAGTTTAACATATTAGTTTTTGTTTTATTACCATCACTTCAGGTGCCGCGGAGGGCGAGTTAAGTTTTTACAGTGTTGGACTGGACTGATTTTAAAGAGTTTTGTTTAAGTGTTTAATTTATATTTTTAGTTTTAAGTGGTTGGCCACAAATACTGGTAAATGTGGCCACCTAGTATTCCTTTTGTAATTCAAACCTGTAATGTGTTTTTTTATAAAGGAATAAATTTCATTATTTCATTTCATTATTTCATACTTTCAGTGATGTTATGATTGATCTGAAAACACAGCTGTGTTACTGTTGAGTCAGGAAATACAATGCTGCCAACCGCATCGCTGGGAGACATTGCATTCCCATAGTATGTAAAAAGTCCTGGAACTTTTTGATCGTACCTCGTATATATAGTTACATATCTGATGTATGTATACGGTTAACCTGGGATTATGTGCAGCTCCCTTCTTGAACAATTAACAGTTTTACCCAGAAAAATGTTATCACATAATTATTTTAATGCGATTAAATGCAATGTATTGTTTTTTATTGTACATATTGACTAATAGTAAGGATTTTGGAATCTTAAAATTAAGTTTGTCAAAAACCATTAAAAACCAGTTTTTTAATATTTTTTTAATGGATTTAAAAATGTTTAATAAATACAGGTGATTTTTGAATGTATGTAGCAACTTTGATAGTCATTATACACATGAAAATAATGAAACTAGCTTATATAAACATAGGCCAGGTTCATAAGTGCTTTGTTAGGGAGTTACTGCTAGTGAAAAATTTAGCGCAGAATGTTGTACCCTGTGATAAATAAGAGCTTTATGGAATTTTTGAAAGGTCAATTAAGGGGAAAATTCGATTGTTTCTAATGGTTTTTGGCCCAACAAATTGAATGAAACAGGTCACAGCATTGCAAGTATTTTTTTAGAAAACCGGTTACAAATGCAAAACCTAAAGTGAAAAGTTATAATTTTAAAATAAAAGTTGTAGAATACTTCATTTTAAACAAAATTATGTAAATAAAGTATACAAAAAATGAATAAATGTTCGATTTAATGAATTCATATTTGTAACAGTGAAAAGTAAAATTAACTCAAAAAACATTTATATAAACCTTTTCAATAAAATTGCTGTGAATTTTCAATAGTGTCTTCATCGACTTCAATGTATTTTTCTGCTTGTTAAGGGATTGTTCTTGATGCTTTTCATAGTTTAGCAGAGTTTTTCTTGAACTGTGGAAAAGCTTCATATCCAAGCAATGTCATATGTTAATTTACTGGACGTTGTAACAATTCTACTGGATGGCGCCAGATCGTACACCAATGTATGACTTCCATGACCAATTTATTTGGAAACTGTTGATTCAAGTATGTGGAAATGATATTTGAAAAATGTGGTGATGCGCAATCATGTAGAAGGTATAAAAGCAACATCTTCAAGCAATCAGCAATTCTTCTGAAGAAACTGTAAGTATACCTGGCTTGTTAAGCGCCCCTTAACAATAAATGGACAATCAGCTGGCTTTGAATAATACAACACCATATTTAAATTATAAATCACTGTTGAAAGTTGCGGGAGGGTTCACTTCAGCCTATAAATGTTGGTTTCATAAGTTGTTTAAAACATCACAAGTGAACTGTGACTTATCGGAAGTTGAGTACTTGAGGAGTTGATGATGAGTGTTCTACCAAGTGCAGTACTCAAAGCGATGGATCTAGTATCGTGGATGTAAATGATGTATTTTTTGTTTATGGTAGGGATAGCTGTTATTATCAATGAGTGTTTACTATACGTCTTGCACTAATAACCTGGACTATGTTCAACAGCAGGAACAATGTTTTCATCCACTTTAACATCATATAAATAAGAGTGGTCGTACTCGAAATCTGCACTAGGAAGTCGTCCTGTTTCCCGTAACATACAAAATATAACACTTATTGTTATGGCATTTGGAATTCTGCAATAAGTTTAACGTTGTTTGTATTCTTCAACAGTTACCCTAACACTGCCTTCATATTCACTCTAAATAAACACTATATTAGCTTAGTCTCCAGTTGAAAACAAATGTGGCAGTATTACTTTAACAAGTTAATGCTTTTAACGAACTTGGCAATGCTCACATAAACTGAAACTCAATTACTATAGAACATAAACAGAGAACAATACGCTCATGAACTTAGATTTAGTTCTAAAAATAATTTGAACAATACAATTCAAATCACACAATTGTTGATTATCTGTTATTATTGTAATGCTTACTTATAAAATACAAATTTGTAGCAACTATTATTAATCTGTTTTTGTAAATTAATTTAACCAAGTTGTACAGTACGTCAAAAGGACATGAATGAACTGCTAGGGTCAATTTCTTTTGAATATTTTTTCATTTAGGAATTGAAATACAGTCATTTTAATTCAAATGTTACTGAACAAGTGTTTTTCTGATTAATTATATTTTGCACTGGTCTGAATAGAAATACATTTTATTTGACATTTATTCACTTTCTGTATACTTTATTTACACCATTTTTTCATAATAAAATTTTCTACAAATGTATTTAAAAGTTGTATATGTTTATTGGTGAAATAAAAAGTGTTTGGTGACCAAAATTATTTCAAGATGTCCTGATAACACTGGAATTAACAATATAATGAAAACATTTGTTTTTCACTCAATTTTTTAGCATTGACAATCAAGTTTCCTCAAAAACTACTTAATGTACTGTACTGCTCTTTGTTTCATTCAATTTGTCGGTCACACGCTGAAGAGACTAATAACTGAGATAATATACATCAGACCAGTAGTTAACTAATAGTCATGCAAGGGTTTATTTGAGACCAATCACTGTTAGATAGCAGCACATGTGCACGTCTACAGTGAAGGCATTGCCTTGCACTCTGTTTAGATAGCCAATGCTAGTAGCCTAATGTTATGATTATTTTTTTCTTGTATGGTACTCACATTTATATATTGAAATGCAAGGTATCTACTCTTCATACAACAATACAAATTCACCAATCTCTAGCCTGTATTGTACCTCAGTCTAGGATATACTAATAGTTTAAACTTTATCGTACATTTTATGAACTTTAAAATGGTAGTGTGTAAAAGTAGTCATAGTGAATTGTTCTTGTCACTTGGGGGTTTTCTGGATACCAGATCATAATTTTAAATAAAATTCAATTTTTGTTTCAGAGTTTGAATGGAACATATGTCGGCTCGGAAAGAGTGAAAGCAGATAGAGCTCTCAGCTTAAATGATAATGATGTGATTGGCTTTGGTGTTAATCCTTTGGATGAGAGGGATAATGTTCAGTCTGCAGTCTTCAGACTGAGGCGGAAAATATTAGACAAGGTAGAACAACACTTTTAAAATGTATTAACATTTAATACATTTTTAAAAATTTGTGGTTATTCAAATTTGTATTAAATTGTTCATTGGTCAATTTAATTTCCGAAACAAGATGCATTGAACTGCAATATGTGAATTTCCATGAAAGTATTTTGCTTTATCCACCTGTTAAATGAGAAATAATTAATAATAGAACAATTATTTTCTGGTTGGTGTTGCGTGTGAAAAGAGAAAGTACAAGTGAACGCCACACAACACAAATTTATTACAATATAAGCATAAAACGCACAAATATATTACAATACAAGTACAAAATGCGCAAATATTATTGTCATCAATTTTGGTGAACCATGCTCACCTTCCTCAGACCAGGGGGATTCACAAAAGAATTAAAAATGGTGTTCAACAACTCAATTTATAGGCCTGCGACTATGTGACCCTATTAGCTGGAAATGTCAAAATGGTGGCAGCTGTTATAATTATTGGCTGATTCCTATTGGCTGTTCCTTCTGGTCTTTTAGTCGCTGAAAATACGTTATTAAAAAAATGTCGGAATCAAAATTAACCTATTCATTCATTAGGTTATCTCGATCCTTACATTTTTCTTTAAAAATAAATAACTCTTCCCATGCATTCATGATCCTGTATATTATTACAAGCTTTTAGAATATCTACATTTTCATCTATTGTAATCAAACTGTGTGTACAATTCAGAAGATGTTTTGCTACATTAGATCTTTCAGGTTTCTTATTTTTAAAAGCATAGACATTGTTTTTATATCTTTTGTTAAAATTTACAGTCTTACCTATGTAGAAAAAAAAATGTATAAAGAAGGAAATTTTTAATACAAAACATTAATATACATAATGATTAATAACAATGTTTTACGACTTTCCTTTCCTAAAAACCATTGCACATCTCGTAGAATTACCGATAAAATAATAATTCTTTAATCCATGAATTGCACAGTACTTGTAGTTATGTAGGACTATTACTAGCCACTGTATCCAGGTAAGTGTGGCTAGCTCAATTTATTTTACTTAATTAACAACATGTAGTCAATTTTAACAAGATGAATCCAGTGGTTCACCGCATTTTGTGTATTACCGACTGTCCACTCATGTCCTGTGAAGCCGGTTTTGCAGTTCTATTAAATTAGTTCTTGTTCAGTTTTCATAGGTAGCGCCAGCGGTCTATCTCTCTGTCTCTCTCCAGCAAATACTGAAGTGAATAATAGCTGAGCTCATAATCTTTGAGTTACTATTATGGAAAGTTTATCAATGTCGTTTAAAAAATTATACAACGAAATTTTCATTTTATTAACAAAACTGTTAAGATTGTTACAATTGGTACCCAAGAAGGAAAGGCTCTGATATAAGTTGCAGAATACTCCTCTAGTGTCACTTCTAGTTCTTTTATACACTCTGTCATTACCAACATCCCCACTTGTATAAAAAACTATCTTCAGTACTTTGAAAACAAATAAATGTTTTATTGTTAGTAAATTTGGTAACAAAATATACAAGAGCCTAAATTAAAATTAAAAAATATCAGGAGTGTTCATTGATTACCCGAAAGTATTCTATTTGGGCTTCTAATAAAACTTTTTATTAGAAAAATAGTAGATTTAAGAATTAGAAGTGTTGCTATAAAATGGTTTGTAAGCTTTTTGATTGGACGAATTCAGCAAGTAAATATTGTAAACTACCTTAGCTCTCCTTTAATTGTTGAAGCCTGTATGCCTCAAAGCTTAACCCCTAGGCACAGGCTGACGTTCATATAACGGCGCATAGTTTTACTGTTATCGGCGGGACAACGTTATACGGACAGCGTGCAATGTTCCGTCAGATCCTGGTATCTAAAGGCACCCTGACAAACTATTTGGAGTTGATTCCAATTGGAGATCAATATACAAGAACTGCAATAGAACCTTGTTTTTATTATTTTTTTTATTTTGTGGTCGTGAGTTGTTTTGTGTTTTGCATCAGCTGTTTTTAGGCAGGAATATTACAGGAATTGGTATGCTGTTTACATTATCTTTTATTATGGAATGTATAACCATTAGTAGCTTTACAGTTACTTATATGAATTATGTATATTTTTATTTCATTTCCATTAAGAGCATTTGCCAACCGCGATGAACAGACGATTGTAAAACTATCTACTATGTTTGGTCATACTTTTCTTTCTATTATAGTTGTTGTTATTTTATTTGGAAATAGTTTAATATGGTATGTACTTTAGTTTTTATTAGTGTATTTTTACAATGATGGCGTCTGTCAAGTCTGCATTTTACTGGCTGAGAAGGGAAAAAAACTCCAGCGGCAGGGTTCTGACGGGCTGTAGAAATATCCGCGTCAAATTGTTAGACTGCCATTCATTGGTGAAATAAGTACATTTGTGGATGACATTGCTTTTCTGTATTCCTACAATAGTATATAAAATCTGTTCAAAGAATTAAGTAGTCATCCATATTTTCTAAAACTATGGTGTTGTTTTTGATAAAATGTTAATAATTGTTGTTAAATCAAAATATATTAATTCTGGCCACAAAGGATTTAGCTTTGACAATGAAGTAATTTGTTATGATTGTAAAGATCCCTTTACTTGCACATGTAGTAAGATAGAAAATGGTTCTAGCCTTATTAAATATTTAGGAATATATCTTAAAAAAAAAAAAAAAAAATTACTAAAAACACAAACAAATACTTTATTGACTCAGATTAGAAGTAGGGTACGAAAATTCTATAATTTAAGGCATTTTTGTGATGTTAATCTGATGCGTACTTTGTAATGTGGCTTGGTTCAAGCTCATACAATACAGTGTGTTGTGTTATGGAAGCGTAACTAACACCACTATCCATTTAATAAGAAAAATTAAAAATAAGTTTGTTCGTATAGTTAAAAGAAAATCACGTGTTGAGTCTTCTTTTCCATTTTATGTTTCACCTAAAATGTTTAAACTTATTTGTTCTCAGACAATTTTACAATAATAGTGGAATAAAGGTTTGACTCATATTCACCAAAAACAGTAATTTTTATATTTATGACACAACTATTTTAATTAAATTCCACATAAAATTAAGGAAACAAATTGTTTATTTGAAGAAAAATTGGTTATTGACTCAAACCAGCTTAAATTACTTGAACCAAGTTTTAATATGACTTAAATTGTAGTCTAGAAACAAGTCTCTGCTGTACAACTATCAGTGTTTATCAAAGGTTACATTCGTCAACCCACAAGTGCTACACAGCTGCTTGTTCGTGATATTTCAATGGTGGAACTGAGTAAAATGTCTGTTAAAGTTATAATTATTTATACTTGTAATTACTGTTAGTTTTCTTCCTAGAAATTATCATGTAAACAATATTGTATTTTTTTGGTGGAATAAATTTATTATTTTCACTTATAAATTAAATCAGTACACGCTCTTAATCAGAATTTTTGCAGAACAAAAACTGTTTTTTATTAATTTCTTTAGTGAATACGGTCAAGTGATATTTATTGAAATGACGCTAGTTTTGGAAATTAATACCATTTTTTTTTCTTCTTATAAACAAAATTGAAATTGTTTGGTACAGTTCGTGAAAATCTCATTTGAATATCTTGTTTTTTACTGTACTATTATTTTGTTGCTGCAATTTGTCATTGTTTATTTATTGACAAAAATGTAACTAATTGGCAAGTTTTAATTGTTGGGCAACAAGTGTTGCACAGTCAGAGTTGAGAGATTGTTGCAAATGTAAACAGTGAAAACAATTGATTGGAAGAGAACCAAAACATTTCATTATCCTGTCGTGTTGTTTGTTGAATCAGAACAGTTGATTGTTCATGTCTGTTTTATGTAAACATTTTGTTAAATGCATTTTTAAGTAGCAGTTAATGGTCAGCCTGTGCAACGCAATATTAATTTGTTATAATCTGTTTGTTATAAACTGTAAGGAAATAAAAAATATCATAAATTCCCTTAAATCAAAACCTTCAAGCGGGATGGACTCATCTAAAATTGTAAAGCACTGCGCTGATGAACTAACACCACCACTAGTCAGCATTATAAATAAATCTTTTACCCTTGGCGAGTTTCCCAGTGGTTTGAAGTTATTTAAAGTGTATCCAAAACACAAAAAGGGACCAAAAACTGAAGTGCAAAACTATCGCCCAATATCACTTGTTTCAACATTTTCAAAAATCATTGAAAAAACCATTCTCTCTAGACTTATGGCACACTTAAAACGTCAAAACTTAATCACTGACAGTCAGCATGGGTTTTTGAAGGACAAATCAACCATATCAGCCATCATTAGCCTTGTCGAATTTGTTATTGACCAAATAGACAATGAGCAATACATCTCAGCACTCTTCCTCGACTAGAGTAAGGCGTTTGACTGCCTGGGGCACAATCTCATCTCAAAAAAATTAACATCTTTAGGGATCATTGGGATAGCAAACAATTGGTTTGTAAGCTATCTATCAGGGCGATCCCAAATAGTTGAGGTGAAGAGTACTGACAAGGGCCTTACAAGCTCATATCAGTCTAGCCCGATGCCCATTGAATGTGGAGTCCCACAGGGATCTGTCCTAGGCCCGGTCCTCTTTATTCTGTTTATAAATGACTTCCCTACTTACATCCAGAATCAAAATATAAAATGTGTGATGTACGCAGATGATACAACGCTCTTGATAAGAAATGATACAGCTGAAGGAGTGTATGACACTGCCACTAGCTCTCAATAAAGCCCTAAAATACTGTAGGAAGAATGATTTGGCAGTAAATCCATCAAAGACAATACAGATAAACTTCAGCAAAAGGAAGGACCACACTCCTAACATAACAGAAGTATCAATAGAAGACCATGTCAAATTTCTTAGTGTTATTATTGACAGAAAACTAACATGGACTGAGCATGTAAACAGCCTCTGCAAGAAAATTAGTACAGGCATATATGTAGTGAGACGAATAAAATGGATTGGGAACCTGGATGCATCAATAACAGCCTACCATGCCTTATTGGAATCACACATAAGGTACGGACTTGTGGTCTGGGGTGGATCCTCAGCCAGAAACCTAAACAGAGTTCTTCTCATGCAGAAAAAAGCTATTAGATCTCTAGCCGATCTTGAACACAGGAAAGCTGCAGGGAAGCATTCAAAACTCTGAAAATAATGACTGTAACTGCAATTTACATACAAGAGGTGATCGTGCATGCAGATAAACTGAACCTGCAAACAGGGAAAGACTATCACTCATACAACACACGCCGCGCAGCAAACTACACTCTGCCTCTTTATCGAACATCACTCTATGAAGAAAAACCTTCCTATATTGGTCGAAAGCTGTGGAACTTCCTACCGCAAACAGTGAAAGAACTTAAGGGAGCTGCTCTGAAAAAAAACTCAACAATTTCTTTATAAATCACCCAATATATACCCTAGATGAATTCTTAGAAGCAAGGAAACAGGACTGGATATTCTGAAATGAATGCCTTTCATTTTTTTACACTTTATACGTTTAAACTTATTTTGACTTGTACTGAATGTATGTAACCTGATCCATGTGACCCTATTTCTGTTCTTGAGGAATATGATAATGAAGAAAATTTGTCAATTGTCTATTGTGTAAATATACTTTGTGTTTCTGTTATTTAGATAATGTTTTGTGATTGGATACATTTGTATTGATTTATTTTGTATGATATGATATGTTATTTTTGGAAAATAAAAATTATCAATGTATTATCAATGTTGACTCAAAACATTTGATTGTTTAGTCCTGTTGTTTGTTGAATCAAAACATTTGATTGCTCAGTTTGTTTAAAATATATAAAGTAAGTCTAAATATTTAATTTTTAAATATTTTTAGCATACTCAGTAAAGCATTTTAAAATAAATTAAATACTAAATTAGTTTGACAAAATGTACAGCACATCTATGCTAGTCAATAGATTTTTAAGAATATAAAGTGTAAAGATGAATATATATAAATAATAATAATAATAAATAAATTGATTATATAGGCCTATCTGCAGTAAAATATATGAAAATTTATGGCATTTTGAGAAATAATTGTTTCATGGAAACAGTATGGGTGATACATAGTAAATTAATTAACTAAAATATATGTGATTGTGTAAAATATCACAATCTCTTCAGTACCAAATTTTTTCAGTGTTATGTATGGAAAAACTTATTCTTAAAACTGGTTTGAGACAAAATGTAAAAGTATTCTTTTTACAAGTATAAAATTTAGTATTATTTCTCTTCTATTTTAGTTTAGAATTTCTAAATTCTAATTCTTTCTAAATTTCTAGGTAGTTTAAATTATTAATTTTGCTATAATTATTAATTGTAAAAAGTGGCATTAATCAGAAAGTTAAAATCAGGATACACTTTTTTTATTTTATTTGAAACATAGTCTATCTTGTCAGTTAGTCTTGGCGATGTGTATATTTCACCTGATCTGGTTTTCTGCGAACTCTGTTTGATGTGAAACAGCAATCTGAGTATGAGGTGCCAATACTGAGAATGTCAAATGTGTGACAGCCACAGCTGAGGTAAGCAGGAATGGTCCATTCATTCCAGCCACTATCAGTGAGTGAGTGATTCACCAGACTCACTACTCGTAGTTAGTTGTGAGAAGCCTGTTGGTGAGAGTGAACAACAGTTTTTAATAAGGTTTGATTTGCTATACAAAATATTCTTTAGTATCAGATAAACTCGTGTCCAAAGTTGTTAGAAGGATCTATAGTTTAACAGCTGGGAATTTTAGAACTTGTGAGTTTTGTGTTATTCTTAAAACAGTAGTCCAGTATGAATTCAGCATTGATGGCAGTGTTTTGTAATTCATGCTTGGAGAAAATAAAGGATGATACTCTTGAAGTCCATTGTGCTGATTGCAAAGCCTGCTTTCATCTTTCATGTGTTCAAATTATCAAGGCTGGTGTAGACAGTAAAGAAGAAGAAGGAGGAGAGAGAAAAGATGGAAAGATTTGGAAATTCATCACCTGTCCAGTGAATGATTGTGAAAGTGTGAAATTTGAGTCTAAATGGGAAGCAAAACAAGTGTTGAAAGGTGTTGTGAACATTAAGGAAGAGAAAGGACAGATGTTGGGACTCAACACCTCTTCATCCAGTGAATGTAAATGTATGAAATATGAGTCCAAGGTGACGGCTGAGAATGTGATCAATATTTTGCATGAAGTGAAAAATGAGCAAAAGCAAATTAAAGCAGATTTAAATACTGCCCTTTTGAATGTACTGGAAGACTATACAAAACTCATTACTACATACACTGATAAAGTAAATAATCAGCTAAAAAAAATTATGGACGAGGCTTCAAAAAACACTTCTTTAGGAACAAAAGTAAACGATTTGGAATTAAATCAAAAAGACACTAACCAGTATTTCACAAGGAATATTGTTGAAATACGTGGATTGCCTATAGCAAAGGGAGAAGATGTTTTGGATATTGTAAAACGAATTGGTCGTGCTGTAAATTTCGACATTGATGAAAAAATGATAGATTTTTGTTATCGATTGAAATCCTTATCAGGGGGAGTGCCGGGCATTATTGTCAGGTTTGTTAGAAGTCTAGACAAGGAGGAACTGTTGAAAAGGAAAGAGAAGAAGGTCTTGACAACACATCATATAGAGATGACTAAGGGTGAAATAAATGGCGATTATAATAACCCCAAGAGAAATATGAATAAAAATATACAACAAATAAAGAAAACAAGTAGAGGAACTTGCATGAGGCATCGTCAGTGTGGCAAGGTACACATGACAAATAATTTTGTAGATAAAATACTTTAAACTTTCCCAACACTTATTTGATAAATATTTATCAGGTTTAGATTTAAGTTTTACTTTTATATTAAATGTATTATATTAAATGTATATGCTATTTTCTTGCCGCCAAAGTGGTTTTTTCAAATGCATAGTATATTTTAAAATGAGATAGTTTTGTCCTGGAGAATGCTTGTTGGGTTTTGTAGAAAAACTTATTTTTCAACTGAACATTCTGAAAACTTATTTTTAAGGCATTATTTTTCTATATGTTTGTGAAAATCAAATTATTTATGTATTTGAATGTTTATTTTATTTTATCTATAGAACACACTCATTGACCTAACTTAACTGCTCATTATAACAATTAGAATTTTGTGTTCAATAAAAAAAAATCCCCATGAAAAATGCTACACATCGTCAAAAATATACACAAATTTGTATTTTATGGTTGGTAATTGCTGTTATAAAATGTGCAATCAACGTTAAGATGCAGTGTATTTTGAAACTAGAGTGGGTTTGTATTTTCATGAAAATAATTGAAAGTAGTTTCAAGAGTTGTTTCAGTGTTATAAACCAAAACAAGTGTTTCAATATGTAAATAACTTAGATATATCGAAGATACTCTATGCTCAAAATTAATTTCAATGATTTTATCACTGATCAAAACTTATTCCTCTGAAAATAAATCCTATTTTGACCAATATCTAATTTATCTTTATGTATTTGTCTTTAAGCAAGAAAGTGCACAAGTATAACATTTCTACTTTGAAGTATTTTCTTCGTCATTTGTTTTATTTTTTACTATTAGTAGGTGATCAGGGCTTCCTTCCCTCGCATCTAGTGTGTTTTAACATGGAGCTCTAGGTTACAGACTCATGACTTGTCATCAATAATACTCAGCAGCCAGCACCCCAAATTTGCCATGACCATGGTTTTGTACAGTTGTAAAATTAGAACAGTTGGATTTTATAAGTTGTTATTTGTTACGTATATTTGTGAATTCCTCTGGTCTGTATCTAATGTAGCCACATTTTGAATACAATAGATGAAAATCTAGATATTCTAAAAGTTTGTAATAAGGATAGGATCATGAATGTATAGGAAGAGTTATTTATTTTTAAAGAAAAATTTAAGGATCGAGATAACCTAATGAATGAACAGGTTAATTTTTATTCCGAAATATTTTTTAATAACGTATTTTCAGTGATTAAAAGAACAGAAGGAACAGCCAATAGGAATTAGCCAATTATTATCACAGCAGCCGCAATTTGACATTTCCAGCTAATAGGGTCACGTGGTCGTAGGCCTATAATTTGAGTTGTTGAACACCATTTTCCATTCTTTTGTGAATACCTCTGGTCTGAAGAAGGTGAGCGTGGTTCACCGAAATCGATAACCATAATATTTGTGCATATTGTACTTGTATTGTAATATATTTGTGCATTTTGTGCTTATTGTAATAAATTTGTGTTGTGTGGCGTTTAGTTGTACTGTCATATATTTCAATCAACTTTTTTACGCTAAATAGAATATATTATTGTTTTTGAGATGAACTTATTATTTTAAACCATAAAAATACTTCACGTACCTGACCTAACGTACCTGGACAATGTACCTGACCTAACGTACCTGGACAATGTTTTCAGAATTTTAAAAATATTGAGATCCGAAACTCCAGACAGGACAACCAGCCTTTCTTCCAGTGAAAATAAATTGAATTTGTCTTTATTGGTCACTGGTTTAATCAATGTGAATTCAATTGTGGGACGCTACACACCGTGAAAATAGTTTTTTGCGAATTTCCGAAAGAAATAATTTTCATAGATAAAATAATTTTTAGATTCATGCTCACCAAATTTTTATGCTGCAGTACAGAAAAAATTTCACCTATTCAAGTACATTTGATATTGGTTGAAGTCATATTTTTGAACTTCGGACATGTTTTTTTTTATCTAGCACCTAACTGAGAAATAGTTGTAAATGCTGAGGGAACATCATAAGTGGGAAATCAATTTTTCTTTTATATTAAATATCATATTTGTAACTACACAATGTGGTGGTCATAAAGTAACTAAATAGAACAAGATTTTTAATGGCTACCCTCATTGACTATAGAAACAAATGGACAGCCCAAGGCAATGCACTTACTGTAGACCTACACCCGTGCTGCTATCTAACGGTGATTGGTTTTAAATAAGCGCTCGGACAACTGCTTGGTGTACTATTAGCTCAGCTATTAGTCACTTCAGCGTGTGCTGTATTATTACTTGTGGGTACATATTGAATGGATTAATTTGTGATAGCTTAGCCCTGTATCATATTTTTTAGCCATATTTGAGATGCTTCCTGATAACAAACAATTTTTTGATAGATTAAATAATACTGTTGCAAAAATGATTTTTTTACTTTTTTCATATGCGATTGTAATTATTATGTTAGCGCACTTAAAATCTATTAATCTAACTAAATTCTAATGTTGTATAAAAATGGAATTTTATTCAAACTAAATAAAGGACCAAGAAACCTGTACAAAGAATGTAAGTCCTAAAATTATATTTGTTCTTGTTACTATTAACATGAGAATATAGTTAATATGGAACAAATATATAAAATAATAATATTTAGTTTGTAGTAATATTAATATAGCTTACTTTAATATTTTGATTGTTCAAGTAGATAATAAAACAAAAAATCTAAATCGGAAACGTACTGTTTCCTAAAATTTAGTTTCAGAATATTTTCAAAGTAAATGTATGATTCATGCTTGGTAGATGTTTGCTATTGTTGTCATTCCATTATCTATGTTTAATGAAAGTCTAGATATGGCGAACTAAGCAATCATGTACTTTAGCCTTATATTTATTTGCTTTGAATTTTACTATTTTCAAGTAAATGTTAATAACAAAAATTGCAGCTGGAGGCTTATCTAAATTAACTACTTTAGGACAAATATTAGTACAGTATAATCAATTATCCATAAGAAATTAAAGAAAAATCCATGGAAACAGTCTAGAAACAACAGTGTTTCAGAAGGCCACTGTAATGACCCTAAAATAAAAACGATAATTTCCCAAAATGGAGGAGAACTACTGACATTTTTTTAAAGCAATTAATTGTCAATTGTTTGCTGCATCAGGGGGATGGACTCCAAAGAGTCAGAAAAGTTATCTTAACCCTGCAAGTGTGGTATAGTTTTTCCCCCAGTGTGGCAGCAAAATTAGTTGTTTCGCGAAGGTTTATTAAATTAATATTCCAGCTGCCTTATTATTGTATAAGTATAACTTGTTGTATATCATTGTTTTCAGCCTGAAATGTAGCATTTGACAATACATATATTAGAAGACTAACTTTATTTATGTAAATCTGGTATGAGATAAGATATAAAATAAATATGTAAATAAATAAATTATTTTTTCTTTTGCTTATTTTTATAACACCAGTGATAATTATTTTAGCTTGGTAGTTTCTTTATATTATGTAAAATTTTATAGAGATTACAAAAATGTATAGGTATCTATAGAAACCAGAATTTGATAGGAAGTTATAAGTTCCAAAAAGTAAATTCGCACATAAATCAAAAATTGCGTGTTTTGCATTTGCTACCATACCTTCAATACACTAACTTCAAATTCAGTAATCTCACTTTGAAATAGAATATCCCGAACATCACTTAATCTACAAGTATCTGTCATTATGAATGATGTTCTTATCAAACAATAAATTACAAAATAAAATAAGCATAACTAAGATTCAAGCCAGCTACAAACAGGCCTACCAGTAACCTGCAGTGTTCATACATATATATATACATTTTCTAAAAACAATAACTATACACTAAAATCAATATCAGTAAATACAATGTAAACAATATTTGACTGTATGTATGAAATAAAACGGTAAAAATTAGGTTAGATTTCAACAAAATAATGTGAGTGAAACTGGAACACACAGATTACATCTGACAAATTGACGACCATAGTATAAAATACATCAGCTGTTAGCAGAGTGTATTCATTCAAATGTGCAACCAAAGACATCTAAATATAACAAATGGAACCTTATGAACCAATTGGTGGTGATTATAATGGAATTTGACATATAATAATAACGTAGTAGTGACGAAACGAGACAGTCGGAAATTCCGAGAGTCACACCCGTAATGGGTACCAATCATCGGAATTTCCGATGGCTCACACTTGCAGGGTTAAAGAGAGAATCGGTCGAGTTGTATATCAAATTAAAGGTCTTTATTAGCAGAACACAAAGACGCAAATCCAACTCCAAAACGCTTACCTTACATGAAACAGCAGTAATTGAAAAGTATAGAATTAAGCTGATTGAAAAATGCCTTGGGATTTATTTCATTTTATGGTTTAACCCTGCAAGTGTGAGCCATCGGAATTTCCGATAGTTGGTACCCATTACGGGTGTGACTTGGAATTTCCGACTGTCTCGTTTTGTCACCACTATGTTATTATTACATGTCAAATTCCATTATAATCACCACCAATTGGTTCATGAGGTTCCATTTGTTATATTTAGATGTCTTTGGTTGCACATTTGACTGAATACACTCTGCTAACAGCTGATGTATTTTATACTACAGTCGTCGATTTGTCAGATGTAGTGTGTGTGTTCTAGTTTTACTGTCACATTATTTTGTTAAAATCTAACCTAATTTTTACTGTTTTATTTCATACAGTCAAATATTGTTTATAGTACAAATATAGTTATTGTTTTTAGAAAATGTAAATATATATGAACACCGCAGGTTACTGGTAGGCCTGTTTGTAGCTGGCATGAATCTTAGTTATGCTTATTTTATTTTGTAATTTATTGTTTGATAAGAATATCATTCATAATGACAGATTCTTGTAGATCAAGTTTTATATATATATATATATATGCTTATTTTATTTTGTAATTTATTGTTTGATAAGAATATCATTCATAATGACGGATCCTTGTAGATCAAGTTATATTCGGGATAAAGTGAGATTACTGAATCTGAAGATGATACATTATTAGTGTATTGAAGGGATGGCAGAAAATGCAAAACACACAATTTTTTTTATGTGCGAATTTACTTTTTGTAACTTATAACTTCCTATTAAGTACTGGTTTCTATAGATACCTATACATTTTTGTAATCTGTATAAAATTTTACATAATATAAAGAAACTACCAAGCTAAAATAAATATCACTGGTGTTATAAAAATAAGCAAAAGAAAAAATAATTTATTTATTTACATATTTATTTTATATCTTATCTCATACCAGATTTACATAAATAAAGTTAGTCTTCTAATATATGTATTGTCAAATGCTACATTTCAGGCTGAAAACAATGATATACAACAAGTTATACTTATACAATAATAAGGCAGCTGGAATATTAATTTAATAAACCTTCGCGAAACAACTAATTTTGCTGCCACACTGGGGGAACAACTATACCACACTTGCAGGGTTAAAATAGTAAAATACTGAGTTCTGAATGTAAACAACAGTTTTCCAAATAAGGAGTGACTTATACCTTCATTGGGAACGTTCTATGAGAATAAAATCAAATCAGTTTTAATGAATTTTATCTCTTTCTTAATGAAGAGAAGGATATTATTTTTTGATTAGCTTAATTTTGTACATTTGAACTACTGCCATTTGAAGTAGGATTAACTTTTTAGGTTCCAATTTGTTGCATAGTGTTTTCCTAATAAAGACCTTTAATTATATACTTGACCTATCCTCTCTTTAAGATATTTTTCTGACTCCTCGGAGACCAGACAGCTTCCCTAGTTTGTACACTTGGGAATTCCCTAACTAAAGTGGACAAACTAATTAAAAAGCCAGTTCGTGTGTAGATGTAGTGTGAATAATCAAACAAATTAGTAATACAGGCATAGCTAACACACACACTGTTTGAATCCCAACTACTTCAGTCTGTGAGTGGTTATTTTATTTTATTTCCCACGGTTTAACCAATTTTACAAGTACAATAACATACAAGATGGCAGTCTATGATTCACGTTACTTACTATGATTATGAACTAAAACTGACAATCAAACACTTCAGTAACAACGATTTAAAATAGTCTGAACAGTCCAATAGCATAATAAGTGGAGTGTGTAACCATCGTGTGACAATACAATAAATTCTACAAATAGTAACAGCAACAAAAATCTAATAAATAAGTAACCCAAGTAGAATATACAGATATAACAGATACAATAATATAAATAACAATAAATAATAAATGTAGTAATAAATAACAATAGATAACATAAATAAAATATAAAAAAAGTAACAATAATAATTATATATATATAAGTACGTGAAGTTGGGGAGAAATGATTGTGAAATTTCAGAGTGCTTATAGGTGTGCGAAAAGTGGGGAGACCATGCCCCCACGTACACAGGTGTAGCCCTTTAACGCAGCTACCTAAAGATGGAACAATCACTACACTGGTATTAAAAGTGAAATATGCAATGTGGGGAGACCATGCCCCCAACAACACAAGTGTGGCCTTTAACGCAGCCACCAAGCACCCACTTCACAGAAACTAACTCCACCAGAAACCAATTCCAATCCACTTGCACAAAGAAGACTCTACTCTCCATTGTTGTTAGCCAGGGATAGGACCAGACGTCGAAAAGTTCCCAAGGAGTCAGAGAAGAAATCCCCCACATTGCAGGCCTCGTCTTCAGCTCTCAGCATTCTGGGAATAGGACTATGACTGGTAATGGGACAGTAACATCTCTTCCTTCTACAACAGCTGTACTATATCTAGCTATTCACGATGTTTGATTTTCATGATAGATTGTCTCAATTTTATATTTATTTGTATTCATATAGTGTACAAAATACATTTATAAAAAGTTCATATGATATGTAGCTAATTAAAAAAAAAAAAACGCTAAATCTAAACCAGCTGTAAACTGCCGCAGGTTCTTTTTTGTAAGTTAAGCAATTGTTTTTGTAATATTTAAAAGTATTGTTTAGTCAATATGTAGATTTTAAGATTTAAGTCAAGGGTCACTTTTTTCAAGTCAAGGTTTAGTGTATGTATGTGTACTTGTGTATGTAGTATACATATGTGTAACTTGATTCAATTACACTTCAATTAATTGCATGTTTTTAATGTACGATGTATGTTTTTAAAGTAAGCACCATTTTGTAATCCCGCTGTTGTAGGCTTTCATTGCATGCACGCTGTGTAGCACTATCTGTTGGCAAGCCCCAGCTGGCATTACGGATCCATTCGACAGTATTTAAGGTTCCTTACAAGTGTTTAAAGTGCCCCCACAGATTAAAAATGCTGCCGACTATAATGTATGCGTTGTGATAAGTTTTTGTAACGTTAAAGGCATGAAAGCAGCTAACATTCATTGTGAGATCTGTGATGTTTATAGAGAAAACAGAATAAGTAAAAGGATGGAATAGAAATGGGTGATAGCTTTGAAAGATGTCTGTACGAGTGTGCATGATAAGAAAAGAAGTGGACAACCTTCACTCATTAATGATGACTTGGTGCAAAAAGTTGATGAAAAAGTCAGAGAAAACAGGCGCTTTATAACTTCACCGTTATGTAGTGAGTGTCTCAACTGTCAAGAAGTGTGATTTATGACATTGTGATATGTTTTGAGAACCGAGAGTTATGTTGGCAAAGAATCACAAAAACAAATGTTTAGCAGGAATCACAAAAACCAAAGTTTAGCCAGCACTCTCATATTCCTAGAACATTAGAATTGTGATGGTGAAAATCTTTTAAACCAAATTGGCACTGTGACAGATCTTACTACAAATGTCAGCTACTTTCACGCCCTGAGCATTAAAAAAAGTACACAGCACACACTTCATCCTCAGCGGCATTTTCAATTGAAGGAGACACTTGAAACAATCGTAAGCAACCTTAAATACTGTCGGATGGATCTGTTGCGGCAGCTGTGGCTTGCAAACAGATAGTGGTACACAGCATGCATATGCTGAACGATGGGATAACAAAACAGTACTTACTTTAAAAACATGCCTCGTAATACTTTCCTTTACTTGATTATCCCTTGTTAATTTTCATTAGTTATATATAACTAATTCAATTTGGTTTGTTTGTTTTCAGGATGATATTGTCTTTTTTGACAAGAATTGTGTAGTGCCTGTTAGAGTATCAAGAAAATCAACATCTCCACAGTCTATCATTATAATTGATGACGACGATGAAGAACAGATTCGTGAGGAAAGTACAAGCACCAATGTTGATGCTGAGCCTGTACCATCAACTTCCAAAGGCATCACCGGGAATTCAACTCTACCTGTCATAGAGACTATCGACATAGATGACGAAAATGAAATAACTGAACTTGAAATAGTTGGGAGGGATTCTAGAACCGGTGAAAGTGAAAGAACCTTAGGAAAAAATGTGAGTGATTGTCACAAAGAAGGTAACAAAACCAAAATTGGCAGATTTGAAGTGTCTAAACCTGATAGTACAATAGAAATAATAGATATATCAGAAATTAATGAGATAGAAAACAGAAACCATAATGAAGAAAACCTTGAAAAAGTGGCTTGCGAGGTTTTAAGCGATGATGAAATTGAAGATCTGTCAGGAAAAGAGGATTATCAAGTTCTTTCAAAAAGTGGTTGTTCAAATAATTGTAATATGACAAATTCTGACAAAAAGTCAAATAATTTGGAAAAGTTCATCAGTAATTCAATATCCAAAGACATAAGCAATGAAAAATTAGATCATGCCTTAATATCTTCAACTATAAATTCACCAGAAAATAATTGCTGTAAATCTAGTTTTTACTCAGATGGAATAATTCCTGACCTTACTAAAAATATAATTAAAAAAGATTTTGAAACAACTCCTAATAAAGTTATTGATGTTATGAAAGCACCTGTCATCACAAATTTGGTAGCCAAAATAGAAGCTGAAGAGTCAAAGAAAACTAATATAGTATCTTCTAAACTTGATAATAAATTAGACCAATCAAACAATTTGAAAGTGGATGCCATAGTTGAAAAATGTATTATAGACAAGCATGAAGAGAATTTGCATCCTAATAATCAAGTGTCTGATGTTGATGAAACGATAAAGGGAATTTACAAAAGAAGGCTCAGTGACAAGTCGGCCAGCTTTGAAAAACCAAGTGAAACTGATTCAGTGAATAAAATACCTGAAGTTTCTATAATTTCAGAGAGCTTCACAGCTGATGATGATGACATTATTTGCATAGATGATGATTCAGATCTTCCATGTTCACAGATGTTTCAAATAAAACCAGAAATGCCAAATGAAGAGAACATACAAAATTTAGAGGAAGATTGCATCTATGAAGAAGATGATGTGTCAGATACTGACAGCACAGATGAATGGTTTCAAAGGCTCTCTCAAAGCTGTTCCACTGAAAAAGATTTTGACATAGAGGAATTAGGTGCTGATGCAATTGAAGATAAAGAAGAAGATTTAAAAGATGATAAACAGTCAGAGGAGGAAGTAAACCAGATACTGAGGAGTGAGGAAAATGATGTGTCAGATGAAGATAAGCAAGGGAGTGCCGACAATAAAACTAAAATGGTGCATGATAATATTTTAGAAGATGATTTTAGTGAGCCGTTATTTAGAAAATCAACTTCTGGTAGCAAAAGAAAGCTACCTATATTTTCTGATGATGATGATGATGATGAAGTTGATGAAGGAAATAATACTTTAGTTACTGAACCAGTATTAAAAGGCAAGGAATCTGTAAATAAACTAAAAGCCAGTATCAAAAATAAATCTTCAACTAAATACCCAAAACCAGCTTTATCTAAAAAGAGTAAGACGACTTTAAATGATGGGAATACAAGCAGCTCTGAAACTTCAACAGTTAAATTTAATGATATAATCAGGATTCATTCATATGACGAAGTAGATAAACATGATGTCAGTAGAGTTACTGACGAAACTAGCACTAGAAAAGAATCAGCAAATAATAAAAACCTAGAGATTGAGCAAAAGTCAAGTACAGATGATCTTAAAAAAGTTGAACAAGTTAATGAAAGCAAAAGTTCATCTGATGTCAGTGCAAGGTCTTGTAATAACAATCTTATAGAAGTTGACTTATTTGGTGAAGGACAGCTTGACATGAAGAAGTCAAAAGGGAGCAACACTGCTAGGAAACGTACATCTGGACAAACTTATCGCAAGACTAAGCAGTTTAAGCGAGATTCAAAAGAAAGGGACTATGACACTGCCATCGCTGATACAGAATTGAGTGTTGGGTTAGAAAGTAATGAAGATGATCTTCGTACAAAAATTGTTGAAGACAGATCTAAAAGACACTGGCAGGACTACGTAAATGCTATGGTAACAAAAATTAATGAAATAGAACAGGCTACTAAAAAAGCTAATTGTCAAAGTCCAGATTTACCAAATGGTCATTTGAAATCTGATGTAAGTGAAATAAACAAGAAACAAACTGTAAGTAATGAAGAAGACAATTTAGAACTTATTAAGGAGCAATCTGAAGTAAATGATCCAGAAACACAAAACCTCTTACTAAATAGCTCAAGTAATATTCATGGGACAGTATCGAAAGAAAGTATGAACGATGAAAATAAAATTATTCCTGATAAATCCTTCAAATCAATCAAAACTTCCCAAGAGATGAGTCCGTCCTCCTCCAAATTAGATGCTATTAGTAAGAAAATTGGAGCATCCCATAAGAAGAAAGCTGTTGAAATAATTGATGCTAAATCATTACCTGTTAGGAGAAAAAGTAGTGCTGTTACTGAAGAGAATAAAGAAGAAAATATCCCTTCGACATCTGAGAAATGGATTTCTAAAGACCAGCCTCAAATGAAACCACATTTGAAGGTATCAAAAGCTGATAGAAAAGCTATTATCAAAGATAGGAAAGCTAAATTACATGACTTAGCTATGAAAGATTCTGCCGTTCCCACCATAGAAGAAGAGAAACCTAAAGTTGTTACAACAGCCAAAAACACTACAAAAAACACAAGTAAAAGTAGGAATGAAATACTCCTTGATACATTAGTTTCTAAAGATACTGCAACAAAAGAAAAATCCCAGTCAGTGGATAATGTACAAGATAAGAAGAAATTGTCGTCATTTAAGATTCCACGCAGAAATTCTTCAGCAGATACAATTGAGCAAGTAAGTTCAGTGGATGCTAGTTCATCTTCTAACACACAAGCTGAAGTACCACAACCTTCAACATCTACTAATAACAAAAGTAATACAATTGAAAATATTAACACGGAAATTCCTATTGTGAATCAATTCCATGATCCAGTACTTGAAGTATTGACTGACAAAATTTTAAATGCAGCAAAAAATAAATTGAAACCTAGAGTGTCACGTATGCCTACCATTTCATTAGCTGGTGTTGAAAATGAAGAACCAATCAAAGTAATAATTGTTCCAAACACCATCCAACCACATCAGCCTAAGTGGAATATGAGTTCTATTAGAGGAGTCATGAAAAAATACGATGAAAATGTTAAAGAAAACAAGACAAAAAAGAGAGTTCACTTTAATCATTCTGGTGATGACAGTAACGTAGTGTATGTTATACAACAAGAATTTGAAGTGGCTCTTGGTTCAATGTTGCGCCCTGTAACCCAGCAAGTAACCAAACACGAGAGGCCGCCAGTGAAACATGCAATAAGAGCTCCTTACACCAATTACGAAGATGAATTAATATATCAAATTTGCAAATGGAACACACGGTGGTTCCAGGTAACTGTATGATTTATTGTTATTTCTATCAGAGTTACTAGGTTGTGTAAAAAATTTACAAATTCTCACATTTTGGTCAGTCTTTCCAGTGTCAGTGTATTTATTTTGTACATTGTTATTTTTTATGAAACAAATAAGTTTGTTCCTTTATTTGTACTTTTATGTAGTGTTAGACCAAGATTTCTGTATTATTGCCTTTATCAATTTGGAATGTGTTGATGCAAAATTTTGTTTATACCATTATATTCTATAAAATCTTTTTCAAATGCATACATACTTTTTGTTAAAGATTGAAATAGTACAATAGAAGTTACATTACTAAAATAGTAGACAATTAATAATATTTCCCAATTCTTGATGATAAATTTAATACATAGAAAATCTGAGTTTAATGTTATTGGTTTGTTGAGTAATGAAGTGTAAAATAGATTTCCAGCGGCTTTGCTAAATTAGGGGAAGTAAGCTAATAATTACTCAGTGACTTGGTCCCGTGTTCGTACTGAGCCCCTCGCCAACTACTCAAATGAATCCGCTTTTGTGTTGTGCCTTAACCTTAGATGGTGAATACTAGGTGACCTAATATGAACTCCCAACTGCACGGTGCTTCTTTTCAGCGCTTCGCAACCTTTTTTTATAAAAATAATAAAAAATACTAAATATGCTCCAAATGTCAATTTTATCATTTCATTTTTCTTCCCAAGAACTGTACTTTCACATACTACTATCAAAACTTACAAAAAGTAGTAAATAATTATTGTCAAGATAAGATTGAAATATTTTTAAAATTTTTTTCATTAATTAGTTATAACTTATAACCCTCCTTAGGAGCACTAAAAAATGTTTGTAAATAATTCCAAGATAGTCAAATTGTTTATTATTTTGTGCACTATAATAACATGTTGTTTTATTTTATATAAACTACTAGTTTTTTTTTTTTTTGAATTGTTTATTAACATAAAACGCAAAAATGAAAAAATGTTGTTTAGGAAAAATAGTCATATTGTACCGATATCAAAGTTTTATATTTTTAGTTTTGTGGAAAACAAAAATTGTACTACGGAAACGAAAAATTCTGTGGATAATTACATAATAATCCATAAATAAGGTGTATGCATAATTTTTTGCTACTTGTACTTTATTAGTACAATTAGCTTGTAGTACAAAACTACAAGAAAACGTAAAATATATGAATATATTCCAAAAAGTATAATATTTTAACACCAAAAGTCAGTGTGCGGAAATTGTGTAAATGGCTCTTGAAAAAATGTACATATTGTAATCATAGTAAAAATATTAAAAATTTTTTTGGATTTTTTCTGAGAACAAAACTGATAAAACAGATATTTCTGAATAGAAATATAAAAAAAAAATATATTTGTGACAAAAATAAAGTGATGACATAGAATAATAACATACTACATTATATTGTTGTTGATAAATAAAATAAAAACCTCATTTTGAGCGAACACAAATAATACATTTTTTTTCAAGATCTTAGATTATTATGAAAATGCTAAACTAATACCATATTTTTACATGTTTTATTTGATCAAATTGGATAAAAAATAAATGTTTAGGCTAGTACCTATTAATTATATACATGGTTGTAAAATTAAAATACACTAAAGAAAATATTTTACTCACTCTCAGTTCTCCAGCCTGTTTTTAGCATTATTATCCTACGTACCTATATTGCATTATTTGTACGTAGGATTGTTATTATTATAATTTTGAAGTGCTAGTGCTTTTATATAAATATAATGTAATATTGATTAATGGTAGGACTTGTTGAACAATGCCTAAAACTAATTTCCTTTTATGCACTGTCACTTCCACTAAAATGCACTAAAATATATATGAACTACACTACACTATTCACTACACTACACATTCATTTCATTTCAATTCACTACACTTACGGTAAATATGAGCGGTCGAGAGAGTGTTGTGTATAAACTAAGGTGGCTAAACGTAAACTGAGTAAACTGACTGCCGCTCTACATCATCATTGTCCATTGCCAACGTACAGCACGAAATTTCCTCGAGATGGAACCAACCAACACAAGAATTTTCTGGCTCTCTACCCAATTTTTTATTTGTGTATATCGCAATAAATAATTTATTTATTACAACTTTTTACAACAGCACGTGTCGCGCCATTACTGGCTTTAGAAAGAACACACAAACAAGGGTATACAAACACATTTTTGGTAAAACAACCAAAGCACCTACAACATTGCAATTTGTTTTTTTGGCTAGAGTATTTCATTCACTGCAAACTGACAGCTGATAAAGAAGGCTTAAAGAGTATATAATAAATTTAGCAGTATATTCTTTTGATGAGTTTTCCACCTCCCAGAAACAGATGTAAAACCCTAAAATTTCTGTATATAGGAGGAATTTCTTGTGTTTAGATTTTTTATTCTTTTGTTTATATTTTTATTTTATTTACTTTTAGACACTATTCACTGTATCACCAATGTACATGATATATGAATAAAGATGTTTGACTATGACTATGATACACCTGATTTTGACAATTGGTTATTGTACAGTTACGCGACAAACATCGGCCATTTTTCCCACTCCCGAACCGTGGTTAAATTTACAAGGAGGTCAGAGGTCCAGTTAAAACTTTAAACCATGGTTAAGTAACAATAACCGTCTGCTTCTTTTGACTTTTCAGTCATTTAATTTTACGTAGAAAAGGTTAATAATAATGTAATAAATAAATTTCGTATACAAATCAGTTTTTTGTTGTTAACTAATTAATTAAATCAGATTCTTAGCTAATTAATGAGTAAATTTCAAACTGAAGAGATGTAGCCTATGTTGAAATTTATAGAAAATATAGCAACTGAAAGGGTAGGCTGTCATTTTAGACAAGGCAATTAATAGCGTCAATTAATGCCATCACATAATTTTTAAGTTAGTATTTAATCTGAGATTTAACGTCAACAAACTGGGATTTAACGTCGACAGCCTGGGATTTTTCACTTCGCAGTGAAAGGCATGCTTAGTTCTTTTCTAGTTGGAATTCCCAAATTCATTTTTGCAATTACCAATAACTTCTTTCTGAAATAGACATTTCTCTAGAGTATATTCCCCAAAAGTAGACTACCAGTCCAAACCCTATGCAATCATATAGAAACTGATCATTAGGCAGTCAACTTGAGGACACTCACAGTACAAATTATGGTTCTGAGAAGAAATGCAAGAGTTCCAATGCACATGCCACTTTGTTTTCAGTAATGACTAAATGTTTTAAAACATAAAATGGTGTTATGACGTTACTTTCTCGTAGTGGACACAGTAATGAAGCACTCCCATACATTCTTGGACCTAATTTACCAGCTTAACTAACTTTGATCGATACTTGATGATCCAATAATATAAATGTTCAATCCATGTCTTTTAACATCAATCTTTTCACTAGAACATTCCTAATTAGCAGTTGCTTTACCTCCATGCCCTGGGGTCTCCTGAGCTAGGTAATAACTGCACTATCACTAGTTCTTCCCCATAATAGAGGTACACAAATAACTATGACATAAAGCTTCCTTCTCGTGTAGAAATGCAAACATCACATCCTGTCAAAGAAGAATATATCGTTACTAAATCTACAGTCTACCTCTCATTATCCACAGGTGGATCCGCGCTGTAGTTTATCCATGGCAGCTCAGGGAATAAATAAATTTACAAAATACAGAGAGTTAAGCGAGCGTACAACTAACTATATTAAATTTAGCGTTTGTATATACAATTATATGCTGTAATGTAATAAATTGTATTATCCATTTAAAATGATGAATCTTGTATTTTAATAACTAGAATTTATACAGTTACATTTTTTCAATATTTTAGTTTCTGATTAAATGAGCATGCACAAAATAATCAAAATGTGTTTTAAAGTTATAAATTGTCATATGTAATTAAATGTTTTTCAGGAAAAAAATACTGTCAAAGGGGAACCAAATGTATTTGATGGCCAGATATACCACTTAAAGAATGAGTTTCTAAGTTACAGCGACTACCGAAGAGGGTTCTACCCCTTGTTGCTGTACCAACTGTGGCAGGTCTTGGCACGGCAACATGACTTGGTGGAAAAGAAGTAGGTGCAAATTGTTCTCTTATCTAATTTTAGTGCGGGTAACTTCAACAAAATGTTTTTGCTATTGTAAATTCTAACTCAAATGTAAAATGGATCCAGTTGCAGAAATAAGCAGTATTTATAAATCGTTTTCTATTCCTAGAATTTAAATCTTAACCCTTAAAACGCTGAGCAATTTTCTGTAATTTTTCCATTAACGCTTAATTTTCTTGAATATATATAATTTTAGATTTTGTAAAGTTTTATTTTTTTTTAATCTAAACCAGGATAGTACAATGTAAAAAAAATAATAATAACGATATTGTATTTTTTATATTCATTTTTTATTCATTACAAAGTTTTATCAAAACTGTAAAAACGAAAAACACTATTTACAACAAAAATAAAACTAGACTTTACAATGAAAAATATAGAGTAAATTCGAAATAATAAACTTTGTTTACACAACAGAGGTTAGTACAACGCACGAAAGACAACAAACAACTGCAGACTGACTTGAGCGCCAGCCGGTCGCCGCGTCATGTGACTAGCAGATGCGTATATATTCGTTTCGAGCGCTAGCGGTTACCTCGACAGAGGCAATAATGAATGAAAACTTCATATTATTTACATTCGTTGCCTAGTAACCAGTCCAAAGGTCTCGATAATGAATAATAACCTAAAAATAGTCTTTACCTTGGATCTTAGAACTCGCTACGTTGTATTAGGCCTGTTCTAGGATTATTTTTACCAGCTCGCGAAATATTACGTATAACGCGTTACGGGCAATTGTAAACATGCGTATATATACGGATGCCGCGTTTTAAGGGTTAAATACATAAAGAAAATGCTAATGTTGACTCTGTGACTAGGAATTAATACATTTATGTATTTTTTTAATCCACTTCAAAAGTAAGCTTGTTATTTTTTATGTGGAATTTCCATTATTACAAAAGTCATGTTTCAATTATTTTTCAAGAATTCGTATCTGAGATCAGATATTCTGCTATTAATATTTTGAAGAGTATAGTTGTGACACCAGGTTTTTAAGATTTATTGTTTTTGAAAGTTTGCCACCAAAATTTTGTAGTTCATAATTTAGCAGGAGTGAAGATTGTTTGTTTGTGTTCTTTGTTCAGCTTCTTTCATATGCTGGTTCTAGATATTTACGATTATAAGAGTTTTCATTGTATATTGAGAGGTCAAGTTTTCTTTAAAATTTTTTAGTTACTATTCAGCATTGTGTTAGTATTTTTTTAATTCTATGCTTATTATTTATTTTTTTGGTAAGTATTTGCAAGTATGTATCTTTAAAGTGTAGACTCAACATATCAAAATAGATTCAAGATTTTTATTGTCATAAAACACATAACAGTGCATGGACAAAAGTCAAGTTTTTTACACTAAATTACTACTGTATGTACAAAAAAATTAAAATAGGCATAAAATACAGTTTAATATACAAAATGGCTAGAACAATAAAATTAGATGAAAAACAATTAAAGATAAATTAATGTAAGATTACATAATAGTAATAATGTTAACATATAATTAGGTCATAATTCTAAAACTAGTTATGCTTTCCCAATTCAAAGTTAAAAAATCATCAATTTTATATAAACATTCATCCAGCAGAACATCCTTGATTTTTTTCTTTAAATTTAGCATGGGGCAGTGATTTAGTTCTATCTGGCAATGAATTATACAGTTTAGTAGAAAATATAACCAGTTTTTCTGTGAGCTACTGTATTTAAACTGTTGAACTCTTAAACAACCTTTATGTCTTGTATTATAAGCATGAAAGTCAGCGTTGATATTAAAGAAATCTTAAATTTCCATGAACAAAACTGAGCAAATGGAATACATAAAGAGAGTAAAACGTTAGAATTCGAAGTTGTACAAACCAAGGTTTACAAGATGTTAATGCAGGTAAATTGCATGTTAATCTAATAGCCCTTTTTTGGAGTATAAACAGTTTCATACAATTACCACTAGATCCCCAGAGAACGATTCCATATGTCAAGATACTTTGAATGTGAGCAAAGTATACAGTTAGTAAAATATAATTATCAACTGAGTTTCTTAATCTTCTAAGCATATTATAAACCTTTAGCCATTTTTTTGGATACATAATCAACATGAGAATTCCATGATAATCTATAATCTAACAATAGCCCTAAAAACTTTAAATTACTGTTCTCTGGAGAGTCTGAAACACTTCTATTGTAGCTAAAAGACAAATCACAGATTTTTTCTATGTTTAACGACAAGTTATTAGCAGCACACCAGTCCTGAAGTAATGTAAAACTAGAATTTAATTTATCATTAACTAAATATTTACTAATATTACTGACCTTCAAACCCAAGTCATCTAAAAATAAATATCCATCAATACCTACACTCTCTATGCTAATTGGTAAGTCATTAATATATATATATATATATATATATATATATATATATATATATATATATATATATATATATTAAATAGAATTGGCCCAAGAAGTGAGTCTTGGGCACACCATATTCAACTTTCCTACCTTTAGAAAAAAAACCCATCTTTAAACACAAATTCTGTTCTATTTGTTAAATAAGATAGTACAAGCTCAACAGAATAAGGATTAAATCTGTAAAAAGATTTAAAAGAGAGGGATCTTAGTACGGTTTTGATCCCACATAAATCATAAAATTCAAACGTTTGCGTCCAATGTATTATGCCTTTTATTGCCTCTCATCCATCTGTTGCCAAAAGACATTGTTCCATGTTTATTTTATCCATGTTGAGTCAGTACTGAGATATGGGACCATTTTCTTGGGGCTCTCAAGTGCAGCACACTTTGAATATTTAAAATTCAGAAACGGTCCTTTCGATCCTTAGCTGGTAAATGCTTAAGTGAATCATGTCAGCCTTTATTCAAGAAATTAAAAATGTTGACTCTGGCTGAACATAGTTGGATATGAAACCTGCATATACAGTATGTTAAAAATAATGAAATCTATTTTATTATAAATGGTTTCTATCAAAACTATTTCACCAGAAGTTGCAATGAGTACTCAACAAAACAGCAGCTGGAAGCCATCATACCGCAGCATTTAGGAAAGGACCATATCATACCTGTTTGACCATATTTAATAAACTTTCTCAAACATTCGAGCAGAAAGCAGGCCATGTGTGTTTTTTTTTTTTTTTTTTTTTTTTTTTTTTTTTTTTTTTTAACCCTTTCCACTCAAGTGGCGGGGCAGCCCCGCCACGCAACTTACCGCACTAACTCCAATGTCGGGCCGGGCCCGACGTCTCTATAATAACGTTCTATGATTGTATTTAGACTGACGTAGTTACATTATTGACCGCTAGGGTTGTTGTTTGATATGTGCTGCTATCTGTAGAATTTTTTCGGAACCGTTTGAGTTTAGTATCGGTAAACAAACCTCAGAAAATGTAATGTTTGTCGTCTGTGGCTGCTCTGTAAACAGCTGGCTGACTGCAACAGCTATCTGCACTCACTTTGTTCCGTCATATCATTGATTATATAAACCTACAATAGATAAACCATCTAATAGGAATATCTGTGCCAGTAATTTTGTTAGTTTGTGTGGCCCGCAACTACAGCTGGTTTAAACTGCATTACATTTACATGGAACTACACTAGCGCTCCACAGTGGACCACAAAAACAGCTGATATTTTGAGACTCAAAATTTAACATTGGATGGGAAATCTATTTATGTATAAAATCAATGGTCATATGTTATCGTTCGTAATGAGCTTATAAAACGCATTGTTGTTGCTAGGTTATCGTTGTTGTTTTACTGTTTATTCAAAATATTTTTATTTTTACGAAAATGAAAGAGCGTTGCAAGTAGGCTATTAGATTTTGTCTGTTTATATTTTTAGCTGATAACATGTTTTGAATTATTGAAAAAAGCTTTACTTACAAATTTGGTCTAAATTATGTACCTTTTGACTGTTGCTAAGCAATAAAATAAAATTTATGGAGCAATTGTTTACTAGTTGCAGTGAAAATAATTTTTTTGGTAAAAATTTGTTTTTCAAAAAAATTCGGTTTTAGAATTATATATTTTTTTAATGTATAATTTAGTCCAAAATATTTGAAAATGACTTTTTTTTGTTTGTAAGGATACAAACAACAAAAAACAAACAACAAATACTATTCTTCCTATTTAAAATTTTTCAAAAATTCTTCTTGTATCCGTTTTTTTGTTAGAAATTAAATTTTGTTCCAATAAATATATATAATTAAAAAATGTTGAAAATAAAAATATATGTTTTATTTTATATTAATCTATACTTTAGTCATAGAAGAAACAAAGAAAAAATACATCAGCTTTTTGGAACTATCAGATATATGTTTTTCCCACTGAACAAATGTAGTAGGCAATCTTTGCTTAAAAGTAAATGGAGCTGATAGGGAAACTGGGTTCCCAGTAATTGGAGTGGAAAGGGTTAACGAAGGAATATTTCATAAAAAATGTTTTTGTTGAAAGCATTTTATTGATTTTATTGATTGATTTTATTGAAAGCATGTAAGACTCATTGTATATGTTGCAGGCAAATTATATAATTAGTTATATTACATAAAACCCAGTCTTTCAATGTGACACTTTTCCATGATTTATATCACTTATTTACATTTAATTTTATTTGTTCATATTCAGTGCATTTTTTATATTATATTAAAGCTACTTGATTAGGATATAATTGTTGATATTCACTCAAGTATGTAAATTAAAGCTAATAATTATTATGTAACTTAATAAATAAACTTATGGTAAAATAAAGTTTTCATTATATTAAACAACATGTTAATGCTCATTTATTCAAATAACATTACAATCTAATAACAAAACCGGTTTTCATGAAAAACCTTTTGATATTAATTTCTTTAAAGCCGTGATCTAGAAGCCTAAGGTTTTATGTGTAATTGTACTGTAATATTTTGTTGATTTAATTTAGCGATTTGCCTGATGTTTCCAGGCCTTTTATAAACAGACCAGGCATTTTGAACTAAGTTAGGCGTGGCTGTGAAAAGTGACTGAATCGACTCGGTCATTTTACAAAATGCCTCAAGATACACAGGCATATTGTAGAATATCTGTCCATTGTTTATTTTTATTTTATTTTATTTTTATTTATTTTATTTGCATGCTCCAATACAGGTACTAGACCCAATTACATTGAGGCAGTTCATACATTTATACATTATTCTATCTTGTGGGAGGTTTACAGCATAATCACCCAATTAAACCTATGTCTATATAAAGTCTTATCACTAGGTAACAAATATAAATTCTAACAATTAATCAAAACAAACAACAATATAAATATAATAAATAGTACAATGAGAAGAAACAATATATATATATATATATATATATATATATATATATATATATATATATATATATACAAATACAACAATGATCTAGACTGTTAAAGGCACATTTTACATTAAATATATGAAAAAATAGAAGGCAAATAATAAACATTTTTGCGAAAAATAAATTATTTAGTTAATGGGACTTGAAAAACATTAGACATTTATATTTAAAAGCCCTAACTGTATCCAGAAATATGTCTATTTCGATCCCCGCTGAAAGCATCGAATTATAATCCCTCATCATCCGGAAAAGAGGCAAGGATGCATGAGCAACAGTGCGAACATTTGGCAGTAGGAATAGCTGTTTGTTCCTGGTACCAAAGTTTGGGACTCTGAAGCAGACACTCTCCAAGCCGGCCGAGTCATCCACCTTCCCCCTGACCAGGCCCCACAGGAAAACTTGACCCATCATCAGTCTCCTTTGACTTAATCTCTCACATTTAGCACATACATTGTGTAAAACACTGCTGTTTTATTTTTAAAAAATTAGGATTTTTGTAATATAACTAACTCTACAATTTGCCTACGACTTATACATTTAAAAAAAATTGACATATTCATTGTCGAAAATAAGAATAATGTAGTTATAAAGAATTTTATTTATTTTCTCTCTGTTGGGCAAACGTTGTATATTGCAAACAGGGGGATGTAATTAAAATTATTTAAGATATCAGTGCTCACATTTATTACATCACTTCAGTTTTGAGCTTGTTAATGAATCTAATATATCCTATGGTTCAAACATTGTTTGTTGAATCAATAGTCATAAACTAGAGTACAGTTGCAATAATGAAATTACAATGTGTATAAAAAACAATAAAGTATCTTTAAAAATGTTAAAGTATTATGGATCATGATTGTTAATTTGTTTGAGGTTTCCAAAACTCAGTGTTAAAAATATCGTATTTTGACAGGTATAAATAACACCTGTTGTCTTCACGAGTTACTTTTTGTGTTTATTTTTAAACCCCCTCCCCCGTCCTCTGTGAAACTAATACTATTTTTTATCATTTTACAAAATACTCTTAAGGCTCACTGAAGTGCTTCTGTTCATATTTGTTGCCTAGTGTTGCCGGATCTGGTCAAATAACAAACGGAAGAGTTATTTTTTTAGAAAACCAAAAGCACTTGGGATTTTTTGTAATTTGTAATGCGGTTTGTATATTATTTAATTCTTACAGACTTGCCTATCCATTTAAAATAATTTTGTGTAATAATACTGTAAAACCTTCTCTTGTTCGTCATTATCACATCATGACAGATTGAATACAACTATATATTTAAACTAAGATTGTGATATTCCAGTACTTGTTTACTAAGTTAAAAATGTCCTTTTCACAATTCATGAGCATATAAAATTAATTGAGTGGTGTTGTTGTTTTTTGCAGATTAGTGAAGTACGTTCTATTTTGTACTTTACAGATTATCATAGATTTGGTTCATAAATTTGAAAATAAATTAATTATTAATTATTTTTTCAGAAATAAATTGTATAATTTTGAGATAAAAAACGTAACGAGAAGTCCGGTGCAGAATCGATTTACCTTCCTTCAGAACCAAGATGACACCAAGGTACTCTGGACAATGGAGTCACAAAGTAAGTATCTACTGTAACCTGAAACTAACTACTCTACTCAAACATGCATATGTTTGAACACAAATAACGTTCATTTACACTAACACATTCAATGCTACGTGGCCGTAAAGTCGGCCACACCCCTGGACCAATAGTGGCTGTGTGGCCATCTAGTCAACCATACTACCTCACTTACATTAATAAATCAGTCTTCGCCCAGTCTTTGCTGGGTTCACTTGCTAATAACGGTTCACACTTCTTTTTTTTTTTACTTCTCTCGCCAGTTGACATATCCGCAGTCCAAAGCTTTAACCACTGGGCCAGCACGCCGGCAGGAGTAGGCCATGGTTTTCAGTTTCTGGTTACAGATATTTTTAGAGTTTCTATTACTCTTTTTAATTTTATTTTTAGATAAATTAGGAATATAATAAGGCAAAAAAGATGTAGAGTGTACTGCAAAGAAGGAAAATTTTAAAATACTGTATTTATGTTCTACAAAAGCCCTAATTAATCTGAATTGTGTTCTGTAGCATGTCTTGAAAAATTTATCTCAGATTAGACTAATTGTGAAAATATGTTAGAAATTGACCTGACAATAGTCGTTTTCAATAATTTTTATTTGTTTTGCTTCTGACACTCATAAATTGACATTACACAATAAAATAAATAAGTTTTTATAAAAATGTCAAGCCATTAGGGTAAGTGTTTATTTATGTATGCAGTCACACATGGTGAAAACGAAAATATGACCTTAGCACTGAATGTGTTAAGTGTAATTCAGGTAATGTTATTACATTTGGCACATGCACATCACTACCACCTGTATACTACACAGTTAGGTAGATGAAGTGGGATTGTGCACCAGTATGTGTATGAGTAAAGGTCATTCATGTAACCTTCCAACAAGCGGTATGTGACTTGACAGACAAGTTTACCCAGCTTGTATACATATGTGTATACTTGCCTAAAAAGTAAATTAACAACTAAAATTGGTACAGTGTCATCATACTGTTGTAAAAGAGAAAAGTTATGTTTACAATTGGTTAATCTTTCACTGCAAATAGAAGTATATCAAAGATAATCAAAAGGGAACAGACTGGTATCGGAGATGCCCTGACACTGAACCTTCAGATAATAAGTCGTCTAGATGATTAATGCACCTGAATTAACTGAAATCAATTACTTGTTACTAACTAAAGGTACCTACAGCTAAGGTTGAATCCAAACAATGTGTGATTATCAGCTAATAAACAAGCTTCACACTCAGTTGTCTTCCCTACACAACATCCGAAACTCTGACTACCACCCAACATGAACACTCCAGACTTCTGTAGTTCACGCTGTGTTGGTATAATGAATAACAATATTTTTAATCAAATGTCAATTTTCCATTATCAAGAACAACTAATTGGAGTATATAAAATATAATAATTGCAATCTACACTCTTAATACATAATTTTGTATTAACACATTCAAACTACTAATGACTGAGAGTACCATGAATGAAAAATGATAATTTTTGAAAGATTTTTAAAGAGATTGCACATAGGAGAGGGAGATAAGGCAGACAAGGTAGGTACTGATTCCTTTTTCAAACTAAATGCAAACTAACAATGCAGTTATTATATTAAGAAGTACTGAGATTTTTAAATGTTTTCTTAAGTAGGTACTGGATCTGTGATTATTTTAAAGGTAATATTTAGTTTATTTGTTCATGAAGAGGGCAACTGCTTCAATTGTTCAGTTGAGACTCTCTCAGTCTCTCTCAAAGAGAGAGAGAGAGAGAGAGAGAGAGAGAGAGAGAGAGAGAGAGAGAGAGAGAGAGAGAGAGAGAGAGAGAGAGAGAGAGAGAGAGAGAGAGAGAGAGGGAGAGGGAGAGGGAGAGGGAGAGGGAGAGGGAGAGGGAGAGGGAGAGGGAGAGGGAGAGAGGGAGAGAGGGAGAGAGGGAGAGAGGGAGGGAGGGAGGGAGGGAGGGAGGGAGGGAGGGAGAGAGGGAGAGAGGGAGAGAGGGAGGGGGGAGGGAGGGGGAGGGGGAGAGAGCGAGAGAGGGAGAGAGGGAGAGAGGGAGAGAGGGAGGGGGGAGGGAGGGGGGAGGGGGAGAGAGCGAGAGAGAGAGAGAGAGAGAGAGAGAGAGAGAGAGAGAGAGAGAGAGAGAGAGAGAGAGAGAGAGAGAGAGAGAGAGAGAGAGGGAGGGAGGGAGGGAGGGAGGGAGGGAGGGAGGGGGAGAGAGAGAGAGAGAGAGAGAGAGAGAGAGAGAGAGAGAGAGAGAGAGAGAGAGAGAGAGAGAGAGAGAGAGAGAGAGAGAGAGAGAGAGAGAGAGAGAGAGAGAGAGAGAGAGAGAGAGAGAGAGAGAGAGAGAGAGAGAGAGGGAGAGAGGGAGAGAGGGAGAGAGGGAGGGAGAGAGGGAGAGAGGGAGAGAGGGAGAGAGGGAGAGAGGGAGAGAGGGAGAGAGGGAGGGAGGGAGGGAGGGAGGGAGTTTTGTAATTTGTGTCTATTGCCGTTGATGCCGGATTATAGACAATTCCAGACTATAGAATGCCGGATTAAGGAGGTTTTACTGTACTTTTCAGTTATAGGTATAAAACAATTATATATCCTCAAACAAATAACCGAGTGACTATTAATAGATTTACTCAATCTATTAAAACCAATAATTGCTTGACTTTTTTGCCTTGTATTATAACTATGCACTGTATTATTAAGATGTAGTATATCTTTATTATTAAAAACATAGTTAATTATATCAACTATATATATAGATTAATAATTGTAATTGCAGTTTAATGAAGATTGGCTTACAATGATCTGTGTTATGGGATTTGTTAATTATTCTTAAAACTTTTTTTGTAAGATAAGGATTTCCGAAATTCTGTTGGCACTACCCCAATATATTAAACCATACCTAATAATTGACTGGAAATAAGAAAAATAGGCAATTTTAACGTTAGAATCAACGCAGGATTGTAGACGCTTCAATAGAAAAATTATCCTCGAGAGCCTACGACTCAAATATTCTACATGACAATCCCAGGTCAGGTGCCTATCCAGAAAAATTCCAAGAAATTTCACACTATTGGAATATGAGAAATCTGACGAATCATCCTCATCCGTATTTTTGGTACTAAAAAACACATTTTGTGTTTTTTCCTGATTTAAAAGGAACCCATTTGAATTAAACCAATCAGAAACAGTTGTCAGTGTACTCTTAGCTAACAATTTAACATCATTGAAGTCTTTATTAATATTTAAAATAGGTGTATCGTCCGAGTATAGAACAGTGGGTGTCGGAACAGATGATGGAAGGTCGTTTATAGAGATTAAGAATAAAAAAGGCTCAAGCACTGAGCCTTGTGGTACTCCAAACAAAACCGTAGCTTCTTGTGACCACATACCATAAGCTGAAACAAAACACACATAAACAAAACAGCTGAAAAATAACATCATCTGGTACATGCACAGTTTTGTCCCCCGCCGTGAGGGTCAAATCAATAAATCAAATCAAAATAAGTTTATTCCTCCAATTTTTATATAAAAAGAAATAATTAACAATGCACTTCTATTTACAAACAATACATTTTTAACTTAACAAATACATTTAATAATGGAGACCAAAATAATGCCCACATAGATAAACTGTGCATAAGCATGAGTCGTCATTTTCAAAGGTAGTGCTATTTGAAAAATTTTTTAAAATGAGAATAATTGAAATTTTGTAAAATTATCAATATACACACGTCCAAGGATACGTTGCAATTTAATTAATTGGATCTACCCATAAATTTTTAATAATTGTGAATTTGTTGAAGTAAATAATAGGAATTTAATCGAAGAAAACAAAATTACGGTTAAAGTGAATAAAGAAATAGGAAAGGGTCATAACAAGAAATTAAGGTCTGAGAATTAGGAAAAAATAGTAATAAATAAAACAACACAACAGATTTTGTATCAGAACAAATACCTAATTAGTTAAGGTCGTGGTTGAGTGGTGGATATAAATGGTAGAGGCCAGGATGTTAGCTATCTATAACTGGATACGATAAGCAACTCCGATGGACCCCCTCCCAAGGTCAACAACCATTCAGTTACTTTCTTTTTGTACTTTACAAGCCTAAGTTAATGGAATTCTTTGAGTTCATTTGAGATATTTCTAAAAGGGTATTGCATTATGAAATGGGAGGTGGATAATGAGTACACTTTCTTGTTTTTCTGTTTGTATGTTAGTGTTTTGAGAATATCGGGTAAAATAATTGTGATCGGGTTGAATGTAAATACTATTAAAGTTATTATAAGAGTATAAAAGTAGTGATTTAATATATAGGTGTCTAACAGTTAATACCTTGAATTCTTCAAATAAAATCTTTGTAGGATATCTTCTATTTTTACCCGTTGCGGTTTTTATTACTAAACGTTGTATGATGTTTAATGGCTCAAGTATTGATTTGAAAGCACCACCCCAAGCTATATTCCCGCACAAAAACAGAGATTGGCAATATGCATAGTATGACAATTTTATATCTGGTGGCTCGAGGATTTCTCGTCTCAAAACAAATAATAGTTTATGAGCCTTCTTGTTTACAAAATCTATATGATTACACCATCTCATTCTTTTATCGTACACCACTCCTAAATACTTATATAATCAACCTGGTTGAATTCCGCACAGGTACAAGAATTCCCAATAGAACTGTTGGTATTGTGCAATTTTAAAGTTTTTCTACCTAGGTTTGTAATGGGTCTTAAAGATATCGCCATAAATTTACATTTTGAGGTTAAGTTTTAACAAACTTTGATCAAACCATGTTTTAACTAATTTCAGATCATTTTTGCAAACCAAGTTCCAATTGTTTCCCTCAAACAAAATAGCCAAATCATCTGCAAATAAATATAGCTTTCCATTTAAATTTAGTTTTGCTATGTTATTTATATAAATTGAAAAACATACTGGCCCCAATATGCTACCTTGTATTACTCCATAATCAACAGGTTTAGCATCACTTGAGATTCCATTAATTGAAACAATTTCCTGCGGGCCGTCAGATAACTCTCAAACCATGTAAAACACTTTCCATGACAGCCAACTAAATTTAATTTAACTAAGTGTTTAGACCGATCAATCGAATCAAAGGCCTTAAGCTGTGCGCACACCGGCGCGGGAAGCGGGAGCGGTCGCGATAATATTTCTTGGAATTTCTGGCGCGGGCAACATGTACAATGGCGGTTTATGTATGTGTTCACACCGACACGGAACGCGGGAAGCGGGCAACCGGCGGTCGCGGTCGTGCTGCGGTCTCCCGCCCAGAACGCTGCATGCTCCGTTTCCCGCCCTTCCCGCGACTGTTTTCAGAGTTTTCAGTACTCAACGAGTTTGAGTAGTTCTTAAAGAGATAGTCGATACGAAATGTCGTGCGTCACAGAACATATGCTTTAAATAATTTATACCTACTCTGTGTTGTATGACCTTAGTAATAAAGACTACAAGAATATACGGAAGAAGGACAAGATCTGGGAAGATATAGCAAAGGAAATGAACACAACTAGTAAGTCAAAAGTATTACAAAACATATAGGCTAGCTGAAATAATTATTTGAATAGCTTAGCATATAGTGGCTTAACCGTATTGTAAAAAGTTAAAGTTAAAAGTTAAAGATCGTCTTAGAATGCTGAACTAAATTACCTAAAAATATTATGACATTTTATCCTATTTAATACTTTGTACGTTGTCGTAGGAGCAATACAAATAATAAATGTATGTTGGTATCACCAAAATACATATCATAGTACACATCATAACTTATACCCACCCATGGGTGGGTGGGTCAATACCACTGTACATGTATGAGTGGGCGGGTGGGTCAGCACCACTGTACATGTATGAGTGAGTGGGTGGGTTGCCTGTCCTTCTGATTAAGCCATTACCCTTCTGTATGGATCTTCTGTATGGGCCCTACAATATTACAGTATACATCATTGTTCATTACTAATTGTATCCATTTAAAAGAAGTGTTGAGGTAGAAATTGTAATTTGTACAAACATTATATTTTAAAATATTGTGTATTTATTAAGGCACAGAACAAAACATAATATTAAATGAAAACATTATATACGCAATAGGCCTACATTCCCCTCCCCACCTTATTAAGTATGTTATTGCAAATAGAAACCAGTTTGGATCCTAAAAAACTGTTACATAAAATAATACAATGTATAGTTTGCTTTCAAGTTTTAAGTAATAACTAACTATGAAACAAAGCTATTGAACTTATTTAGATAAATAAAACTTGCGTTTTACTGAAAAACAAGACCAATAAATATACTATAGCTAACTGGTTTAGTTATTAAATAAATCTACGAATCTTTCTCGTACAATGATTGCGTACCGAGAGCTACTCTTAAAGTTGGTATTAAGTTGTGAGAAAGCACCTCCAAGTGGTTCTTCAGTTTCCTCCTCAAGGCAGTTGAAATAAGTGTTGTCGGAATTCATCGATCGAAGAAAGTTGTGTAAAACGCAGGTAGCCATTACAATTACTTTCGCCAGTTTTACGTTAACTTCCAAAGGTCTATTGTATAATCTCCATTTTTGGGAAAGTATACCAAAAGTGTTTTCAACAACACCTCGTGCTCTGCATAGCCTATAGTTGTATCTTCTCTTTCGTCGGTCATTATTGGCCTTCCTTTGGGGAAAAAGAACAGCAAGCAACAGTAATGCTTCTTCTTCGTCAGAATGTGACATGGTCATGGATATGTATGATGGATTAGCCACTGATGGATAACAAAATATGCAACTACTATTAATGGTTTATGTACCACGGTAAGTTCACATTGGCAATCAAAACTATACTCACGATACGGACGGTTCACTAAAACATCAACACTTACTACTGGACTGGCTCCCGCTTTGTGACCGATCCCGTCCCGGTGTGACCCCCTCCAATTCCCGCGGTTGAAATGGCCGACATCATATTTCCAAGAACTGATCGCGACCGCAACCGTTCCCGCTTCCCGCGCCGGTGTGCGCACAGCTTCAGCCAGATCTAGATAAACCACAATGGAACGTTTGTTGCTACAAATTGAGTAATTAATATCTTGTGTAAGTTGATAATGAGCATCAGAAATAATTTTGTCATTTCTGAAACCAAATTGCCGGTCAGACAGGATATTATCTGTTATTAAATAGTAAACAAATTGCAGTTTGTCTAATTTCTCCATAACTTTTGAAAACACGCTTAATAACGAGATTGGTCGGAAGTTGCTTTTGCATGTAACACCATTTCCTTTATGTAGTGGTATCACTTTTTCCGTTTTAACTAAATCTGGAAAAACACTTAAACTAAAGCTCTGATTAATGTTATGCAGTAATGGGGTAATTAAGAAGACAATGTTACTCTTGAGAAGGGACTCAGAATTGCGGTCGCATCCAGGTGCAGACCCACCCCTTAAACTGTTAACTTGCTGCAATACATCCTGTTAAGATACTGTGTTTAAAACAAAGTTCGTGTTAGCTATGTTATCGTTGTCATTGTATATAGTATCCCCACATGGTTTGATTTTCTCGGCCAAATATTTTACTACTTCCGAGAAATAGGAATTAAGATCATTGGATACTTCTTGGAAAGTGACTTCTGATGCGTTTCAAATATTTTTATTTCCAAACGCATCTTTATTTACAATTCGTTTAATATTTTCAAATATTCTTTCCGATTGTTGCGATGTTCATTAATTTGGTCTCTGTAGTAGTTAGTTTTCGCTGCTTTGATTATATTGTTTAAATTATTTCTATATTTACAAAATTGTGTTTTTAATATAATATTAAATGGTTGTTGTTTTAAAAGCTTACTTAATTTATCTCGTTTTCTAATACTACAATTATTCCCCTTGTTATCCAAGGTTTAATTTTAGTCAGTCGAGGATTTTCAGTCATTTTTATTTTTGTTGATTTATCTATACATTTATTTAATATAGTATAGAATTCCGAAGTGCAATATTTCATGTCTACAATATTAGTCATGGGAATCCATGATTGCTCGCTAATTAACCATGAAAACTCAGTCTTATCAATCCATGTTGCCTTAGTATTGGTCTTAGTGTTGTCATAGTTGGTGTGAGAAGTATGCCAAGCACAAGTAATGCAGAGTGCGGTACTGTAGTGGTCTGTAATGTGCGTTTGGACGACAGCAGTCTTTACCTCATCCCAATTATTGTGTTTTATAAATATATGATCTATGCAGGACTTACTTTCAACAGTTTCTCGAGTTACAGAATTAATACAACTTACTAATCCTGCATTAAAAATTGTGTTCAAATAACAATCTGTAATGTACGAAGTTTGTAGAATATTAATATTTATGTCTCCAACCTAAATGTAAGTCTTATTTTTGTTTATATCCTCGTAGTATTGTTCAAGAGCGTTTAGAAAATTATCCATTTGACTATCATGGGTGTGGTACAATGCTAGTATGTTAAACAATTTCCCGTGTATATAAAAGTCTAGTGAAAGTCTGTACACATCCCCAATGGTTACCTCAAGAGAAACAGCCGAAAGGGACTTATTTACATACACTACCACTCCGTCATTGCAAGTTTTCCTATTTCAAGTCCCCACAAGGCTATAACCCACAATGTCAACACCATAAAACCCCTCACTCAACCACGCCTCCGTCAAAACAATAAAATCAAACTTAACTTTAATTGCATCTAAATAAACCAATAATTCATTAACATTTTTAGTGTAGCTTCTTTTATTAAGGTGAAGTAAATTTAGTATCCCCAAATGAGGTTCAATAATATCTTGGAAAAATAATCTAGGCAGATCCAAGCAGTTCTCATAAACCTTGCATTCCACTGTTAGATATCTGTTTTCATCGTCACAGCTGTTCAACATGATGACAACCAAACTGGTTCCATCCCCCTCCCCGACCACCAATATCATATTGTTCCTTCTTTATTTGTAGGTGTGTACTCTGACATTGTTACATATATATTAACATGAATACAATATATGATAGATAAACACACAAACAAACACATGAAAATATGTATACACATACAAGTCTGCGATAAATTGAGTACTAACCATTAAGAATAATCTCATGCCCTCACATTACAAACAATTTGATAAATCAAACAAAAAAAAGTAAATTTACAAATATGGCATAAAAGGATAAAATATAAATGTATATATATAAAAAAATGTACGTATAGAGGTGAGAATATAAATGTTTAAGTAGGCATAAAGATTAGTATTATATTTATAGTTATTATTGTCCTTTATAAAAAGAAAGCAATTTTGTTGGCGTTGAAGTTTTATTCTGTTTAAAGACTATACCTTAGAAAGATGTCAGGGCATGTATTATGGATATGGACGAAAATGTTTGATATGTATAAAACAACAAAATTTATATCCTATAAATATAAGAAAAGATTTTTAAGCCTGATATTGAGAAAAGAGATAATATTGACTAATTAATTTAACACGTTCAGTGCTATAGTAAAAACACTCTAACCGACCCGGGAAACTAAGTACTATAAAATTTAATTTTACTTTTCATAAGGTATAGACAGCCCAAAAACAGCAAAACGAAGTTGGTTGTAGCATGGGAAAAAGTTGTTTATGACGTCATAAGTTGTGGTCTGGATACGGTCCATCAGCCCCTTGGGACCATCAATAGGTGAGCCATCACCAGGTATGGCCACCAATAGCTTATTGTCCTTCAAAAAGTTAATTTTTTTGAGTCCAGCAGTGTTGTTCATCATAATCATCACTTTCGTCACTTTCGGTGTCGGAATCTTCACTTGTAATAATGTCGTCACTCAAGTCAAGGTCATCAACAGTGTTGTCAGCCATGTTTCAACAATAAAAATTACACTAAATACTACACTAAACTCACTTATTTACATAAAGAACAAACTTATTTACATGAAGAAATCACTAAATTACATCAATAATTGTAAAACTCCGCTCGAAAAAACGATAGATAAAAACGGAAAACGCAAAAATATAGAACGGTTCACATTCGTATAGCGGCCGACGTAAGGTCTACCTCGCGCAAGAGCTGAGCTTACACTGACTGCATAGCAACAACAGTGTAGAGTGGTATGGGCCCGGTCCACGCGCTCCCAGCGCCCGGCCAGCGGTGGACCGTATACGGTCCATCCGCACTGAACGTGTTAATAAGTGTATGAACTCAACAATAAACAAATGCTATTTATATGGTATACGTTTCTCATATAGTTACATCAAATTATAGAAAAATACTAGCTGAACCCGGCGGACGTTGTCTCGCCTTTCATTTTTCATTGACATACCAAAATAAAGCAATAAAAAGAATTATAGAAAAAAAACCATTATTTATTAAATGAGTGCAAGAGGGTAAACAATATTTTTGGTCTTCTTATCTGGTGTATAAATGTAAAGGTTTTTTGGTGAGCCTACTCTCGAGCAAGCGACGTAGAGCTGTCCATGTGAAAAACATGGATTACTTAAATTTATTGCGGCAACATGCAATGACTGTCCTTGAGATTTATTAATAGTTATTGCGAAAGCAAGTCGCACAGGAAATTGGAGCCGTTTAAAATTGAATGGCAAATCAGTTGAAAACATCGGAATCCTTGGTATCAGCACATCTTCTCCTTTGCATTTTCCGTTCAATATTTTTGCTTCAATCAAATTGGGCATTAGTTTTATTACAGTAAGTCTAGTCCCGTTGCACAGTTTTGGGGAGTTCAAATTTCGAAGAAGCAATATTGGCGAACCGACTTTCAAATTCAATGTATGCGGTGGCATTCCAGGATGCTCTAATGAATTTAGAAATTCTGTTGGATAGTTTATTGATTGTTCCTCTTCGACAATTGTGTCAATTGACTTGTATTTCGTCGCAACACCGGGAATTTTTAATTGTATCTTTATATTGATACGATTCACATCATCATTTTTTGGAGCTAAGATTGTTCTCTCACAAAGCCAATTGTGTTCTCTTAAATTAATAGCAATGTCCGGGAAAATGTTTTTCTCTAGATCCTCAAGTAATGATTGCATCTGGCAAAAGTTTGTTGGGAAATCTATTTCTTTTGTTAGAGGATCAAGTGGAAGTTTCCCGTCTCCCATATCCAAAAGTTGCTTAGCAAAGTGCTCTGCGGAATTATCCTGTAGTAAATGCACCCGCATATTAGTTGACAGTGTTAATTTTTTCACATGTCTCCATAAGGAGGAATTCTTAAGGCATGCGTTCAGCTCATCTGCTGGCGTTGATCTTGGTATAACTGGCAAAGTCTGGTGGAAATCACTGGCGAGCAGTATTAATGCTCCACCCATTTATAGTTTCTAAAATCTTAAAGAGTGTGGTCAAGTGCCTCTAGCGCTTTTTTATGGGCCATGGTGCACTCATCCCATATAATAAGCTGGCATGTTTGGAGCAAAGTTGCCATTCCAGATGTTTTGCTGATATTGCATTGATAATTTGTTGTTTGATTTAAATTCAATGGTAATTTAAAAGCCGAGTGCGCCGTGCGTCGTCCATCAAGCAAAGTGGCTGCGATTCCAGATGAAGCCACAGCCAGAGCAATATTTTTGTTCACCCTAATTTTTGCCAGTAATAAATTCAATAAAAACGTTTTTCCTGTGCCACCTGGAGCGTCAATGAAAAGAAGGCCACCATTCCCCTCTCGAACATAGTGCATGACTGTGTCGTATGCGAGCTTTTGATCGTCAGTTAGTATTTTTTCTTGGGTTTCAACGTACACTTTTAGTTCAGTTATGTTGTACTGTGTTTCCTACAACAACTCTTTATCAGGAACGCCATTTCTGTTTCTTTCCGGTGAACGCAGTCCGATTTCATTGAGCATTTTGTTGTTTATGGAAATACATACATCCTCAAGTAAAATAAGCGCTTCATTGAAAACATCTTCTGAATACTGCACTTCTAAGCCAGGATTAATTCTGCGTAATCGGAGGAGGATGTCCTCACTCATACTCTCTTTATGCTTTTCCCAAAGATGCTGTGGATTTGAAGGAGCGCAAGCTGTTAAGATTATGGCAAAGAGAGTCCGTATCTGCTGGGCATTACGTGTTTCAGATGCCTCAGCAAGTGTGTTGTCCCAATGGGAATCATTTTCTAGCAAACCAAGATTGGAACACGCTTCTCTAAATGTCTGACAAACTTGTCCTTCAACCGTTTTCAGGTCTTGAAAGGAATTTGGCCCTTTTACTACATGGAGCAACATTCGTAGGTAGTAGCACTCACTGTTACTTGGATGCACTGTGTAAACTCGTCCCAAAGTGTCAGTTGAAAATATGCCATCCACTGCATGATGACGGACACCTCGTTTTCTTTTGTGAAACATTTTAGTACTGGTATTCCAAGTATAGTAGTGCGAAACCTCAGGATACAGTAAGGTTTTCGCAAAGGTGTCAGCTTCACACAGCTTGAAAAGCGGTCAAAGTAGTGTTTTGTGGTTCTAAAGCTCTCTGGGCAGCATTCTCTTCCGTGAAATACACTCGTTGGCCGTTTTCCAAATGTACGCTGAGATGCATGACGGCAGGAAAGCGCTCATGGATGTCGAAACCAAGAATTCGCCACACAGCTTCATTACTGCTAATATACCGCCCTATTTGAAATTGTTCAATTTCATCTGCGGGGGCATTAGGATTTTCAAGTCCAAAAACTGCCATGTCACTTCCTTTATTGACATATTTGCATATGTACTTGATCGATTTAACCGAATTGCAGTATTCTACGTTGATGTGAGCATTGAAAGATTTTAAAAGCATGGGAGAGTATGGCACTATCCACCTATTATCAATTTCGAAGTCTATGCCATTAACACTAATGGTTGCTGTGTACCCACCATCTTCTAGACATCTCCGTCTGTATTGCGGATAACCACCTCCACCGGTCTGCGTCTCTCTTATCATGGCACGTGGATAATTCTTCGTACATTTTCCATCTTTCATGCACGGTGAATTTGGGTTATGAACCCCACATGGTCCATGGATCATATTTTTCTTCACAATCGCAAATAACTCTAGATCTTCCACTGGATGAGGAAGTTCGGCACTTATTGTGTCATCAATCTGTGTTGGGGCAATCTTATCAACTAACCATATCAAAATATGTGCATGAGGCAGGCCTCTTTTCTGCCAACTCTACGGAGTACATCCAGTATTGAGTCTGACCATATATATGGTTTTTGGTGATTATGTCCATGAAACGAATCAACTTTTGCTTGAAGACCCTTGCCGTTATGTCGTGCCGATGACATGGTTGCTGGCCCTGCATGAGTAATTCGTTTATATCAGTCCAGGACGGATTACATGTAAATGTGATAAAAAGATCAGGGCGTCCATACTTCTGGACATACGTTAAAGCATCTTGTGCATACTCATGCATATGCCTTGGACTTCCAGTGTAAGATACTGGCAGAATAACTTTCTGCCCAACATCAGCAGCTGCTCTGTCATTAGCAACTGCATCCCTCAGATGTATATACTGTTTGACTCGCAGCTTTGACTGGTTAGAACGAATGTAGTTCAGTCGTTCGCTTTCAATTTTGGCGTACATATCAACAATAAATTGTTGGAAGAGCTGTCGACACTGCAAAAGGTGGTTTGTCTGCTGATCTCTAATCATGATATGATGCGCATAAAAATCTTTGCAACTAACCTTTTTTGAAGTCGCATTTCCTGTTCCAGGATTTATTTGATAAAGTTCGAGGTGATATCCATCTTCTCCTCGTGGAAACATGATGGGATATTGAAGAGCATCATAAGATCGGTGTGTTTCAGAAACTCGATGTTTGGTTCCATCTCGCTTGCTGATAACAATATCTCGTCGAGTAATTTCTGTTCCAACAACCACAGCTGCTACTTCAGGGGCCATTTGAGCATTAAATCTTCTTGTATGTTCATTTGTTGGTGTTTTGTCTGCCCTGGTAATAACCTTGAAGTCGTCTGTACTTGGGTTTTCAAATGCAGATTTAAAATCTCGGACCAAACGGTTATGCTCATGAAGTAAAGCACGTATTTCAGCGACTATTTCCCTGTTTAGGGCTAAACTAAAGGCGCATCGGCGATCAAGTTCTTCCTCTATATTGTCAATGAAATAAATTTGCCAAAACACCGGATCTTCTTCATGTACTGGAAGAAGAGAACTTATTTGATGGTATACTTGTCCTTGCACTTTGAATGTCGGCGTGAAGTTACCGTATCGCACTATATTTGATACCCCAAACGATGTCATTTGAAAGCAAGAATTATATTTCCGAATATGTTGCAGAAAGTGTTTGGACTCTCGAGATAAGAAAATAGTTTTTCTGGTGGTTCATCCAATGGTGGCAAATTTACTTTACCATTCGAGCAGCACATTCCGGATGATTCTTTTTTAAACTTTAAAGCGTGACAGTATGGACATAAAGTAGACATCGGACCAATAGCAATATCGCTATGCATGTTATAATGAACGGTGTTGTCATAATTGAACGCAGCTTTATTGAGATTAACTCGTGTTCTTGTTTGATTCTGACGTATACGTTCAATGGCACGTCGAGCATCTCGTTCTGCGGGTGTTTCGGCATCTCTTGAAACCGAAGCTCGTTCTCGCAGGTCTTCAAGTCATGCTTCCCGTTCTGTTGGCGTTTCGGCATCTCTTGATGTCGAAGCTCATTCTCGCAGGTTTTCAAGTCGTGCTTCCCGTTCTGTGGGCGTTTCGGCATCCTTGATGTCGAAGCTCGTTCTCGCAGGTCTTCAAGTCGTGCTTCCCGCTCTGCAGGGGTTTCAGCAGCTCTTGAAGACGATGCCCTTATTCGGGCAGCTTCCAAGCGTGCTTCTGTCTCTCTAGATGTTTCAGCAGCTCTAATAGCTGAAAGAATTCGAGCATTTTTGCTTCTTCTACCAATATTAGATTTTTTAGGAGGCATGTCATAAAAAGTAAACTGCAAAACAAATAATTATTTATTTTTTATTTTCACGTTTCACCACATGTTTTAATTACCGAGGAAAAAAGGTTAACACCAAATACAGATCACCTGATCGAGTAAAAGTAGTGTGTGTTACACTCTCAAGGTGAAATGTAGAACTACAATAAATCAAAACATATACAGTACTGTTGTTGTGAGAACTTCAATCTGCTTATGGCATGTGAAACTACATTAAACCACACAGTCATATGTTTTTTTTAAACAATTCAGATTCTCCATTTGAATAACATGGGATCTTTAGGAGCCCGTGGGGCGGGACCCTGTGGACGGATCTGCATCAAACTTCACAGAAACCATCTCAGGAGTATACAGGACAACATCCTAAAGTTTCATGGCGATCGGTTGGAGGGTTTGCCAGCGCATAAACTTCAAACATATATATATATATATATATCTATATATTAGAATGTAATAAAATTAAAAAACTGAGTACCCTTATATTTTTTTTTTTAACTGATTAACACAACATGTTTCGACTTTATTGTCATTTTCTAGTGTAAATTAAATAATTACGTTGAGTATATAATAATTCTTTAAATAAAATTGTAAAACATGTGGTTTTTGTAAATATTGATGAATGTGGATAAGTTGGTGATATTTTTAGTTATAATTTTTAATGTTTCGAATCTTATCAAAAATTGGGTTTGTAGAATTGATTTGGTGTTCAACATGTTCACTGGATTTTCTTGTTGTGCTAAATATATATGTAATTCTTCTGTTGCATTCATTTTCTTTCCCTTTTTCATAAAATTTAATATTTTCATGTTGTCTTCCATTTTAGAGAGCAAGTGTTCAAGAACACATACAAGCTCTCAGAAGCTATAACACAACTACAATGAAATCCACATTCGCAGATTTGTACCTGTATATGATACCTAAATGTATCAGGTGTATCAACAAACTGACATTTCAAATATTATTACATTCAGATAACAAAATTTTATCACAAAGTTTGCAGGATGAAGAACTGGAACAACTTGGTTTAAAGTTAAAAAATGTCTTATTTTACCAGATCAAGTTAGGGCTAAGAAGTGCTCTCCGACACTTTAACTTGGTTTAGTGAAAGAAAGAGAACTCATTCTGAAAGAATGAATTAAGTTTGGCGATAAGTACAAGTTAACAATGTGAATAACAATGTGTTCATTAAAACAATGTGACTGTATTTCGTTTGGTCCGACCGGGCCCATGGGTGTATTGTTTTAGGAGATATTGGACATTGGCAAACTTACCTGAGAAGACAGTCCATAGGAATATTGTGTATTCTTTAAACTGTACTCGTTTATTCAAATTAAGTGATTGGTATGTTTTGTATTCTAGTGCTACTCGAGCGAGACTCCCACGTTTACCTACCACGAATGGGAGATGTTGTGGTGTTGGACGGAAAAATAGTTGATTCCAATAACTGTAAACATACTGTAAGAAAACTCTGCTATCTTGTCAGTAACACTACACGACCCATTGCATCACACCGAGATGTGTCTCCCAGACTTAGTAAGTTATACAATTAAAAATTGATAATTAGGAAGAACTGCTGTTGGGATGGTAATAAAATTAATACATTCTTTCAGTTGTAACAGTTAAGCTATGATCCCTGTATGTTTTAAACTGCTGTTGAAGTAAGATTTGCCAACATCATCTAACAGAGCTTGTAAGAAGCGAAAATATGATCAAGTCATACTGCTTAGCAAGATAAAGACTTGGCTTTCTGTGGTTAGAGTAATTGATATTTATTTGCAGTAAACTGTATTCATACAATCTCAACTGTTCTCACTATTTTAACTTGATTGAATTGATAATAGTTAAATTTCTTACTTTATTAGTTATTAATAAAATTAGTTTTAAACAGAATTATTTTGATGAAAAAATTAATAAATCATCTCTATCCTACAAACTAGATAATAGTAGCAAAGAGATACATATTGTTAGACTGTTATCTAACGCCGTACTTGTATGATCGGGTGGGTATGTCAATACCACTTTATTCTACACTAAAATTACTTGCATGGGTGGTTGGGCCACCCAGAATACTACTTATTCTGATCTTATAAAACGTTGAAATATTATGGACACGTCAAGAGAATTGGAACTGCAACATTAGCAAAGCAAATAGTAGAGTATTATAAAAATTGAAGTAGGGTCAAAACAATTAAAGGATTGCTGATAGAGATTGGAGGATGTAGCACCACCTTTAAACCCTTAGACAATAAACTTTATTAACATAGTCATTGCGTACATTAGAGATTAGTACATTGCGTCATTATTGATTAAAATAAATACATTGTGCTTTTATGATTGGTTAGAAACAATATTCAGCCATTGGTAAATTCTTCCACAGTGTAGAAGGGCCTTTCTTGGGGCCACAGAGTTGTTTCCTAAATCGGTGGGAGGGCTGTTTCTTGAGGTGTCCTGGTAGGTGATTAAAGAAGGTAGCTCCTTTGTATGACAGTTTCTTCTTGTAGAGGCTTAAGTGGTGAGCAGGCAGTGGAAAGTCCCCGCTATGTCTTGTATTGTATTGATGTAGGTCACAAAATCTTTGTTGAGATGTATGCTTTAATGTGTGCAGAATCACTTCTTTAATGTAGAGCGTTACAACTGTCAGTATTTTTAGGTTTATGAAGTGTTCACGACAGCTTTCTTGGTACTTTAGACCTGCAAGGCATCTAATTACTCTCTTTTGATTGATCAGAACTCTTTCTAGATTTCCTTTGGACATACCTCCCCAAGTGGCAATGCCATATCGTAGGTGAGACTCGAATAGAGCAAAATACGCTGTCTTAGCTGTGTCCAAGCCACTTATTTGTTTAATTCTTCGTATAACATAGTTTCCAGCTGACAGTTTTTTGCATAGTTGCTCAGTATGTGGCTTCCATGTTAGTTTGTCATCGATAATTGTGCCTAGATATTTGGTGTTAGTAATAATTTTCAGGTCTGGCAGGGGTGTGTCATTATGGATCTTTTCCGTTATACGTATACCACTATTTAAATATATTGAATAATACATTTTAACCATTTTTTGGTATAAATAACGGAACACGGTATTCAATTTATTGATTTAAAACATGTTTTCCTCATTTTCAACCTTTAGAATCCCAATACATCGAGGCCGCCCATATACATCGCGCCGCGGCAGTTATGGTTAGGTTAGGTTATTATATTGTAGAATGAACCTGTAATTTGTAAAAACATTCTACAATAGGCTATGCTAACCTAACCTAACCATAACTGAAGCGGCGCGATGTATATGGAAATATTTTGGGATTGCTGACACATAACGGAAAAGATCCGTCATTATGTCTATGGAGGTTACTAAAAGTCATTTGCACTGTTTTTTCTCATTTCAAACAAGTTCATTACTGGCACAATATTGCTTAGTTTTGTTGTAATAAGTTGATGTGTTGTGGTGGAGTATTTCTATTGATTTATTTGCTATCGTTAAGACAGTGCGTACATAACAGTGTAGCAGATATCTCCCAGCCAGTTGGGCATGTCATTAGTAAGGAGAATGAATAGTACTGGCCCCAAGACTGACCCCGGCGGGACACATCTATGTATTTCAGCAGTAGCAGATTGAAGCCTTTGTACTGTGTTATTGTCGATGCAGTTTATTTCTACGAGCATTTCTCTATCAGTTAGGTAGCTGCGGAACAAGTTTTGAGCCGTTCCTCTTATTCCAAGGTGTTCTAGTTTTTTAAGGAGCTGTTCATGGTTCAGGCAGTCAAACGCCTTGCTGAAATCTAAGAAGAGGCAGGTTGCGGTGCAGCCTTCTTCTAATTGGTCTATTATATGTTCAGTGAGTTGTATTAAGGATGTGGCTGTTGATCTGGCCTTTAAGAAGCCGTGTTGTTGGTTAGTAAGTAGTTTGTTTTGCTCTAGGTAGTTAAGGAGTCTGACTAGGACGATTTTCTCCAGTATTTTAGAGAATGTTGAGATGAGAGGTATTGGTTGATAACTGTTTGTTTCATTGATCAGTCCTGATTTGTATTTGGGGTAGACTTTGGCTATTTTTAGTTTGTTAGGAAAGGTTCCTTGGGCAAGAGATTGATTGATTATGAGGGTGAGTGGATTTAATAGTTCATTTTTACAGATTTTTATAATCTTGGCTGATATATTATCTACTGCAGATGAGGTTTTTGGTTTTAAGGTATCAAAAGTTTTGAGTATTTCTTCTGGTGTTGCTGGCTTAAAGTAAAAAGTTTGTTCTATTGGTGGTGGTGGTAGATATTTATCTGTTACTGCACTTTGTTTATTGTTATCTTGGAGAGTTCTCTGTGCTATGGTTGAAAAAAATGAATTAAAGCAGTTTGCTACTTCTAAGGGGTAGGTTATTGTGGTATTATTTATCTGGAGGTGTAATTCTGTCTTCTTATTGTTAGTTTTGTCTTTGCGTTCATTATTTATCACTTGCCAGAGCACTCTTGGCTTATTTTCTGCTCTGTTGATGTGTTCAGTTGGACGATTTTTCCACAGAAATTTTAGTTTGATTCATATAGTTTTTTCCTTCTCGCTGTTTCTTTTTTGTTTTCCACATTTCCTGCGCATTGTTCCTTTTCCAAGGCGTCAAGGTATTCAGACCTTAGTTTGGTGCATTCAGGATCCCAGTATTGTTTTGTGTTATTATTTTTCCTGTATTTGTAGGTTCTGAGTGGGCAGGTTTCATTTAATATGTTTTGGATGAAGGTGTGGAAAGTGTCATATATGTTGTTGATATCTTCTTTTAGGTATAGATTGTTCCAGTTTTGAGAATGCAGTCTGGATTTTAACAGTTGTAATGCTCTATGGCTGAATAACCTTTTCCTTTCTTTTAGCGTTTCTTTAGCTTTCTCTGTGTTTATTGTGATTATTTGGGCTGTGTGGTCAGAGAGGCCTGATAGGATGACTGATGTTTCTATTAGCTGTTGGTCTAGGTTTGTACATATCCAGTCTATTGATTTAGCAGTATCTTTGGTGATACATGTGGATGGAAGACAATCTAGTTATTTGGTAGGAAGTGAGGAGATCGTCATTATTGGTAGGAAGTGAGGAGTTTAAGTTTGTCATTATTTTCAGTCAGGTTGTCCATATTAATGTCACCCATAAGTAAAATATTCCTGTGAGAATTTAGAGATCTGTCAAGTTGTGCAGAGAGAATGTTGATGGCTTGGTCTAGGTTTGCAGAGGGTGGTCTGTATACTCCTAGGATGAGTCAATTTGTCTTCTTTGTTTTTAGTTCGAAGAGGGCTGTTTCACAGATAAGCTCAGTTTCACTTCCGCTTGTGCATATAAGCTTAGTATATTTTTCAAGATCATATTTGACATACCCTACCACTCCTCCTTTAATATGGTTATTTCTAGAAAAACCACTTATGAGGGTGTATCCCTTGATGCGAGTGTTCTCTAAATTTTCTCTTTGCAGGCCATGTTCGGTCAGTATTATTAGATCTGTGTTTTCTTTATTTAAGAAATGACGAAGTCTTTCAATTTTGTTAGAAAGTCAATTTATGTTTTGGTGTGCAATTTTAATTTTGCGTTTTTCATGAAAGTTGAGTTCCAGAAAGTCCGCGGTGAGAACTGTGGTTGCGGTTTGTGCCTTTCTTTGGGCTGGCATTTCTTTTCTAAAAAATTATGATTAAGATGTTTTTTGGGGGGTCCCATCTGTGGTGAGGTTGTTTCTAATGTCTTCATACAGTTTGATTGCTCTTCGTTGGTAGCATTTACTTGGAGTTCTAGAAGTTCAGGATATGTAGGGGTGGTTATCTTTCTTCCAGTTTCTATACTATTCTGTTGAGATTCTGAGTCCATAGGGCTAGTATAAGGCCTTATGTGGTTGTTAAAAAATTCAATAGTTTCTTGAGGCTTTCGAAGAGAGCCGGATAGTTTTCACCCCGTTGATAGTGTGTAATAGTATTAACATCTGCAGAAGCAGTGCGTTGGTGACATTTGGCTACTTGTAAGGAAACACTGTACATACTGTTTTTATGTCTACTTTTCTTTCCCTCCCCTTTGCTTGGTTTGGCTCGTTTATTTTTATGTTGGTCATGTATGCTTAGTTTTTTTTCATTTGAATGGTTGTTAGGGGTTTCAGAATTGCCTTTTAGGTGTTGTGATACATATTCAGTAAGCGGTTTAAGAGAGAGTTCCATGTTTTCTAATGTGACTGTTTTGACAACGTATAATGGATGTGACCATGGAGTTCTTGCTCTGAAACCGGTAGTTCAATAAAATATTTTGTAGCTGAAGAAGACCAAGGTATGTTAACCTTATTATTGGATATATATATATATATAATCAGCTCAGGAGGCTTTAACAATGAATAAATATAATAACCACTACCAGAGAATTTCACAAGTAAAAAATTTAATAATACTAAGTCTGACTTAACAAATTAAGTTGGCCCAATATAGAACAATTCAGATGGCATGCTTTAGTAATTGCATATTATATTCTATCATCCTACCACACTATACCTTCAACATTGAGGACATTGACCTTGAAACCTCCCTCACATTGGCTGCTGAAGTAGGAAACACACTTCTTTTGGAAAATACCTCACTAAAAGAAAAAATAAACAAACTAACACTCACTAACTCAAATCTTGCTCTTAAAATAAAAAACTTAGAAAAACAAAACTTAACATATTTAGAAGAACAAATTGAAGAGCTAATGAATGAAAGGCAAATCTTAAATCTTAGATCCGGATTGAGCGTGCAGCTGGATTTAACAATCATACCAACTGGCAGTGTTATCATGTGTTTTATTTTTATTTTTCTAAATATGTAATTTTTCTATAATGTTTTTAATGTGATTGTTTTGACAACGTACAATGGATGTGACCATGGAGTTCTTGCTCTGAAACCGGTAGTCCAATAACATATTTTGTAGCTGAAGAAGACAAAGGTACGTTAACCTTATTATTGGTTATTATATTTTTTGTTACCTTTCAGAATCTCAATCGCCACTAGCATCACAAGTAATGGACTTCATTCTGAAGACAAGAACCTGCGGAGCCTCTATTGACAAGACTGAACCATTCAAGTTTGCCGTAAGTATATAAAATCAAAATTTTTATTTGCACTTAACGCTTACAATAATTATTTACAAGAAATAATTAAGCTGGTGCATTGCCAAATTAACTTAATAATTTAGTTTATTAAATTATTTAGTAACTTTTAACTTGATTAAACAATGAACCATAATCCTTACATAAATTTGCTCTGCAATGTCTATTTTTTAGAACTTTTGTTTGAATATTGTAAGGAATAAAAAAATTATCAACACTTAAAACAGTTCCCAACAATGATGGGTTTCCATTGTTGATTTGTAACCAAAGATTGTGCCCTGAAATTAATTTTGCTCTCTTATCCATTAGTAAGATACAGATCGTCAAGATAGGCAAATATGAGTGGCGAATGAGTGTAGACATTGTTACTAACTAAGGACATTGTAGTAATTCCTCAGAAAGAACTATTTTTTTAATAGCCCAGTAGACAGGCAGCTAAGGGGCCTGCAGCTTTACATGAATCCGAACCATGTAGTGTTGGTTTGATTTTCAGCTAACTAAGACAAGCCTGAAACTCAGTTCTCTTCCATACACAACATAAGAACCTTGACTACCAGCTTACATGGACTCCCCAGACTTCTATCAAAAACTTATTTTTAATGTATTTAACCCTTTGCACTAGGAATTCAATTGTGCCATTTGGCTTCTCACATCGGCTGTCCATGCATAGTGGCCCGCGTAATTCCTGTCAATACCCCGGCTCAGATATCTAAGTAATGTCCGCTCACCTCACCTGTCCACGGGTAGTGGCCGCCTGGATTTCCCCCTCTCGCTCGGCTGTGCGGGATACGTGGCCCATGTTTGTACTTTATTAGTACATTTTTATAAATATTTACACTTAACCTAAGTTATTGCTTTGTGCTGCGATGTTTAGAGGGATAACTAAACTTCCTTTCTCGTCACTTGATAATCGTTTCCTGTTGTCCGGTCCCCTCCTTTTCTATTATCAATGAGTCAGTATGTAGTAGGCTGGTGTAGTGATCGTATCAATTGTGTAGTTTTTTTTATTCTTGCCTCCAAATTTTTGTTTTTTCTCTTTTATTTATTATAAGATATATAACTATGGATGAAAACGATCAATTACGGTCGGACGATATACGGAGAGTAATTGATCAAGATGATATATCGTCAGTTAGTGATGATTGTGAAGACAGTGATGTGGATGTGAGTGGTAGACTGTCCCTGGAAGTAGACAGTGATAATGAGAGTGAAATGCCTTCCGATGTAGATGAGGATCAACCTCAGGAAGAAAATCAATCGGATGAAGACGTGAATAATGACGATTGGCGGCCTTGGTTAGACAATGACGTGAGTCTAAAAGAATTTGTTTATAATAAAAGTAGTGGGTTCAAACCCCCTCATGGCTTTGATAATACATTAGAATTAAATTATTTTAGTTTATATTTCACAGATGAACTTATGACAGAAATAATAAACGAAACAAATAGATTTGCAGCAGAAAAAATTAAAAAAATGTACACCATTACAAAAGAAATCCATTTGGCATACATGAAAAGATGTTACTCTAAATGAATTTAAAGCATTCTTAGGAGTAATACTTAATATGGGGCTTAATATAAAGCCAGAGATTGAAGACTATTTTTCAAACCATGTCTTAGATTACCAGCCATTTTTTAAAAATATTTTTTCTAGGGAAAGGTTCCTACAGATATTTTGCACATTACATTTAAATCCCCCACCTAAAGGTCCTGCATTAGGCACTTTTTCAAGATCGTCCAAAGTTAGAAACGTCGTTTCTTACTTGGATAAAAAATGCCGCGAGTACTATGTACCTTCAAAGGCGGTGAGTGTAAATGAAAGTACAATAGGCTTTAAAGGAAGGGTCGTCTTTAAAGTTTACAATAAGGACAAGCCGCAAAAGTGGGGGCTAAAGGTTTTTGTAGTTTCTGACTCCAAAACTGGTTACATATGTGGTATTGAGCCATACATAGGCAAAGGTACAAATATGTTTTTAGTCAGGCCAGAATTGCTAATGACAAGTAGAGTAGTACTCACTCTTATTGAAAAAATGGAACAATCCTATGGTAGTTTGAAAGGTTTGCAAGTCTATACCGATAGATATTACACCAGTGTAGAACTAGCAAACGCATTGTACGACAAAGAAATTCATTTAACTGGCACAATAAACAGAAGTCGAAAGGGCTTGCCTACAAGTGTTAAAAAAAAGAAATCACTGAAGCGGGGTCAAATTTTATCCTACAGAAAAGAAGATAAAATGTTATTATTACAGTGGAAGGATAAGAGGGAAGTTATTATGCTGTCTACACTATATGACAACGGTACCGAAGAAATAAAAAGAATTGTCAAGAGAGGAATAGAAGAAGTAATATCCAAGCCAAAGGTGATCTGCCGATACAATGAGAATATGGGAGGAGTTGACCTTGCAGATCATTATATATCTTCATACAGTTTTTCAAGGAAGACGATAAAATGGTGGAGAAAAATGTTCTTTTGGATGCTGGAAGTCGCAGTTGTTAATTCGTACATAGTTTTTAGTACCACCAGAGATGCGGGATCACGGGGTATACGTCAAAGGAACTTCAGGCAAAACCTCATCCAACAACTAGTCGGTGACACCAAAAACACTAGAAAAAGGGGACGACCTTCAAATGAGATAGATGACGAAAGGCTAAACGGGAAGCTTCACTGTATGTATGAACTCGAAGGGAGAAAGAAAAGAGATTGCACTGTATGCAGTGATAGAAACACTCCTCAAGGTCGAAAAAGAACAAGGTTTTTTTGTAAAACATGTACTAGTAACCCTGGGCTTCACCCAGGAATATGTTTTGAAAGCTACCATACAAACAAGAAATTCAAATAATCAAACACATTAATTTTTATTATGATTGAACAATATTTCATATGTAAAGTTTTATTTAAATTTAAAAATGATAAACTTTTTTAATTTGTATGCTCTTCAGTTTTAATGTATTTTGACCTGATTAATAATTTGTTAAATGTTTTATTATTTTGATTTGGTACATCATAATGTTGTTTCATTTAAATTTTTATTTTTACTACTTTATTAATAATTATGTAGATTGTCTAATTTATTAGTTTTTTATCATATATTTTCTAACCATCAATTTCTTTTACTGATGTTCATGTTTTTATTTGTTGCTTTGTAAGTACAAACTAATTAACGTTTGCCATATTATAATTATAAAATTCAACGTCAACAATAAAAAAAATGAATACAATATTTTTTTGGATGGAATGAAACATAGTCCATGAGTTCATTTGTAAGTTTTGTAAATGTTATTTATTATTTTATTATAGTGTTTTTATTTTATTGATTCATTTAAAATGATAACTTCATTACGACATATAGGTCAATATTCTCTATCTGTAAGTCAATAATTATGTATAAATTGTCTGATTATTAATTTTTTTAATTACTCCTTTGTTCGATAATTAACTTATTTGTTGTAATTTACTGTATATGCGGTTTCCTCATCATGTTTATTTCTATGTGAGTGTAATAATAAACCATTTAGCAGTTTCAAGAGTTTCCACATCAAAAAAGCAAAGGTAATTGCTATGTATTGTAAACCGAAATATAACCAGTTTTGTAAATTATTTCGAGTAATTATTTTACAACTATTACTACGTATGTTATATATTTATCTATCAATTAGTGTCAATTTTACTTATTAGATTATTACTTATTATCTTTCATGATAATAATTATTATTTTCTATAATGGTAAATCCTATAATATACCAATAGTTGGTGCATTGCTTTGTTATCTAGAAATCACCACCACATTACGATCTTTCAGTGAATGTACTGTAGATAGCAAAGGAAGTGTGAGTCACTGACCTATAAATCAGACTTACGTATCTATACTGTAAACAGTATACCAGCGTGTGATAACAGCTGGCAGGCAGTAAAAGGAGACATCACAATAATAGACCTGACTCGGAATGTGGGAGGGTCCCTAAAGATAACGAGATAGCACAAAAAACGTCACCCACTGAACCGTGTGAATTTCCTCTTCCCCTCTATTTAATTATTTGACCTAGTCCTACACTATTTATGGCAAGTTTTAAACTTTTAAATCAAATCTTTATAATTGTTTTATTTCCGGTATCATAAAAAATAGGTATCGTATTGAAAACTATTATATTGTAAAGCAATTATGTTGTTTTTTTTTTTTTTATAGTACTAAAATACCATTGTACGTGTATGGGTGGGTGGGTGGGTCAATACCATTGTTCGTGTATGGGTGGTCGCGCGTGTCAATAACAAAGTAAGTGAATGGGTGGGTGTGTCAATACCATTGTACGTATATGGGTGGGCTGGCGGGTCAATCCTTTGTACTTGTATGGATGGGTGGGTGGATTAGTACCATTGTACTTGTATGGGTGGGCGGGTGGGTTATTTACTGTAATAACTGTAAATAAATTAATTTAAGAACTGTAATTTAATAACCGAACCGTAGTTTGATAATATGCCCTTTGCTGCTAGCAACGTCAAACTAAAGTAAGCCATCACGATTTAAGTCGTATATATTATATATATACACACACAGTACAATATATATATTGTTAACGTACTGTGGTATTGACCCACCCGCCCACCCATACACATACAAAGGTATTGACCCTCCCGCCCACTCATACACATACAAAGTACCTGACTATTACATTAATTTAAAATTCTAAAATAATTGTTTATGTGTTAGGAGTATGATTTTATTAAATATAAACATGTAACTGATTATAGTAAAAATTTGGAGAATCTTACAACACGATTAACTCACTCAAATTATTCAATAAAGATACACGATTTTCTTGGCCATGTCCATTTAAAGGTATTTAAATCCGAGCCCAGTAAATAAACAAGGAAGATGGCGTCCGAGCTGGCAGTCGACACAGACCGGCCACGGAGCAGGCACAGCCGCGGTGATGGGACATTCCTAGTATATTCTTATCCGAGGACAGACAGAACGTGTGTGGGCCACGAACTGAGCACAGCCGAGTGATAAGGGTTAAACATTGAAATCATCCATGAAGTGTTTTACAAGCAGCCGTATAGTTATTTTAGTAAAATTTATTCAAGGTAGAATAGTTGTCATTAGTTACTGTACTAATATTTTTTATTTTTAATTGTAACTATTAATTGACAAATATTCAAATAATTTGCTCATTTAGGGCCTTCATAATATAATTAGCTAATAATATTGTATCTTATATTAGTATTTTCAAGTAAATTTTATTTATTTGGTAAGTCACAGATCTTAAATATGAGGAGTTTAAACTTAAAATTACAATCTGTACAGTAGCCAATCTTCTTGTAATGAATTATTAAGAAATAAGCCACTGCCAGAGCCTACAGCTTTACTTTGACTTCTCTTACCAATATATCTTAGGTACTGTGTATAAAGCTGGTATTTAACAAACTAAACTACTTACCAATTATTATATTAAATATGTATAAAAGGTTGAGCAAAAAATGGTGTGACTTACTTTGTTAGGTATATCATACCAATTATCCTTCAAATTACTGAGACTTGCAACAAAGTGTTTTTTTTGGTATTTACAGTCTTACAATGTGTTGAATGGCAGTCAAGGTTCGGGGGTTGTGTAGAGAAGAGAACTAAGTGTCAAACTTGCCAGTTAGCTGAAAATGAGACCAACACTACGTGGTTCGGATTCCACGTAAAGCTGTAGGTCCCATAGTTGCCCTGGCTATTGGGCTATTAATAAATAGTCCTTTAAGAGCTAAGTTGAACTCAAATAGTAACAATGACCACACTCGTTCATCTACACTCAACACACTCATTCATGCCTCATATTCGCCCATATCTCTACGATCGGCGTCTTAGAGATGAATGATGAATAAAACGTTTTGCTCCTTATTTATCTCTTGACTTGAAAGTTATTTTGTTTAGCACTCAGATTTTCTCACACTTTAACTACTGTGACATTTGATATACGTCATGATGTTGAACTGTCTGTCTCTGATAAGATACAGCGTGCACAGAATTATTGTATTTATTTATTTTCAATTTAAGACTTTCATGATGGATGATGTTCATGTCCCCTCTTCAATCATCCATCTCTCTTTCAATTCAAGTTACTCTGACAATATCATGGCCCTTACTTTCCTGCACGCTGTACTGAATACTGGTTCACCTAGGTACATATCTGATCGTTTAAAATTTCTTTCCCTGATCATTTCTCATTCCACTCGATATGGACCTTCTCAGCGGTCTATTCCCCATCATAAGTAATGTTTCCCAATAAATCATTTACAGTTTCACTTTGCCATTTATGGAATTCCCTTTCTGACAGCTTGAGAAACATGGACAAAAGTACTGGTTTTAAGGCTGTTTTGGAGGACCTGTTTTTTTTTTTTTTTTTTTTTTTTTTTTTTTTTTTTTTTTTTTTTTTTTTTTTTTTTTTTTTGCAGGGCTTGACAAGGGTATTAGGGGCATTTTTTTATGGTGGACTATCTGAGCGAATGAGTCTGTATGGTTGTAATTTAATTAAATTGAGTTAATTTATAAGTTTTATTTGATTTTTATAAATAAATTTAATTGTATTTTATGAATACAATTAAATATTTTCATATTTATAATTATTCTTTATTTTTATAGTGTCTTTGATTAGTTGTTTTACTTTGTAAGTTAAGTTTTATTGTTTTTTTTTTTTTTTTTGAAAATTATATTGTACATTGTTTGTATGGATTTGTTTAAGGCTAATTGGAAGATAGGACTTCATAGCCCTAAATAGCTTTCAATGAAGACATTCATCATTCGTTAATATCGTTGTCTGTTAGTTGTCTAGTACAGTAAAGTAACAAAGCATTTTCAATATGATATCTGTTTGCAGGTGTTGAAAAACTTGAATTCAGAGCTCCGCATGTTTCGAGCTCTTGACCAACTGCCAGCCTCACCTCTAGTCAATATGATCTGCAATCCCAAGGAAAACAATGTTCCACTACCCCCAATTAGTTTTAAAGATATCTGCAAACAAAATGTAAGTGCAATTAATACATTTACCAATACTTGTCAAAACAAACTCAATTGTTTTCCGTAGTCATATTTCTTTATTTGTTTTTATTTCTTCTACTATAGTATGAAACATTTTATTTCTAGTTCATAAGTATTTCCATTCACAATGTATTTCCAATTCATCTCAGATGTGTAACGTCTCTTATAAGAAGAGCCACAAATATCCCAGCTTCTTTCAAAATTTATTCTTGTGAACTACGATCAGAACTCTCTCTGGCTTCTTATACTGTTCTTCCCTTTCTAACTTATAGTCTGTTAATTTCAGAGACGCTATTACTGACAACTTATAATTACAATACTATCATGCCCTGAAAGTGAACACATTGGTCAGAACATAATTTGTACCACTTTTAAATTGCTCTAAGTGACAAACGTATATGTATAGCATTTGCCTTTTTTCTGAATTAAAGAGTCATAACAAATAATTTTTGATGATATTCTTACTGGATTTCACAATTTGAATATATGAAAGTACTCAATACTCCAGTAAATTAAATTTTTTTATTTAAATTTACTGGAGTGTTGAGTCTTTTCATTGATTCAAGTCATAACATTATCTATTCACTTAAACACATTTTTCCATCCCCAGACATCTAACTTCAGAAGAATAAATAGTCAGAAGAATATGATTGATAAAATAAAATTGATTAATAATAATAATAATAATAATCTTTTTATTTGTCGTTAAGCAATTACATGCAATAGACAAAGTCAGCACCTTATTACATTACATATATTGATAACAATAAACTTATTCACTAACCATCACTAAATATTGGCAATGCAACAACAAGGTCAATCTTTAAAACAAATAGTATGATCGACAATATTAAATTATAATCAAATTAGTTTGTAATGTAAAAAACTCGTTAAAGTTATAAAATGGATTCAGAACCAACCAGTCATACAGTCTGTTTTTCAGTTGGTCAATATTGAATTCCAGTACATATGTTGGTAAGTGGTTGACAAATTTTGGGCCCAGAGCAACATACATTTTTTTTGTTTTTTCTAATCTACAGTACTGTATATCTAAAAGGTGTTTGTTCCTTGTATTATGGGAATGTACATCAGCTCTAATAGCAAGATTCTCTTTATTTTTCAAAGTGTACACAACAGCATCATAAATATACAAGTTTACCACTGTTAAAATTTTTAGTTGAATAAATAATGGTCTACAATGAGCATTAAAGGCTGCACTGCACATTACCCTAACAGCACTTTTTTGTACTAACAACACAGATTGAGTTTTACTAGACCCTCCCCAAATCAGTAAACCATACCTTACATGAGACTGGAAAAAAGCAAAATAGGAAGTTCTTACAAATTGGAGCGGGACACAATTAACAAGCTTTCTGAGTAAAAATACAGTTCTACAGATTTTAGGTAAAATGTAGTCAATATGGCTACCCCAGTTCAATGACTCATCCAACATAACTCCGAGAAATTTTACATTGGAACTTAACCTAGAGTTAAAACAATCCATTGGTCTTTCTCTAAGACTAACAACTACATTCTGGGTCTTGTTGCAATTTAGCAAGAGTTGATTAGCTCTGAACCATTCTTCAGCATTGGCAACATCAACTCTTACATCTAATAACAGGTCATTATAATCACAGTTAGTAGATAAAATCGAAGTATCGTCTGCATACATAAAAATATTACTGCTTACATTACTAGGTAAATCATTAATATAAACCAAAAAAAGAAAAGGTCCCAAGATAGACCCTTGAGGGACGCCATTGCTTACAACAACTTCATCCGACCAGTTATGGCCAACAATGACTTTTTGTCTACGATTCTTTAGGTAAGACTTAAATAGTTGAAGCGAGTTACCACTGATGCCATAGAGTAACAATTTGCCAAGCAGCACATTGTGATCAACGCAATCAAATGCCTTGCTTAGGTCACAAAAAGTAACCCAAGCAAACCCCTTTTTTTCAAGTACATTTAATAACTCCCTTACCAATTCATCTATGGCATCAATAGTACTTTTACCTTTGCGAAAACCAAACTGGCAGTTAGAGAGCAAATTGGAAGACTCGAAATAAGTGCTAACTTGACTAAAAATTAAATACTCAAAAATCTTAGCCAGCACAGGAATGAGAGACATGGGCCGGTAATTCGATATGTCATCGGTTTCCCCTTTTTTGAAAATTGGGCGAACTTTGGATAGCTTCATAAATGTTGGAAAAATTCCTTGTTGTATGCAACGATTAAAACAGAATGTCAGGGGTTCAACTATTGAACCTATCACACTTTTAACTAGTTCACTAGACATTTCATAAACATCTAAACAATCAGATGATTTCATTTTATTTACTATGGCTAGAAGATTTTCACAGCTGACTTCCTTAAAACTAAACCCATTAACCTGAGAACTAAGAGAGTCAACATAATTTTGCGTCAAGACATTAACATCTAGGTCTGATATACCTATCTCAGATTTTATAGTTTCCACAGATTGTACAAAAAAATCATTAAAACAATCAGCAGTAAAAGGAAGACTAGACAGTTTCTTTGTACCAGAGCTAGAGTTGTTATTACTCTTAATTATGTTCCAGGCAGCTTTACATTTATTTGACGAGCTAGCAATATAATTGGAATTGTACAATTTTTTAGCCTCCCTGATCCCTTGTCTATACTCTCTTTTAAGATCTTGGAACACTAATTTAGCTCGGTCAGATTGGGAATCTTTGTATAAGTGGTAATACAGCATGAGTCTAGACTTCATTTTTTTGAGATCATCTGTATACCAATTTGATCTGTAACTCTTCAAGGAGTTTTTGTTGGAAATCCCTTGTCTAACTGTAAAACGTTTCAATTTAAAACTATAGTTAAAAGTATGTAAAAATATGTCAAAAAATAGAGTAAAACATGCTTCTGCATCCAGAGTCAGGTTGTAAATAGAATTCCAGTTGGAAATGTCTAATAAAGCCAAAAAATTAACCGCGTTATTATGAGTAAAACTACGTTTATATATAACATGACTAGACACAATTTCACTGTCACAGGTTTTAAAATTACCAGAACAGTTATTGGCAATGAAATCAAGCTGAACAAGTACAGCATCATGGTCAGAGAACACAAATGGACAGACTAAAACCTTACTTACTAAATTCTTAACATTACTAAAAACATTATCTATACAAGCCGCCCCTCTGGTAGGTTGATCATTACAAAAATATAAGTTGTACTGTCTCATAAGATTGAGAAGTTCAGTTACTGTGGTTCTTGTAGTTGTGACATCAAAATAAGCATTCAAATCCCCGCCTAAAAAAATTTTATGATTGGGCCATATACCTTCTATGTAGTTAAGAAAATCAGACAGATTCTTGAGGAATATATTAACATCACCATCAGGGGTGCGATAAATACAGACAACGATAAGTTTACAAGAATCAACAACTACAGAACTTAATTCAAAATGTTTCATAACACAAAAATTCTCAGTGAGTACTGTTCGACACTGAAATTTATCAGAAACATAAATGGCACAACCCCCACGCAACATACTGGTTCTAGAAAAATGACTGGCCAAGTAATACCCATTGATAGTTGCCAGATCAATTGAAATATTATCCATCCAATGTTCTGTAAAACATAGGAAGTCACAACTTAAGTCTTTGATATAATTTTCAATTATATCACACTTTTTAGATAAACCTTGGACATTTAAAAAGAGAAGTCCTAGAGATATTAAGTGATTGCCTGTTATTTGATTTGATTTCGAATTGACCATGGATTCAGAAGAAGAAGCTAAGGGGAGTTCTGTGATTGTAGATGAATTCCGTTTCCCGAAAGTGATTTATCGTCACCAGATGTTGAAGGCTCAGCAGGTTCTTGTACCTCAGCATGATTTGCCACTTCAAGATCTGCAGACGGTTGAGTACTAACCACACCAGTAGCCATCTCTTCAAAATCAGTCTCTGGGCTATTATTTTCACTCAGAATTGCCTTACAGATTTCCAATGCAAGCCATTTTTTACCTCTCCTGTTAAAATGCATCCCATGCCAAGTGTGCAGACACCTCTCTGCTGTGCTTGCCTCCACAAATTTAACATTAGGGTGTTTACAACTTAAATCTTTTAACACTCTATTTGTCTTCCTTATTTCGATATTGACACAAGACCAGCTTTTCAAGTCATGTCTTTGCGGCAGGTCAACTAGAACCACTCTGCAGTTGGGAAGAGTTTCTAAGGTTGTAGATATAGAGTTGATAGCACATTGACCCTCATTACAAGCAACATCATTTGTGCCACACATTATGATCAACAGATCCTGGCTTTTCAACTCCTCCTTTTCAATATTAGTTGAATTCAGAACCTGTTCTGCATAACCACCTGGTCTTACAAAACCAATTGCATTGAATTGTCACTGATAAACAAAAAATGTTTAATACACTGTGCATACACAAAAAGTAGTGTAGTATTATGACCTGAGTTGTACTGAAAAGCAGTTTATACTGAGTAACGCTCCAATAAAAGGCATTTTTATTTATTTAAAAACTATCTTAAAACCAACTGGAATAGTGCTGAAAAGATTAAGCTAGCTTATATTATCATTTCATGGGAGTGGTTTGACTTGCTCCTATTTTTGTCAAGTTGGATTAAATGAACATCAGTTACTGTAAAATTCTACTTCTTGTTTAAGCAACACGACAGAAATTAACAGTCATAACTTTGAAAATAAATTAGGACAGTTTGGATATGTAGATAGTGCAAACAGTGTACCTAACTGTGTCAGTTGATTTTATAACTAGCCGTTTTAATTAAACAAGAGTATATACATTATGCTCTTTTAGGTTTAGCTCTAATTGTTTCCATAACTAGTTTTCTAAAATAGAATTTTTATGTCAAACAGCTGGCCTTAAACACTTCACAGAAGAGAGCCGTATTGTATGTAGCGAGGAGTTGCATGTCTGAGGCTCCTGTGATTCATCTTATTCATGGACCACCAGGTAAGATTTACTCAAAATTTCGTTTATCTCATTTATCTTCTATAAAGGTGCAATTGTACAGTATGTGTTGTATGATGAACTGGGAGACTCGTCTGTTGCTCTCCTTGTATGGTTAAGGATGGAACTCCTCATTTTTTGGGAGGTCAGGCAGGATGGTATAAATGACAATTGCTTTTTCAAGATCGGGCAGTGAAACAGGGAAATAAAAACAAAAATTATCACAACTAAGTATACAAATTTGTTTATTATTTTAACAAAAAAGTGGAATTTAGTGTTTTAATGTTTATTTTTCTTTAAAATTGTATCTAGATTTCACCCTTGGTTTCTTACACATTCTTGGAGTCTGTTGCAGAATGAAGCCATAACTCTACGTAGCACATCCAATGAAATATTGTCCATCTCTTGACGAATTCAGGCCTTAAAATCTTCCTCATATCTCTTTTTGTTCACTCTTCAGAGTCCTTCTCACGGCGCGATCACTAAGACTAAGTTCTATGAGGTGTCTCGAGCACAGCGAGTGACGGGGTTGGCACGCGAAGTGTGCAGGGGTATCCATCCCCTAGTGTCTTTTTAATTTAGAAACTAAAAAAAGTTATTAATAACTAGCCAGATATACTACTACAACAACCAGGATACGACAACTCGCTATAATTAACCACAAATACATCCTTACAACCCAAGAAGATAGATAACAAGTGAAACATGTTCGCCTACGATGTAACCACAATCTAACTTTCTGCTTAAAACCATTTGTATCACTTTTTTAAAAGTAAACTGATCCTAAAGCTGAACCCAATGACCGATTCAAAGATGACTGATTAATAACTGACTTGTTATATATGTTCATCTTACTGTTAACGAAGCAAAAAAATCGTTATACAGAGTTTGTCCTAGGATTAGGATTAGATAAGATTATTAAAATCATCTCGTTAAATCACTGTTAAACAAGCACTATAACCAAATTGTTGGACGTGATATCTTTGTTAATGCCTCTCGTCTGAAGAAGGTAACAGAAGTTTGCTCAAATTGATCACCTTACTATTTTGTGCTTCTATTATAATAAATTTGCGTTGTGATGTTCACTTGTTTTGTGAGGATATTTCACAAGTAAATAAACTAATGTAATAATAAGTCAAACCTATTTATTATTACTAGAAGGCTTATTTTTAAAACAATTTTTTGGTTAAGTCCTTTGAAAGTTCAGACTTGAAGTAATGAAACGCAAAACGTTATGATATATTTTAAGGACACTGGCGTTATCTTTAGTCCACTACAATAAAAAGTTAAGAGAAGAGTCTTGACCGATGTATCTGCTGGTGAAAATTAGTTGAAGTAGAATAAAACATGAAACATTGTTATTATTTTTTGGTTTTTATGTATTGAAACATGTGTTTTGCTCGTCAGTCATGATTAGTTCTGATGTGATAGCTCTGTGTATTGCAGGTTGCGGAAAGTCAGAAGTGATCACAGGGATCTTCCAACAGATGTGGTCTGACAGCTACCGGACCCAGGCGAGACAACCTCAGATTCTACTGTGTGCTCCTTCTAACGCAGCGGTTGATGAGCTTGTCACTAGATTAGCTAACATTCGACATGCAATGCCAAGTGAGTTTTAATAACTCAACAAAAATAATTCTATAATGAGATTAGATGATATTAATTAAATTTCAGTAATATTCAAATCATCTGGATTGTTGTGTTTCTTATAACAAAAAAGCATGTTAAGGGAACAATAACTATGTAAATATTGAATGAATTGTGTGTGAAAAATAACAATTAATTACAGTATACAGGGTGTTTGGGAACTCTTTAGCCAAACTTTAGGATTTAGTTCTGGACATAAAAACAAACAAAACTGTCATATACAGACCCATATATATATATATGGTTCTAGGCGTGTAAGGGACGTAGTGCAAGTGAGATAGTGAATATCCCCACCATACTTCTCCTACGTCAATTGTGTACAGTCTGTTCAAAATATTGTTTAGGTTGGCTGCTATGTTTATATAGTTTGCTCAATGGTGCTTGTGCTATTGATAGTTTTATTTAATCATTGAAAATATATTATTTTAAATTCGTAATTGAATTGGTTTATATTAGAAACTTGTTTAAATTGTGATATTATAATAACTTACTTGGTTATATGCCATGAGAAAAAAGTAAACAAATAATGAAAACATATATTTGGAAGAAAAAACAGCTGATTTTGTTCTATACGAAAACATGGTAGGTATCACAACGAGATTGTGCAGTAGACTGTAACATCACTTGGTGAAATCAGCTGGTTTGGATTATTCTATTAAATACTGGTAATTAAATCTACCAATCACGTGGAAAAATTGTCTAGGTACAGTGTCCGAAATGTTTATTTTGTAACGACAGTAATTGCACAACTGTCATTAGAGAGGAAAATCTATTGATGTGCATGCTCGAACCATGTGCCTAGAACTATGGACTGGTCAATAACAGAGTGGTATATCTCGTCTAATTACACGTCTGTCCATATGTTTGTGATTTTTATAATAAAATAATATCTCAGGAACCATAAATGCCACAGATTTTTAATTTGTCATACTTAGTAAGGCTGATAGTAACTGCAGTGATTTTTACATTTTAAAAATTGACCTAGAAATATCATTAATTTCCAAACGATTAAACAAGAAAGATTGAAAATAATTGCATATTTTGGGGCTATCAGTCTTGCTCAGTATGCAAAATTTGAAATCTATGGCATTCATGGTTCCTGAGTTATTTATTTATTTTTTTATAAACATCATAAACATACACACATACGGTTAACGAAGCGAGATAGACCATAATGTTAAATAATATTTTTCGTTTATGTCCAGAACTAAATCCCAAAGTTTGGCTAAAGAGTTTCAAACATCCTGAATGAAAGAGTATTGATTTGTGTGGTCTATTGAAGTAATTGTAGGCCTGTTTCTAAAATGAATTAATTTCTCAACATCAGTTGTATATTTCATAGTTAAGGTAGCAAATAATATCATATAGTTAAAAAATTTCTCTACATTATGGAATATCCTTTATAGAAATTTCCTACGGGTTGTAGTAGAATGAATCTCTTTGTCGCTGAATGAAGAATGGTCCCTTTGTCATTTCATTCAGCATTTTGCTTTTATGTCTGTTTTTATATCTATGTAGCTTTCAATTTAATTCAAAACATCTTTATTCAAACAATGTACAAGGCAGTATAAGAAATAATGTACTTTTTAATGTTACTAATATTAGTAACTGCTAATTTTTTTATATTTAAGTCCTGGTAAGCAATGCTAAGAGAAATTTACAAGTTAGAAAAATATTTAATCTATAAAACTTGAGTTTACATAATTAACATATCAAATATATGCAATAAATAATGTTTCTCTAGTTCTAATCAAAATAACTGTAATAGCAGTTAGTTATACTAAGTTTAAAGTATATAATTATAAAATCAGTATCTGCACAATCAGTACAATTCAAGAATTATTTCAAAATTAAATAAATTAATTCCATCTTAGTCTTTGCTCTCCTTCTTCATTAAAAAAGTGAGGTAGAAAAAAATTAGATTTTTAAATGGAAGAAGAAAAGCTCTGGAAATGGAATTTGTACAATGTTATCCAATTCCTTCTTAGTAATAGCACGGCGTCTTCAGCATAAGGCATGAGCATTTTGCTCTCCAAGAGGAACTGGTCACATCACAAATCCGTGTGGCACTCTTTGGTCTACAAAATTGAGATTTAATTTCCACAAGTTGTCTTCTCCTTGTTGACAATTTTGAACACTTTTTTAACAGTTTTTCACACTTCCGCTTTCCAGAACTATTTGGATAAAACAGAATAAAACAATCAAACTCGTTATAGAAATTTACAAAAATAGATATTTGTAACTTGCACTACCTACTCAAGATTTTCAATCACGGTTCGAGGTCAGCTTGATCAATGATGTTCAATCACGGTTCTAGGTCAGCTTGATCAATGATGTTCAATCACGGTTCGAGGTCAGCTTGATCAATGATGTTCAATCACGGTTCGAGGTCAGCTTGATCAATGATGTTCAATCACGGTTCTAGGTCAGCTTGATCAATGATGTTCAATCACGGTTCTCTAGGTCAGCTTGATCAATGATGTTCAATCACGGTTCGAGGTCAGCTTGATCAATGATGTTCAATCACGGTTCTAGGTCAGCTTGATCAATGATGTTCAATCATGGTTCTAGGTCAGCTTGATCAATGATGTTCAATCACCGTTCTAGGTCAGCTTGATCAATGATGTTCAATCACGGTTCTAGGTCAGCTTGATCAATGATGTTCAATCACGGTTCTAGGTCAGCTTGATCAATGATGTTCAATCACGGTTCTAGGTCAGCTTGATCAATGATGTTCAATCACGGTTCTAGGTCAGCTTGATCAATGATGTTCAATCACGATTCTTGGTCAGCTTGATCAATGATGTTCAATTACGGTTCGAGGTCAGCTTGATCAATAATGTTCAATCACGGTTCTAGGTCAGCTTGATCAATGATGTTCAATCACGGTTCTAGGTCAGCTTGATTAATGATGTTCAATCACGGTTCTAGGTCAGCTTGATCAATGATGTTCAATCACGGTTCTAGGTCAGCTTGATCAATGATGTTCAATCACGGTTCTAGGTCAGCTTGATCAATGATGTTCAATCACGGTTCTAGGTCAGCTTGATCAATGATGTTCAATCACGGTTCTAGGTCAGCTTGATCAATGATGTTCAATCACGGTTCTAGGTCAGCTTGATCAATGATGTTCAATCACGGTTCTAGGTCAGCTTGATCAATGATGTTCAATCACGGTTCTAGGTCAGCTTGATCAATGATGTTCAATCACGGTTCTAGGTCAGCTTGATCAATGATGTTCAATCACGGTTCTAGGTCAGCTTGATCAATGATGTTCAATCACGGTTCTAGGTCAGCTTGATCAATGATGTTCAATCACGGTTCTAGGTCAGCTTGATCAATGATGTTCAATCACGGTTCTAGGTCAGCTTGATCAATGATGTTCAATCACGGTTCTAGGTCAGCTTGATCAATGATGTTCAATCACGGTTCTAGGTCAGCTTGATCAATGATGTTCAATCACGGTTCTAGGTCAGCTTGATCAATGATGTTCAATCACGGTTCTAGGTCAGCTTGATCAATGATGTTCAATCACGGTTCGAGGTCAGCTTGATCAATGATGTTCAATCACGGTTCTAAGTCAGCTTGATCAATGATGTTCAATCACGGTTCTAGGTCAGCTTGAGCAATGATGTTCAATCACGGTTCTAGGTCAGCTTGATCAATGATGTTCAATCACGGTTCGAGGTCAGCTTGATCAATGATGTTCAATCACGGTTCTAGGTCAGCTTGATCAATGATGTTCAATCATGGTTCTAGGTCAGCTTGATCAATGATGTTCAATCACGGTTCTAGGTCAGCATGATCAATGATGTTCAATCACAGTTCTAGGTCAGCTTGATCAATGATGTTCAATCACGGTTCGAGGTCAGCTTGATCAATGATGTTCAATCACGGTTCTAGGTCAGCTTGATCAATGATTTCCCTGTTCAAAGAATAAGTCAGTAGGTTGTTTATGTTTGTTTGTTAGCATATAATATTATATTTATTATAAGAAATAAGGATGTAGGAATAGAATTTTAAAAAGCTCTTCCCTTTTGGAAAGCCCTCTTTAATTTTGGTTGGTATCTTATTAATAGTTAACCACACTTTTTACCTTTTCCCAAACAGAGAAATAGTTATCCAGGCCCTTCCGTAGTCCTTACAGACTTGTGGCGTAGTGTTCTAACTCATCTACTTGGGGCCAAAGTGTTTCGGGGTTAGGTTCGGGACTACCAACACAGCATCCACTCAGTGATTATTATTGGTATTGACACTATAGAGATAAGATGTGGTGTCCGTGTGGCAAGGGTTTGAATGCTGTCTTGGTGTGAGAACTGAGTCAGTACTATGTGATTTCAGTTCCATGTTAAGCTGTAGGTAGTTGCCTTGGGATACTAATTAATGGCCCTTTCTGAGAATTAGTAAATCTCACGTATTAACGACATGTTTATACTTCAACTTGATTGATTGTTTGAAAGTTGATTGATGCAAAGCCTTATAAATAAGGTCTTTCGTTTGATACATAATTGTAATATACTTATTTCGTGTAACATGGGCCATTGTTAATATCCAAGGGCTTGAATACTTACATTGATTAAGGCTAATTTTATATTTTTGTCTAAAAGTAACTAGTTTATCACATACTAAGTAAATATGAATTCTTAAATTTTTATGGTCATGAATTGATTTTAATTTCATTTATTCTCTTTTTTAAGATAAAAACAAGGTTAGCCTTTTTTATGAAATTAATATTTTTAGTTTTTATGGTTTTATAGTGTTTATAAATTTGGAATTAATTTTTCATCAAGTTTTTGAACATTTCAGAAAAGAAGTTTTTCATGGTACGAGTTGGCCGGGCTGACATGGTAAATAAAAATGTTGCAATGTGGACTTGGGAGAAACTTGTGGAAGGAGAACTCAAGTTGGCGAGAGAGTTGACAGAAGACGAGGAGCTCAGAAATGTCGAGGTACATTTTAACCACTAATTATATTACAAAATACAGAAGTAGGAGTCTAAACACTGTTTATGCTTCATTGGTGTTTTATAGTTTTTCTTCCATTTCCTTATATTAACAATAAGAATATGTCGTAGATTTTTTAAATAGGATTTGTCTTGATGTACTAATACTGACTGTATTTACTTAAGTCTACTATTGAATGGAAATATATCGCAGCCTATAAAAATATAAAGATATTTGACTCTCCACATTACATGTTGATTGTTGCAAACAACTGGAGTATCTGAACTAAGCTTATAGCTGTTCTAAGAGCACAGTAGCGGTCAGGTCTAAGGAGCATTGCAATGTATATTGTTTTTTGTATATTAATATTATTTTAATCTTTATTGAGCATTTTTGAAATAACATAATTTAAATAGTTTTAGCAATCAAAATATGACAATTTTTATGCTAAATTGATTTAATGTTTATTTATTTTTAAACAGTTTTGCTACTCAAAAGAACTTTTATCAGCATTATGTATGAACTTAATTTGTTCTTTTCAAGATTTATTTACAATATTAGGAAGTGGATTTTTTATAAATTTTAATAAGTAAGGTAAAAGTGAAATAGAAGAAGTGGGTTAAGGGTGTGTTACTTACTCTCAACTGTAACGTTCACCCTCCCATAATATACAATTTATCTATTATATTTTATAGTTTGTATTAATATTTTAGTTTTTATAATTGAATATTTTTATATAATATAACTCAGATTATAAAGTTAGAGGTGTAGTGTTCATGAAGTAGGTCAGAGAATGCTGAGGCAGCAGCGTCAGCATTCCTGGAGGGATGGCCAAGGAAGGTGGGCAGTTGAGTCTAAGGTGAGGTATGTGTTGGGAGAAGGGAGAAGTGTTTGCGGGAGTACTTGCTATGTAATATGTTTTGTTGTATTTGGCTTTTAAGTTGTTTGAGTTGAATGGATCATGATGAGTGTTGTTGTTTAGTAATATTTAATTATTTGGATTATTGAATAAAACGGTGAATTAGTAATGAAGAGTTACGTTTTTATTCACTCCAAGGTCCCGGTGCCTTAATCACCGTGGTGGTGGCAGCGGACTATCGTAGGTAATATATAATTTAATAATCAAAAGATCGGCCGCGTTATACAACCAACTAGCTTTCTACGGAAGGTAGAAGAAGAAAGTTTCCAATGTAATTTTAAAACAGATGCCTAACACCATATTTTGAACACCAATTTTATTTTCTTAATATTTAGGCTGAAACAGCCAGTGTCAGTACTTAAAACTAAAGCTTGCAGGTGTTATTTACATCACCAAATGTTTCGTGCATGCTGTGATGTGGAAAACTCAGTTGTATCTCTGAGACTGAGATGTTAATACAATCTCTCAGCTATATACTTGTCAAATCAGTTTTACCAAGTGGCTTACATGTACCAAAATTGCTACACCCTTCCAATCAAGTGATTATTGGTGTCCGTCTAGTTTTAATCTGTACAAGATTGGTTGCCATTCTTTTGGTATTCTTACTCTGTCATCTGTATTGAAGTTATTATCATTCTTGAATATTTGTATCGAGTCTCGTACAATTTGGTTGTAATAATACGGTATTTTAAACAGAACCTTTGTTTTATTGAATAAAATCCAATTTTCCATAACTGCAGTGCTCTGCAACCACTGAGTTCTCAATATTATCATTTCTGGCATGTCTGAGATATTACTTTGGTTTTGTTTAAGGTCAAAACGTTGGAAGCCAAAGTGAACCAACTGACCTACCAGCTGGACAACTTAGGCATTAAGAAAAATGACAAGGCCTACATCAATTACCTTGAGACAAAGTTGGCAGAAGCCATCAAAAGGCACAAGGATTTTACCAGTGGCAAGGTTGTAAGTATTTGTTATATTAAGAGAGAGAGAGGGAGGGCACAAGGTATGTCCACCAACACCTTGCAGGTGAGCTAAGTCAGTCTCTACTCACCTGAACGTTGTTGTCATGTGTTGTGTCTCTTATTTGTTCACTGTTACCTTCTTAGGTGGGTTTGCCGATGCCCTCAAATGTCAAGCACTCCTTGGAAGCAAAATGTATCTACACAATCAAAAGCTTTTTCAAAGTTGTACAGATGGCTCAGCCTAAAGGTAACCTTGTGGAGAGGTTGATACAGTCAAACCTCACTAATTTGACACTTTTAGGTTAGGTTAAAGGGCACGAGGCCAAGAATTAGTATATTGGAGAGATAGGACATCAGCAAACTTACCTTAGAAGACAAGTTCACTAACACCGAGTAGTAGTAACATACACAAAATAAACACATAATCACACAAATTTTCAATGCCACAGGTACTTTCTTCAGGTGACTAGAGAGGCAGAGACTGACATGGCTTTTACTCATTCTCTCTCTGTAAGCCATCTCTCTCTCTCTCTCTCTCTCTCTCTCTCTCTCTCTCTCTCTCTCTCTCTCTCTCTCTCTCTCTCTCTCTCTCTCTCTCTCTCTCTCTCTCTCTCTCTCTCTCTCTCTCTCTCTCTCTCTCTCTCTCTCTCTCTCTCTCTCTCTCTCTCTCTCTCTCTCTCTCTCTCTCTCTCTCTCTCTCCTCTCTCTCTCTCTCTCTCTTCTCTCTCTTCTCTCTCTCTCTCTTCTCTCTCTCCTCTCTCTCTCTCTCTCTTCTTCTCTCTCTCCTCTCCTCTCTCTCTCCTCTCTCTCTCTCTTCTCTCTCTCTCTCTCTCTCTCTCTCTCTCTCTCTCTCTCTCTCTCTCTCTCTCTTCTCCTCTTCCTCTCTCCTCTCTCTCTCTCTCTCTCTCCTCTCTCTCTCTCTCTCTCTCTCTCTCTCTCTCTCTCTCTCTCTCTCTCTCTCTCTCTCTCCTCTTCTCTCTCCTCTCTCTCTCTCTCTCCTCTCTCTCTCTCTCTCTCTCTCTCTCCTCTTCTCTCTCTCTCTTCTCTCTCTCTCTCTCTCTCTCTCTCTTCTCTCTCTCTCTCCTCTCTCTCTCTCTCTCTCTCTCTCTCTCTCCTCTCTCTCTCTCTCTCTCCTCCTTCTCCTCTCCCTCCCTCTCTCTCCCTTCCCTCCCTCCCTCCCTCCCTCCCTCCCTCCCTCCCTCCCTCCCTCCCTCCCTCCCTCCCTCCCTCCCTCCCTCCCTCCCTCCCTCCCTCCCTCCCTTCCTCCCTCCCTTCCTCCCTCTCCCCTCTCCTCAGCTGAAGAAAGTACCAGTGGCATTGAACATTTGTTCGATTATGTGTTTATTTTATATATGTTACTACTACTCTGGTGTTTGTGAACTTGTCTTCTAAGGTAAGTTTGCTGATGTCCTAACTTGACACTTTGTGGACCCAGAGGCTGTAAAGTTTGGGGGCTGTCAATTTATCCAAATCATTAAAATATTTAATGGGTTTTTGTGAAAGAAAGTACAATAGACTTAAGTTTCATAATACATTTATTACTTGCATGTATATGGTTATGGTATCTGCAAAGAGACAATTACGGTAGAGCTAAATGTGCATGAAAATTGTTTAGTTGAAGATTTTTTTCTTGATTCGGCACTGGCAGCCAGGTCACAGAATCGCTGGAGTTGATTCTTGTTGCAAACAACGCAATGTTCCTTCAATGTATTTGACACATAATTGAGAGAATAATTGACTTCAAAGAATAATTGAGTTTGCTGAAAAAGTGTTATTATAAGTCATTGACATTTTAACATTTCAAAAGGCTACTATTTTAAAATAAATCATTATATTACACCTATTTTGTCATTTAAATTTTATAAATTAGACCTTGATCAAATTGAAAGTTAATGAGGATTTGAAATCATTCAAAAATGTTTCAAAAATGAAAATTATTTAATAAAAAATACAACATGGCTACGATATTGAGCATTTTAGAACATACGGCTGGAACTTTTTTCTATTAGATATAAGACAGTCGAATAAAATGTCAGTAAACTTTCTGAGGTCCCTCTATATGTTTCCTGTTTAGTAGATTTTATATCCTATCATTTTATATGTGTCAATTTTTCACAGGGGAAAACTTTAGAAGGAAAAGAATTAAGAGAAAAAAAGAAAGAAATTGAGCAAGGTATGCTAGAAAAAGCAAATATTATAGCAACAACATTATCTTCCTGCTTTAATTCAGAGATGGCTCATATGTTCCAAAAAGGGTGAGTATGACATAATTTGTGTTCATTTATAATTTTGTGAATAATTGACCCATCCCTCATAAAAATAAATTGAGGAAATCAATATTTTTAGCATTTAGAAGAAGTAAATGAATTTTCTTGCATAAAGTTATAATAATACTGTCTTTATTGTCATATGGATTTTTACAAATCATTGACAAAGTCAAAATATAGCAACAGCAGTCATTAACCTAAGCTTAACTAAATTAGAATGATACAAGTCAGTTATGAAATACAATCATATTGGGCTCACAAAAGTGAATTGATGTTTGCCAAAATGTGATGCATGAAAACCGGAGAGAAAACAAATTAAGCATAATAAGATACTACTGCAAAACAAAAATCAATTAACAAACACCAAAACAACATATAATTCAACGAACTTCAAACACTAATTAATTAATATTAATCCAATACAATAATAAATACAGATTTAGTAACAGTTTGTAAAACATAGACAATAAATCATTCAAGAAGATCTAATAGTTTATACAATTTAAATTTCAAATGAAATAGACTATGCAAGAGTGTTTCCTACTTAAATATGCTGAAAATGTGTTTAACTTAAAAACTATCTGCTTGACGGATCGAGTAAAACTCTTGGAGGCAATAAAAAGGATTGTTTAAAAGTTAGGAGTAAATTAGTTTTTTTAATTTATTTTCAGGATACTTTTAAATTAGGGACTGTAGCACATTATATTGCTAAAGGGCTACTGTGGTGTGACTATTTATGGTTTCACTTAGCCTACAATAGGCTATTGAAGCTAGTTCTTTACTTCAAGTAATATAGCTATGAACTTCTGTATTAAATTTCAATAAATCAGAATTTTTCAAAACATGCAGAGCTAGGTCGTAGAGGTAAAGGTTGATAATGGTCAGAATTCCTTAACTAATAAAGAGTGGCTTGCAGTATTCTAAGTGTTCCGATTCTGTAATGATCCTTTAGGCATTTTTTTTATAAAATTAAGATCTTGTAAACCTTAGAACAATCCCCTCAAAAACTCAGTCCATATCTAAATAACTATTGGAAGTAAGCAAAATAAAGGAGCATACAACATTTTTGGAATATGAAATAGTTTCAAGATTTTTACTGTCATAAAAACACATAACAGTGCAGGGAAAAAAGTGAAGATTTGTACACTAAAATTTAACAAAACTTTGTAAAAAAATAAGGAAAAGATAAGGCATCTCAAAAGATAAAGAACCCTGGAAAGCCTGACAGATAGTTGTTATATATGATGCCCAATTCAATTTAGAATCAACCTGCATCCCAATGAATTTGACAGAAGACAAAAATTCATCTTCGAGATCAACAGGTTCAACATTAAGATGTTTTAGTGTAAATAGAATATTTTGGGTTTTACTCTCATTTAAAAGAAAACTGTTGGACTGAAACCAAAGGGAAGCATCTGAAATTGTGTTTTTAATTATTTCATTTGACCATTTTAGATTGTTGCTAGTGCTTATGAAAATTGTGTCATCTGTGTATAGGATTGATTTGGAGTTGACAGAGGGAGGCAAATTATTTATTGAAAAAAAGGAGGGGTCCAAGTACAGAATCCTGAGTTCTTGACAGAGTCTCTTGTGACCAGGCTAAACTATCTATTTAAACTATCTGTTTGTGATTTTTTTAAATAAGATTGAAAGAAGTTAGTTGAAGAGCCAGAAAAACCATGTTTTAATTTAATTATGAGGTCTGAGTGTTTAATACAATTAAAGGCCTTACTCAGGTCGCTGAGGGTGGCCCGGGCAATGACCTTATTTTCAAAAAAGCCTGAAGAACTTCTCTTAGCAATTTATCTATTGCACCAGTTGTGTAATATCCCTGTCTGAAACCAAACTGAGATGCATTAAGGAGATTGTTTATTTCTAAAAAATGGATTATTTATCTGTATTTCAGCATTGTTAAAAGATGATTATTATTATTTATTTATTCATTTTTCATTATTAAGCTGCTGATTGTCAAGATATGGGCGAATATGAGGAGCGAATGAGTGTAAATGAACGAGTGTAGTCATTATTACTAACTAAGGTCAACTGTTCCTCAAAAAGAGCTATTTATTAATAGCCCAATAGCCAGGGCAACTAAGGGACCTACAGCTTTACGTGGAATCCGAACCATGTAGTGTTGGTCTAATTTTTAGCTAACTGATAAGCCTGACATTCAACCCTCTTCCCTACACAACATCTGAACCTTGACTACCATCTAACATGGACACCCCAGACTTCTCTAGTAGAGTCTGCCACCATGTTGGTGGCAACCATTGAGCGGACGCCATGTCAGTATTTAGAGAACAGAGCATGGAACCTATTTCCTCAACACTTTGTCCCCAAGTAGCTGAGTTACAACATTGCTCCACCAGTGCCGATCTCAGTTGAGACTTCTTTAGGTCTATTAAATCTACTTCAACTGATTGAATTCTAAATCGATAAAAAGGTCTGTCCTAAACTAATTAATATTAAGTATAAATTTAATACGTTTGTTTGAAAGTAAGACCAAACAATCTCTGAATCAAATTACTATTGTTGATGTTTCAGCAAGTTGAGGCTGACCTGCTGTATCGTAGACGAAGCCACTCAGTGCACAGAGCCAGAGACTCTAATCCCTCTGATGTTGGGGGTGACAAAACTAGTTCTGGTTGGAGACCCACAACAACTGCCAGCCACGGTTCTTTCCCCAGTGAGTTTATATGTATTTGTTCATGTTTTATATTGAAACTAACTGTCATGTGTAATTGATTAAAAACCTCTTCAAAATAAACAAAATTTACTTAGCAAATGTGTAATTTCGTGTTTAACTAAAACGTATGATTTCATACCACATCTGCCATTATTTGCTTCTTTGTTTGAGAGTAGAGAGAAAAACTTCTATCAGAGTATCAACAAACTGTTTGAACATATGATATTCTCTATGCTCTTATTTAAATTAGTTCATAAAAATTAGTTTAAGTTAGTTCATAAAAATTAGAAACAGGTCATTAAAATAATGTTGAATTATGACTAATCAAATGTAAATTGCTCTAATAACCTGCCCTACGCTAGACATCACATATGCATACAAATGTTATTAATGTGCAAGCTGATGTATGAACCTAATTTAAGTAAATTTGGCGATTTACAAATTTCTCCTGTCAGTTATGAAATTATTTGGATTACCTTTGTAATATTTATGAAATTTCTTTACAGATGGCGAAAGAGCATGGTTTGGATCGGTCATTATTTGCTCGCCACCAAGAATGTTGGAACAACCTGGTTAAAGAAAAGCCAGATATGAAACCGTTCTTTGAGAGTCGGTGTCATTTCCTAAACACGCAGTACCGAATGGATCCATCCATAATACAGTGGCCTTCGGATCACTTCTACAAGGGAAGAGTTATGTCCCATGTAGGGCTGGAGTTGCGTATGCCAAACTGTCCCCTCATGCCATACCTCGTTCTCTCCCACGAGTTTTCTCAGAGCAAACATGAGTAAGTATCACAGCTGTTTTACATTTCTTTTAAAAATAACTTTAATTATCAATAATAATTACAAAATTAAATATTTCTTATGATATATCATCAAATTGTTGATTAATAATTGAAAATGTTCTATAGTAAATGTATTCTAGTAAATGTAATCTAGTAAATGTATTCTAGTAAATGTATTCTTATAAGTTTTTCCTATTTTTCTTCAACGTTTTATTGCATATGTACTATTTTGTTAATAGGATTATATGTTGAGGCTTTACAGTCCTAACTTCGTCTATTTAATAAAGGCATTTTTCATTTCATTTCATATTCCTCATGAGCCAGGCCAAATGCAAAAATTTGCAGTATCCATAACAATTCCCACTAGAAAACTTACAGGAATAAGAATTACATATCTTTTATTCGTAGTCTTACCAAATAATTTTGTATTATTTAATAAAGATGACTTAATAAAGTAACTTCAGTTTGTGTTATGCTCATTTACTGTATAAATCATTTACACCATTTTGAAAGGGTTGAACTGTAAGGTAGTTGAAAAAGTTTCATTTGATTTTGTACACTTGCGCGAAAGTTAATTTTAGTCGAAAACAGATATATTTAGATATTGTAGCAATGACAAAATATATGAGTAAATGGAGTGCGTGGGAGAAATGCATTGGTGAGAAAGAAAAGAATTAATTGAATGAACTTAATATCCACTGTAAAAGACTGCGCATATCAGTATAAATAAGAGTAAAGTTAGTAAATCTTAAATACCCGATCAGCTGAGGGATAGTTTTACATGCTGCACATTGAGGGAAAATAACAAGTTAATATATCTGACACTTGATGTGTAAATATAATACAATGGACAGTGTTGAATTGCTTCCAAATTTACGTGGGCAGATGTAACTTCTGGTATTTATATCACGTAGGACATCTGTAACTACTGATAATATAAATAGGGATTAACATTAAATCAGTCAGACACTAGATGTGACTGCGGGAAGTCTATCCAAACAATGAATCACATAGTTACTGAGTGCCAGTTGCACTCTTTTACCGAGGGCTTAGTTAGCATAAATATAATCAGTGAGGCAGGTCTTAAATGGTTTGATGGATTGTATTTAGTTTTGTGTCAGGAGATCACTTTAATATTTCTATTAAAAAGTAACTGTATTAGGAAAGGTCAGACATCTGCAAACTCAACTAAGAAGAGAAGACTGTTAACACCTTATAGTAGTAAATAAATACAGGAACAATACATTTTTCACAAATGCTCAGTGACACTGGCTTTTTCATCTAATGAAAAAGTTAGACTGGATCTCCTTCTTCAAAATGGTCTCTTAAAATCTTTAAACCCACCTCTTTATACTGTTTTTCAGTAGAGCAGATCAAATTTCTCACCCAATATTAGCTTATTTTCCAGGAACTTATTGATAAGTTCTAGCTTACATGAAACCATACGCCATACAATACAAAACAATTTTAAAAAAGAACATTTTTAAATCTAGACTTAGGTTAGATAATAATTTACTTGGATTTCCATATTAAAAATGCTCGTTAATCAATTGGAGGTTGTAGGGCACTTTTTTCAGTATATAAATATTAATTTTATGGATATATTTTAGTTGATTTTGTCAATTATCTTGTCTTATCTTCTCTTACTACTCCTAACTTTTAAGTTATCCTTCTCATTGTACATTTTACTTTGTGCGTTTACAGGGAAAGCAACATGAAAGAAGGACAAATGTTAATAAACATTGTGCGGAGCATTGTGAGGAGTGGGAAGTGTGATGGAATGGACATTGGAATCATTACTCCATACAATCGCCAGAAAGATCTCATCAAAAGAGAAATCAGTGGAGAGTAAGTAGCAAGATTAATTTAATGCATTAACTTTTATTGTGATGTTGTCACAGCTATCAATGGCAAAAAAGAAGTTAAGACAACCCAAATAGCTGAATCTAATATGGAATTAAACACACACCATAAAACCCAATCAACGTGCGTGTATTGTACAATATACTGGCAGCCAAACAGACCACAAACTGCATATTTTTCAATTGATTAAGCGTTTTTATCACAAGATTCGAGCAGTATGCTTCATAAATACCCTGTATATGCCACAGTAAAAATAAAAAATAATTTAGTTATTTATAGCTAATAAGATTAATTTTTTACAGGGCATTTTCAAGAATGGTTGAAGTAGGGACTGTTGACAGTTACCAAGGCAGGGAACGTGATATCATACTGCTGTCTTGTGTGCGAACAGAGGGCATCGGTTTCATGGCAGACTGTGAACGCCTCAATGTGGCTCTCACTCGAGCAAAGTTCTCCCTTATTATATGTGGCAACTTTGTCTCCCTCCAGGTAAAGTTGTTGGTTTCTTTTTCTTTCTTCTTTATCTAAGAACATACGAGTTGCGTCCAGAAAGTAAGTTCCTTTTGGCTGGTAAAATGAAACAAATTGGTACACAAAAATTCGATTTATTGTATAAGAATCTGCTTATTCTAAACTATTGTTTAACATAGTTTCCACCATTCTGTAAGTTTTATATACAGTTATTGGTTGGTTCCACTGACTATAAATGCCATATACAGATATGCATTTACATACTCATGTATATTTTGCAGAACAATCCTACTTGGGCGTCACTCCTGACCAATGCAAGAAATCGACGGTTGATAAGAACCTTGTCACACAGCGACCTCAGCCACGATATATTCCACAAAGTCTGCAAGCCAATATCGTAATTCCATGCACATTTTGATCTAATGTAGTTTGTTTTACTGTAAATACTGTAAGTTTTGTATTTTTATATAATTAAAACTGTGATAGCTGTAAAGTGTAAGTAGAAGAGTGTCTAGTCAGCCATGACTAAATGTATATATGTATTTTAACATTATGATTACAAGTAAACTACTTTAGTTGATAAAATAATTAGAAGTGATCTAACTTTTAGTTAATATTATCCGTTCAGTCAATTCTTAAGATCATACAATTGTAAGTCTATGATCTCTGCTTTTCTGTCAACTTAAATTAAGTAAATTTAACTAGTTTAATATTTATTTAATTATTATTATAACGATTAAAATTGAAAGTTATAGTACACATTCTTTTTTGTTGCAGTATGTACTCTAAATCCATTAAGATTGATTAACATTTTGTTTATTACAAGTTTTGCATCTATTTAATAAATATTTATATCATTTGATCAATATTGTTTTGTTTGTGTTTTTTAGTTAATTTTACTGTTTGTAATATTTAATAGGCGTAGATAAATGTATTGTTGTGATATTATTACAAATAAAAATTAATTAGGATAAATTTAAGTTGTGATTTTATTAACTAAATAATTGTCAATATCATGCTCCAGGATCGCATTGCCTTCCTCAGCTCCTCAAGGTATCCAATCAACTAGGTTTGGCTTGGTGGCCCTTCTCTTTAACCAAGCTGATCCAACTACCTCTTCTCTCTAACCATCTTGATCCAACCACCCCCCTTCTCGTTGTCATAATATTGATAAGAGTGTCCACTAAACCTCCATTCTTTGTGATCATGAAACTTTTTTTGTAGTTCTTAGCTCTTAGCACATTGAATTACATTAGAGCTTAACCTTTTATAGAATTTAGTTATAAAAGATTTTTAAATGTTTCTATATGATAACTTATTTTAGTTTGCTTAAATTCCTCATGATAAACGGTAACTAAAACTCATTTTTTTATTTTTTGGACATCACTCTTTTTAGTCAAATTTAATTTCAAGAAGACATAGCAAAATTTGGTCATTTTATCATTAAGTAAAAAAAAACACTTTCTTTGTGTTATATACTTAAATAAGAAGCAAGAAACGTGTAACAATTACTAGTCAACCAAGCTGTGTGAAATCATTATCTGTGATTTTTTTCGTATATAAACAAACAAAATACGAACTGCTAAAACCCTTTCCAATTACTTTGGTACTATTTTTACTAACTTTACACTTTCTATAAAATAATAAGACATAAAAAACATATTAAATGAAACAACGTAAGCACGAAACCAAGCAATCAAACAAAAAACTGCAGTAATGTAGTCAGCTGTTAGTGATTGAGTCTACAGCCGTCTGACACCTAGTTCAAGGCTACAGTATATCACAACGGTAGCTTTGTTTTTTTGCTTTTGTCAAAATATGCTACTTTGAACTTGTTTTTATAGACTGTCCAGTGAAAGATTGAGTATTTGTTTAATCTGCGCTGTCAAATGAAACTGATGACAGAATTTCCCATTTTTATTCTTATTTTGTATTTGTAAAAAATGAAGAAAACAAATTCTGTTCTATTGTAATATAATGTTTCAGTAATATCATAACCACTGTAATATATATATATCCACCCAAACCTAATTGACATTTTACATGGTGAATATAAATTAAATTAATACCATAAAAGTTGCTAAGCAATGAAATAACCAAAATCGTCTACAGCTTATTTCAAAATACAAAGATTACGTCTGAAGATGTTTTCCCATGTAAAGGGTTAACTGTTCTAATTTACAACTGACTTTACTTTAATCTTCAAATAAACTAAGGTACAACAATTATTTTAAGGCTAAGTAATATTTCTGTTATTTTATTAAGAAAAATAAATATTAATAAGCTCTGTACATTGTTATATTTTATATAAATCTATTAACACCTTTTTGTTTCTTTAGATAATTTTGAAACCAAGGTCTGTTCAATGTAAGCGCTACGCCACTTTGTCACTTCGTCAACCAACCAGTAGTGAATGTCTTGCCTCAAGTCTTCAAAAATACCCAAATTTGTGATGTCAATTTTGATATTTTCCAAACTCTCAACTTTAACCTCAGTCAAAGAAATTTTGCAATGAGGATTCAGTTGCATTTTCATTTTTACTGTCAAATTGTTATCATTAACCTTAATATGAATCCTTCCCTCTTGTTGCACTCCCAAAAATGAAATATTATAGTTGGAATAGTCTATTTTCATTGCACCTAAACCTACAAGGGCTGACATCAGAATGTCATCATTTACAGTTTCAACTACCGCACCACTGATCCGTTGAATAGATGAGTTCTTGGCACACCACCCATCGCCCACCTTCAGGTTTCCAGTGATGTTCATTGATAACATTTTTGTGATGAATGTCTTCTCGAAACCAAATATTTTAATCAGTGTTTTACCTTCCGTTATAAAACCACCAGTGTAACGAGACAGGAATATATCAAAAATTAAATTCAAACTGTTAGAAGATGTGATGTCATTTCGAGAGTTGTTTTTTGCGTCTGAAATGAGTTCTGCTCGCAAAGTGCTTCTGAAAACAAGCAATCCAACCAGTAGAGTTAGAACAGATGACTTCATTATGAGGTTGATCTGAAACAAAGACAAATTTTACTATTTCTCAGTTAATAATAATTTAACTCATTATTTTTAATATTGACAAAATTGGCTGTATGACTTTGGCTAAAGGTAATTTATTTTGAAGCTTATATTTTGCAATCTGATACATTAGCTTCCCTCCCTCACATTTCGTCACGAGCCATTGTAGTGTTTATAACATATCTTTATTCAAGAAGAAGTGGGTATGTAGGAGAGGTTCACAATGCACCTCCCTGCGCTGTAATACCCCTCCGCACGCTTTGAGTTATAAGACACCGTCACAGCTGACTGTCTTACTTTCTTATTATTGATTTTGTTTTGTAACTTATTCTTGTGTTGCTTAGTATGGTCCTTTATATACTGACTGAATGACAGCCTCTAAGTTTTGTGTCTGTACAGCCTCTAAGTTTTGTATCTGTACAGCCTCTAAGCTACAGCAGTATTAACAACTGAATTGGCATATCTAAACAGCTAAACCCATGCTGACAGTCATTTTTGTTATTAGTAGTATTGGAAAAGCTTGATTAAAATAGAACTTTAATAATTTGTTGAATGTGTCATACTTATTTCTACAGACATATGTAGTTTTAAACAATGATTGTTGACTGTAGTTGGAACTGTACATATGGACGTTGCTGATACATTTATACTGTCAATAGGCAAGTAAAGATTTATTTATCAGTCCATTTTTCTTTAGAGAGAAAATTATCAATCGTTGTTTTTATATTTTCGACAACTCTTGTAGGGAAATCTACAAGATGTCTATGTCTTTTCAGCATTTATTTAAATAGTTTATTATTGTTATCATGTTTAAGTATATCAGTGACAAGATCTCTAAATCAATTTATCATATGTCTTATGTTAATAATAAATAAGAATGTCTAACCCATCTAAGAAAATAAGCTGATATGTAAATACCAACAATAACATGTTAATGATGGTGCAGATACAACACTCAATTGCATATCCTCTAATTAAACATCACTCAGTGACATCGTCCTCAACTCAAACCCTTCCTAAGCTAAAATCACGGCACCGCCTTTACATTTAATCCTCCTATAAAGACATGATTTTACTAAATAACAATCAATATTAAGCCAGTTTATTTCTTCCACTTTCATGTTGTGTTTAGGTAATATAACTATTTAAGATTTGATCTCAGAATTGATCCTAAATAATTTATTCTGGCAGGTAAATGTTGGTGAGACATTTTAATTTAACTACTTATTTTGTTATTTTATTGATGGGGTTGATTGATGTATTAAATTAAATACAGAGGCAGCCTTGAACATATTTCAAGACTCACTGCACTAACAGCATCACATTTCTCTGCTCTAACACCTCCTAATATGTCAGGTCGTCAGGTACCTTCGTAAATGTTTCACACTGGCTTCTTGAGTAAATTGGACATCTACTGAAGTCTCCTTGATGGTTGTTGGGTTATACTACCCAGGTTCAAATTCCCGTTAATCTGAAACAACTGGGACGGAACTCATTTCAGTTCACTGAATTTTTTCGTACTAAGCAAATATTTTTAACCTAATATTAAGAAAAATAACGTAAATCATATATAAAAAGGACGTATGACAGTAAGTTGGATCTCTAAGCTTTTGGTATTTAACTTATTTTAATTTTGTTTTACTTAGTTGTTGTTATATTGTACACACTTATTTATTTACTTAGTCTGGAGTGGATGCGAGATATAATACGATGATGGCCGTAAGTATTATGATGAGGTTCAGATCATTCAAATGGTCTTAAAAGAACCTTCAAACATATCAGATGAGAGTGAGGGAGAAGATGGTATCAGTGAACAGCGGGAAGCCCACAAAGACGCCATGGCTGTGTTTGGCCCGCACTACGCTACGTAGAGCAACATCCTACCGTAAACCTAGTGGACACTGTTTTTGAGATGCTGCCAGTGTATGGCCTCAAGGGAAAGATATTCAACTTTAAAACAATGAAACCTGACTGTTTTTTTTTCCCAGAACAATGTAATACTGTACATATTTACAGCTCTGTATTTAATATCTTAGTTTTTGGTTTTTACAGAAATTTTAAAAAGTTATTTTTAAGTAACTAACATTTTTTATTTCCTAAAAGATTTGCCAATTTCAGTTTCAGATTAGTAAGACCCCACTTTAGCTTGTAATCTCACCATCTACTTTGGGTGGATCAGACTCAGTGACAACAACCAGAATCGATGGCATCAGATTTAGGTTTGATGTATTCTGCTTCAGAATTATTAGGACTGGTGTAATAGTTTAAGATTTTTCGCTTATTAAGTCTTTGTTAAGTATTCCATTTTTTAAAGGCTGGTATAGTTTGTGTGAATAACAGACTTTGGCTTTTGTATTTTGAAACTTGAGTACGTTATCAACAACTTAATGTGGGTCTACTCTATTACAGCCGAATTGTGAGCCTATGAGATTCTCTTAAAACTTCCTGTTAAATGTTCGAAACCAGTATAATAGTTAATGTGGTATGGTTTTCTAAAATATCTTGCTTTAAACACTGGAGCACCATTGGGACTATTTTGTAAAGCTAGATTTCAGTGGTTCCCAACTTGTTGTGGCCTATCGCCTCTTTCTGGGGGTTGACCAACACCTATCGCCCCTTTTCATTTTGATCATTTGTCTAATTTTAATTTTGGTAAATTATAATCTTTTAAAATAATAAAGCAGTTTTATTATTTTGAACAAACAATTTAATTTTCATATATTAAAACAACCAAATCAGTTTTATCCTGTCACTCTGAAATAAAACGTAAAAAAATTAAAACTTTTTTTTTTTAAACACGGAGAAGTTAAATAGTTATTTAGGATCATCGACAGACATTTAAAAACAAAAGTACTGGTACATATTTTAATTTTTGAATTTTTATTACAATATAACTAACAATATAGTTAGTTATATTGTAAGTATATTTAATTGTAACCATAGCACTGCAGGGTGACACAGAAGTAAGTCATAACTATGAAGGACTGGACTCAAATAATCATGTATTTATTAAATAGTTTATATTTTTTAGCTATCACATTTACTGGGCAGAGTGGTTAGTTTTATTGTGAATTTTATATTTGTTCTGAATATTGTACATTACGAGTAAAATAATTTTCATTTCAACTTTTTGCTATATATTACCTATTGTCTTTTATGTATTTCTTTTTTAACTATTTCATAATGTATCTGATTTTAGGTACATCAGTAAAAACTTATTCGCAGATTTGTTAAAAGAGCCTTCTGGATAGTTTAAAAACTTCTATAGAATGTCTAATGAAGATTTTAGTTCACTACTAGAAAAAGTAACACCTTTGATTGGTAATAAGGATACAAAGTGGAGAAAAACAATATCACCAAATGAATATTTAGCTATAACCTTATGGTTCCTAACAACAGGCGACAGTTATCAAAGTCTGCATTATTTATTTAAAGTTTCACCCCAAATAATATCAGAGATATTTCGATAGATAGAGTGTGGATGCAAGCCAAGCCGAATGTGTGAACGTAGAAAAGTTTGCATTTTCACAAATATTTGTCCACTTTGATGTGGGCAGAACACTGACACTGAACAGAAAAACAACAAGCACAAATGTTTGCTTCTTGCCAAATAAACAACACACATCCACACTACTTGCGATTCAGCGAGTCATTGCTCGGTGCATGATAAATGACGCGTGTCTGGAGCCGCCTTAAGACAACCAATGTGAACCAATTTAGCCATGAAATATCAGTGGTTACGTTTTTTTTTATTCATCAGTTTATTACTAGTATTGCTAGAAGTAAACCCTTATTGTGTTTTTGACATTATTCTGACATTTTATAATATGTTTGACCTACTTCATATAGGTAATATATACAGGGTTATTATTGTTTTTCAGTTACTATCATTATATAGCCAATTGTCAAGATATGGGCGAATATGATTTGGGAATGAGTGTCATAAGTATAGATGAATAAGTGTAGTCTTTGTTACTAACTAAGGTTGGCTGTTATTTAGAAAGAGCCAGTTATTAATAGTCAGGGAATTTACAGCTTGTCGTATGAACCGAACTGTATAGTATTGCTCTGAATTTCAGATAACAAGCATGATAACAGTTCCCTGTTCTGGACAACTTCTAACTCCTGATCACAAACCAACAAGGACACTATGCTTCTCCAGTAATTTCTATGCTAGTGGAAATCATTATCATTAATAGCACATACATATAAATATAATAAAGAAAAGAATTCAAGGGGTATTGTTTTTAGTACATGGCTTTGTAATCTTGCCAAGACATTCACTTATTTCAAGAATCTTACAATTGTTTACTGTCATCCCATAATATACTATTAACAGCAATGAAATTACGATTTCTTTGTTAAAAAAATGCTGGGAGCTCTTGAATGAAACATTTCCTTGAGAAAATTAAGCAATTAAGTATAATATAAATACATGTGTAAAATAAACTAAAACTAAATTAATAGAACATATCGGAAATTTTAAAAACATTTTTTTAGTCTAGCTTAATTTTATGAACATAAAATATAATCAACTTACTGACTCCAATCTTCAGTATTCAAGCTGTCTGCAAGTGTAGATCACAAAGCACTTGGTAGAGGTTGGTCAATGCAGAGCCTTCTCAAACAAACTGTCTGAAGTTGTAGTGTGTGTAGTTTGTATTGTGTTTCATTGTTTAACCTTAGATATCACTAAGCAAATACTTTCTGTAGTTAGTTTGGATCTAGCTTTGCTTGTTTATGTGTCATGTTAGTTCATTAGATTATGACAATAACATTTGACTTGTAAACCATTTTCTGTAGTGAATCTTTGTTCCTCACACAGATCAATCGTCTATGAGGAATGGGCAGAGTAAGGTTAAGAAGGAGATCGGCCTCTCCTTAAAAAGAATATAATGCTAATGTCTTGTGTGACTTTATTTGTATTTGTGAGTCTCTGGTAATTTTGCTGATGTTCTAATTTTCCCATATATGTATATATGTCTGCCTTGTGCCCTGCAACCTAACCTCAGATTTCCCGACTATAAAATTGTCAATAGGGAAAGGTACACAAATATTTTTCAAAAGTATATATGAGGAAGGAACACAGCATAAAGAAAACCTGAACAGGCATTCAAAGAACTTAACAGTTTAACTTTTCCATTTATTTACATAATTTTGTCATAATCTTACTATTAACAGAAACAGTCTAATGTACCCAACAATCAGCATCACATTTATAGTAATAGACGGCACCATTATATCAAACCCCATACTAGTGCTGCATGACAAATTGCCCCTATCATTAGGAAGGAATTTGTTTATCAACCTAATGACATAAAACAAAAGAAACAAATATATTTAAAAGACATCATGATGACCAGACACCGTTTATTTAAGGAGAGCCACTATGTCACAAACCAGTGACTATAAAATTGTAGGGTAAAAAGTACGATACAGATTTTTTTTGTATGCCATTGTATGTGGCCACAGATGGATGATCCTTAGCGTTGTACCTGGCCACAGTACATCGCCTTAGACTGCTCATAATACAACACTGTTGGTGACTCGGTTTTTCACTTTCTCCCATATGCGTTAGCATAGAAAAAGTATTGTGATCGTTCAACAATAATTTTTTTACGAGTAGGTCTAAAAATCCATTTTAGGGTCCCCTGAACCCAAAAAAGTGGTTTTCTCTAAAACAGATTTTGGTGTCTGTCCGTGTGTTTGTGCAGTTCGCTGGAGACCTAATGGATTGATCAATTTTTATGAAATTTGGTATGTAAGTGTATTTAGCCAATATCTCCAGACTGTTTTTTCATTTCTTTGAAATTTTATTTTTATAGACAAAAACATACAAAAATAGAATTTTCTTTAAAAAAAACTGTAACGATTTTGATTAAATTTTCAGGATAGATGTGAATTACAATTCAAAATATTTTAGTAAAAACTGCATGTCTCTAACTTAACTAGTTTTTGAGCTATGGCAAAAAAAATCTGGGAATCAAACAGTAATTTTCAAAGTTTTGATTTTTTTAGTGTTTAATATGGGGAAAGTTTGTGCCAATACTTTAGAACCATTTATTTTATTTAATACACCATGATGTACCATGTAAGTCAAAACACGCCAAAGGGTTAACATATTTTATATTAAATAGCCTTAAAACTGGAAATCAAATAAAATTCACTGAATAACTTTATTTAAGAAATTTATTTACAATTCAATATTTAAGTTTTACAAAATCAGATAACTAATAACAAAGATATGTTGATTTATCTAACAGTGTGTACAGAACAATTGGTAAAATCCTACAAAACTAATAACATTGAAGTGCATTTAGAGCAAACTGTGAAATAATAAATAAAAATAAGGCATTCAGTAACAACTTTGTCTAAATGTAAAAAGGAGGTTGTTGAAAATATATAAAATTTATTAAAATATTGCTGATGAACACTTTTAAAAACATTTCAATATTTTAAAGTATTATCATTTTATTCTTATTGAAATATTTTTGAAATTACTACTTATGTAAGTTAATTTTAACTCGTGTCATACTACATGAAACATACTTTTAGAGTGACAAAACATCAATGGAAATGCTGCCAAATACTCTGTTGTCAACAATCTAAATATAATTCTCTTACAGCATTTGGTTTGTCTTGTAAGTATTTACGTTTTAATTGGCCATTCAGAGGTTGTTTAATAATGCACTCTAATAAGAAGTTAAATTTATTTTAATAATAATTCTTTACCAATGTATAATACCTGAAATCAGACCACTATTGAACAACAGACTTGAGTTTTCAAAAAGAAAACATCTTATGTAGGGATACATTTTTTTGCTCAATTAATACCCTCATTAAACCAATTCAAACTTCAACTATGTTTTTAAATATTTAACGATTATTTAATTAATAAACATCTGTATCAAACGGAGGACTGTTTTGCGGATTATTGTATTTAAATTTAGATTGCTGCACTCACTTATAAATCCCCTAATTGTTCTACTTTTTTGTATGTTTAGTGTGTTATAATGTTGAAATAATCTATACTATTTTCCCTAACTAGTTTATTATTTGAGAATTATTATTATTTTACATTATTAATATTACTTTATTATTCTTGTTACCACTTACTATATGAATAAAGTTGATTGATTGATAATAAAGTAATTTGTGTACGATATTAAGATGACTAAAGAGTTTTTTTTAACTAAAGGACAGATTTATAGAAAAAACTCTTGTCAATGTAACCATTTTATTTCATATATGTAAGTAGTGGCACAAGTCAGCTTTCTTGACGATGTCAGCCAGCTCTGGGAAAACCGTTTGCTCCACATAACCCCTGTACCATTTCGTTACTTCACTCACCACCCAAGATGTAATATCATCCGTCATGTGTTCAAAGATCCCTAAATTGCTTATATCTACATTTATGTCATTTAACTTTTCAATCCTCATGTCGGTCAAAGTGATGTTACACTTAGGTGATAACTGGGCATTTAGTTTTAGCCACACTGAGTTTTCACCAACGTCAACTCGGATATTTCCGTTTTGGTGCACACCTAGAAGAGACACATCATAATTGTTGTAGTTTATTTTAAATTCCCGTAGTCCTAGATGAGCGGTCAGGATGGCAGTGGTATGCACTCTGTCCATGTCAGCGTCTCCTGTCCTGTGGACGCTGGATATATTGCTGCACCAGCCATCATTTACAACAACTCCTCCTTCAACGATCAGAGAGAATATTTTTGAGGAAAAACTTTCCTCAAAACCTGGTATTTGAACTTGTGTCCTTCCTGTCTTCACTAATTCTTCAGCATATCGCTTTAAGAATAAGTCAAAAATGAAATTGATGCTTGTCTGCTGATAGTATTTGGGGATTTCGTTTGTTTCAATTGGCTCGATCTCAACCGCCACTGAACAACCAACCATACAGAAAATGGCTAGTAGAGTGAGGGCATTTGATGACATCTTGACTACAGATCTGCAACAAAATGTCACCTTTGATAAGCGAAAGTATTTAGTGAACATTAGGATTGCACTTGTGAGATTTTTTGATGTTTTCAAACTTAGAGTATATATATTGACTATCGAAACAAGAAGACTGTCCTCTATATAAAGACCTCGTTAAGCAGGTTTTCCTGTTCTGTGGAATTAGTTCTTGTTCGGTGCTCACAGGTAGTGCCAGCGGTCTCCCTCTCTCTGTCTCTCTCCAGCACAAGGTGCAGTGAGTAATAGCTAAGCTGATAATATGCCAAACAGTTTTACGGAGCTTATTTCAAACCATTCACAGTTATATAACAGCATACATATATATGCACACACTTATATATATACGTTTGTGTGCATATATACTATCAACTTCTAATATGTAATTTTAATGTGAATTAATATAAAACCTTATGATTATGTGGTTTGATGAATTAGAATAAAATCTCAATCAACATTGAGTGATATTCCATGAACTCAAATTACATGGTACTAACTGAAAATAACAAGGTTCTGTACACTTAAATTAATTAAATACTTTATTTTTATTATTTTTAAAAACTCTAAACTAAACAGTATCGAAAATGGGCAACCCATTGAAACAAATTTCTCTTGAATTTGATTCTTATTTGCAAAAAAGCGGATTTATATAGAAAAATAAAATATTTAAAATGAAAACACAAACTAATCTGTTGAGGGCTAACAAAATTGAGAATAAAAATTAATTTGAAGAATGTACTCAAAAGCCTAAATGATAATGAATTTGTTTCATTATTTTTGTTTTAAAAAAGTAAGATCTTTTACATACTTACTACTGTAGTTTAATCCCCAGATACACACTTGATAGAATTTCTTTTGTATGGCACTTATGTGTGTGAACTTTATTCAACAAGTGAAGTACCGACTGTTAGCTCAGTCAGTGATTCAAACCTTCAACCTTACCCTCCACAGTCCAAATCCTTAGCCACTGAGCCGGTAAAGGTTTAATGTATAATGTGCTTTTTATTTTAGTGTATAGGTTGGTCAAAACCACCGTATATGTACAGGTGGGTCACTACCACTGAATAAGAGAGGAAAATTAAAAGATATATTGAAAGTAGAGAGAAACATGTCAAAAAGAAAGATTATCTGTTATAACATTTTAAAGTAAATTAAATCAAATATAAAATATTGATTATAATTGGGAATGCAATACTTTAAAATTGATCTTTGGTGTGTTTGATCATTGTAAGAGAAGATATTTTAAATTCAAAATATAATTTTAATCTGCCATCTTTGGATTTCATTTCTTGGATGAGAGATTTGATATAATTACATGTTTGATTTTTAATTGTAATGTCTGAGGAATTGAAATATTTAAAGTTGAAATAAGCACTTGTTTACTTATTTTTATATTTACAAAGAAAATTCATGACAGCATTTCATAACTTATCACAAATGATCAAAATTCCTAATTGTGTGAGATTTATAAAAATTGAAATATATACATTTTTTACCTTAGGTTTTGAAAATAAATACTCATTGTGTCTTAAATAAGTATACCTACAGTATATATGCACACATATAGATCTGCTGTGTACATTTATTCTTCCTTACTCATTAAATATATGACAAAGACAAGTGTATGTATGTTTATACCAACTTCCCGATGATGCAACCTTGTTCTTCATGCTGTGTTGAGATGGTATTAATTTGATCAATATTGTGAATGTGATCTGTCCAGAAAGATAACATTCATTAAAGTGAAGATATACAGGGTGTCCTGTAAGTAACCAGCCAAACTTGTGGAGGCCATTCTATGGATTAAAACAAACAAACATTTTCATATGATTGTTTAATTACAGGCATAGGAATTTCATCAGGCAGCTACTTCAGTCTGTGTTGAGAGAGATAGAATAGGAGTCCGTCCGCTGGTGCTACTTTGGAAACTGAAAATGAACTAATTTCACAGAACAGAAAACCGTCTTCACGGAACCCTTATGAGTGGACAGTCTTCTTGTTTTTATTGTCAGTGATTTAATAGAAATGTTTTGTTTTGAAGTGTATGCTATTGATATTTTCAACAGTAATGGCAACATTCCCCACGTTAAACCAACACTGCGTCTGGATGCTAAAAGCCCCATTTCGCTCTGTTAATTACTGTAGAAAGATAATAGTTCCCAGTCAGGGGTTACCCCCTAGTTAAGTATTAGTGCTTCATTTATTATTTCACTGCAACTTCAACAACTGATTGTTTTATTTCACTGTAACATGTTTAATAATTCCACAATTTTTAGTTAATATATTAAAAAATAAAAAATGTGGCATTATTTAAAATGTTCATTTAAATCCATTAAAATCCCACCAAGGACCAAATGAAGAAATGTAACGCATATGCAGTGGCGTAGATAAAAATAATGTTTGGGGGGGGTCCTCCAGGGGGCATGGGGTATGGAATATCTCACATCAGAAAGGGGAGTCCTGGTGCATACCCCCAGAAATTTTGTAAAAATAGCCTTACAAATCGCTATTTTAGCGATCAGGAGAACACGAAAACACCTTAATTCGTTCAATGTGGAATGCGATGATGCGATGTGTCATGTGATAGACTGAGACTATCCCTCTTCTAGGAACCAGTGTTACCAGACTTCAAACATAAAATTATGGGGAGGCTAGAGGTTAAAATTATGGGGAAACCCGTGAAATTGTACACTTTTCAGAAAGGTAAATTACCAATTTTTAACAAATTAATCCGTATCAATAATCGGTGTTGCGCCTTTATGTTTAATACTATTAACACATACAAGTATTTTCATTTCATACTAACAGAAGATTTTTTTTAGCATAAAATATTAAAATAAAAAATATGTCAGTACAGTAGTGCGAGTGCTTTGTACTACCTCGCTACAAAAGTATGGTTACCACTGTCTGACAACAATAACTGATTAGAAGGAACGAAAATGATTGTCAAACAAATAGATAGAAGAATAACAAAGAATGAAGGGATCTAGCTAAACAAGGTTAAGTTCTGGTCTAAGTATGATAAGGGGTACCCTGTCAGGCTGCGTATTAAAATCAAAATCAGTGGTCTTTTATCGTCGCACCAGAATTATCGTTTTTTATCGTACATTATGGTAATTTATCGTACTATTGCAATCATACACAATTAATTTTGCATCGGAATCTTCAGAATTATTATACAAAACCGATAATTATCGTACCCAATAATTAACTCAGCTAGGAATTAGTAAGCTAACTTACTGTCGGATCAACAAGTTGAGATACTCGGGTTTGAACATAAGTTGTTTGAAAATTATAAGTCAGAGGAAAACAAAATTACCATCAACATTTTTTTATCTCTTTATGTGATTATGAGAGGTAGTTTTATATTTTTACCTTTTCACAATTTTTAAAAAATCGTAATTAGTGTGGGAAAAACACACCATTTTTTACATTTTCAGAAGGTTTGTTGTTTGAAAATTCACTATAATACAAATAATGATCAGACCATTTTAAAACTTTAATAGCGTGTAGGTACTTCAATTGAGATTAAACGTACGAAGATGTAGCATAAAAAAATTCTGTTATCAATTTTCTAAGGTGATTGAAAAGGATTATCCTCGACATTGAAAAGGAATACTATCTTGAGACAAACGGTGGTTTCAGGAGTTGGTTCAATCCCAGCTTCATGTGCTAAAGGTTCTCAGTTCGATCCCAATCAGAGTCAATACATTTTGAGAAGGATCAGCTGATAACCACCGGCTGTTCATTTGTCATTGGGCTATTAATTAATGACACTTTCTAAGGAATAGTCGGCCTTAGTTTGTAACAATGACTACATTCGTTCATCTACACTCATCACACTCATTCGAAATCCATATTTGCCCATATCTTGACAATCGGCGTCTTATGAATAAATAAATAAAAAATAAATAAATTTACTGTATGAATACTGATTAATTTTACATCTCTTTATTAATCTTTATGGTGTCATGTGCACCGGACCGTGTAATTGCAACCTTCCCTAGCCGCCCGGCGGGTGAAACTGAATGTAACATTGCAGCGTTCTAACAGTTGGCTAGCCTCTTCCAACCAGGTGGTTGTGGAAATTGTATAAGTAATGCTTGACTTTCTCAAAACACTTAAATATTGGGCATATAAATCTCTTTTATCAGATATGTTAGTATTAAAAACCAATTAATTAATAACAAAAACATCTCTTATCACCATTCATTCCAATGGCAGGTTTTAAAATGTTTCTGTTTACAATATGTAAAGCTAACTATTTACAATTTATATATAGAATATTACTATTTATACAGTAATTTATAATGTATACAATCTTGTAGGTTTTACTTATTTCAAAATTTCAATCACTATCCTCACTGAACATTAATTCTGTCATTCTGCACATCTGCACCCGCCAGGCGGCCAGGGAAGGATGTGATATTTATACACGGTCCAGTGCACATGACATCTTAAAGATTAATAAAGCTATATAAAATCAATCTGTATTCATAAAATTAAAATAAAGATATATTCGTTTTACTGACTTCAAACACCTGAAACCACCGGATGTCTCAATTCGTATCACTTTTCAATTTTGAGGAATCATTTGAAACTGTAAACAATTTATTTTTTCCCCATTCTATGGAGGGAGGTGTATTTTTCCCACTCTATGATTTTAAAAAATCGTGAAAACTACCACTCATAATCGCTTAAATAGGTGAGAAAGATGTTGATGGTAATTTAGTTTTCCTCCACCTTATCCTTTTCACATATTTAATGTTCAAACTTGAGTATCTAAACTTTTTGATCCGACAGTATCTAACACTAACAGGGAGTAGGGGCCAACATGGGACGTAGACCTTCTGGTCTATGGTACTGCCGAACGTGTACGAATTCAAAGCCTTCCCGCCCACCAACCACGCGGCTTAACGGCACGAATATAATCGGTAAAAGACGAAACAGTAGGAAGGCATGAACGTTTGTAACGAGTTATTGCTATCAACTTCTCGCCAATAGAATGAGCCTATTAACTTTATTGGCTTTAGATATAATACTATTGACGTTGCAGTGATTAAACCAATAAAAAACATATTAGAAACATTATTTAATTTAACGGCAATTTTTTAATTTTTTTTAAAGCTTGGGGGGTCCGGACCCCCTGGACCCCCCCCCCTATCTACGCCACTGCGCATATGTAACATTGTACGTCTTTATACATATTTTTCTTAATAAATTACTTATTGATTGTTACTTCGAAGGAAAAAAATCCCTTAACTTGTTCTTTTATTTCATTATCAGCAATAATCTTATATCATTGAATGAGAAGAGAAGCAATATATGTTTACATGTCTTACAACATATTTGACGGGAACTCATCTGAAATTTACAACCATACATACAAGTCTTAAATACACCTTATCTTGATTATATAAATTAAATAACATTTACTTCCCATAAAAATATAAACAAAATTAACATTACAGGTAATATTAAAAAACACACAATTAAAATTTATTAAAACTTACGTACAATTAGCTGAACAATTAATTGTAATTATTACCTTAATATATAAAAGTACAATTAAATAAAAAATATTTATAAAAGATAGGAACTGAGCTTACTGTCAGATTCAAAAAGCAATGTACTCGAGTTTGAACCTCTGCTACAAAATAAATACTCATCCGATTTCGTTGTGTTGTACACCAACATTCAGCTTATGTAATTCTACGTAATTTCATATAACTTACATGTTTTTTAAGATTAAAAATTTTTTATATCAGGTAGAATAAAAAAAAACACAAATTTTAGCACTTTTGAAGTAAAGCTCAGCTTAAAAAAAATTGTAAAACAAAAATTACTGAAGATAAGGCAGTGAAACTTTAACCACATGTGAAAAAGGTTGTTTTTATAGTCTGTCCAAATTCTAGAATGTTTACTCTTTTACAAAATTTTCTGTTGTAATTTTTGTAAACCCTTGCAATCTTAAAAATGGCTGATAATACAAACTTCCAAAACAGTTCAAAAATACCGGATTGAAAAATAAAGTAAGATTATAAAACGGTACGTGCGGTAAAAAAATCGTACGATTTTATATCACGTGATAATTCAACAAACATCGATGAGCCATAACAAGCGAGACAGACCGAGCCACTGGACGCAGTGTTGCCACGTCAAGCAGCTGGACTTCCAAACCATACTAGGGGACTTATTAGCTATGAATGACAGGTATACATGTTACAGCTAAAGGCTTATGAGTCACTCACAGTTACTAGAAATGTCATAAGTACATCTTGCAAATCACCAATATAATAGGTGGCTCTCATTTTCATGTTACATTCAGCTTGTTACATGTGAAATTTACATAATTGTTAATCTGGTAAATAAGTTATTTATTTTAATCTGACAATCTTTTTAGAGCTATAAAATTTTTAAACTTGTCGTTGGAGGTCCAAAGCCCTCATGACAAAAGGTGATTAAAAAATGGTTTAAATTTAGATAGAAAACATGATTGATTAACTGTTCAATACTTCCACAGTAATAAACCATTCGTGTACTGTTTAAATACTTCCAGGCGCACGATTCGGCTGGGCCGAAATGCTCAGTTGAAACTAGTTTTGAAGTGCTGCTCGAGGGGATTTGCTTACACATGAGCACACATCAATGTCTGTTGAATTATCATGTAATATAAAATCGCAAGATTTTTTTATCGCACTTATCGTTTTACAATCTTACTTTATTTTTCAATCAGTATTTTTGAACCGTTTTGGAAGTTTTTATGATCAGCCATTTTTAAGATTGCTAGGGTTTACAAAAATTACAACAGAAAATTTTGCAAGAGTAAAAATTATAACATTTGACAGACTACAAAAAACAACCTTCTTCACATGTGGTTAAAGTTTCACTGACTTATCTTTAGTACTTTTTATTTTACAAATTTTTAAAGTCGAGCTTTACTCTAAAAGTGCTAAAATTTCTTCTTTTATTGTATTCTACCAGCTATAAAAAATTCTTAACGTCTTCAAAAAAACTTGTAAGTTATACGAAATTACACAGAATTAAATAAGCTAAATTTCTGTGGTCAACATAACGAAATCGGATAAGTAATTATTTTATAGCTGAGGTTCAAACTTGAGTACATTGCTTTTTGAATCTGACAGTACATTGGCAAGCAACCTGTGCGTAGGCTCGAGAGTAGCTATTTTAACTTATATATAGCTTTTCTTGGGAGAGTGGGATTAGAAAATGAAATGCTTATTAGTACAAATGTGAGAAAGTGATAAAAAAATTTCAAAGATAAAAATATGGTTGGAAAGTACTGTATGGTGATTGCCTAAAGAAGAAAGAACTTTTCATTACTTGCATACTTGCACATTGCATAAACAATACATACTAAAATACATTATTTTGGTTATATTCATGTAAATGATATCTTGGCATGTAAACTGAATTTTTAACTAATTAAAGACATAGAAAATATTTTTTTCTGGCTTAGTTTGAATTTAGTCTTAGAAAATAAAAAAATATTTTGTCAATTTCAATGATTGTTAACTGACGTATTCAATTGTTAATTGATTTATATAAAAAAATATTTGACATTTCTAGCCTTTGTTTTAAATATTTTATATTATTAATGAAAAGACAACACCGAGCAATCTTTATGTATCTCATAGTATATATGAAAATCAATTTCAATATCAAAAGGTCAATCATTTTTACATTTCTTACATTTCCCCACCATTTTTGTCCCTTAACCTTTAAAAGTAATCATATTTATCTCAATCTTGAGAAATTTTGTGGGGATCGATTGGTTTACGGAATTAAATATATATAATCTGTTTATAAATACATTCTGTACTCCATCAGTTATACAATAAATGTTTATAATCTAACCAACTTTTTTGGAAATATTTTAATTGTACTTGATTTTAATGTTTATTTAGATTTTAATATTATCCCCTTAAAAACTACAACCTACTTGATAAGTTCAGATCTGAAAATTAATTGTTAATGAAACCACTGTGAAAGTTATTCATAAATATATTTTATGTCACCACATATAGAACTTATGACCAACAAACACTCATGTTGAAGGAGCAGTGACTCATTCACTTGAACACTCATGTTAAGGCCCATATACTGGATATGCTATCAGGAATGTGACTGGCCATGAGGCAGAACAAATTAACACTGACAACTGTCTGGCTTCACTTACAAGAAACTATTTCTGTAGCCTTGCCCCATTCACTACAACAGCTGACTCTTCTAACATCTGACTGACTATAAATAATTGAAACAATATAAAATAAAATATATTACAGACACAGTTTATATTGGTTGTTTAATATGACAGTATACAAAATTAAATGTAAAATTTATTGTTTTGGAAAATAAGTTGTTCTCCAAAGACATTTTTTTTATAAGAATAAGCTTATTGAAGTTATAATTCTTTGCGCCCGTTAGACACTTTGGGATGGGATGTTGGTCGAGAAACCGCGTCACGCTGAAAAGTAAGAACAAATTTTTAAGAACTATCGATTAATCGATTGTTAATCGAAGAAATTTAATCGAAGAAATTACTGATAATGATAATATAGGTGTATAATATAATAATGAAGTCACGTATAATATATTGAAGATAAATATATTGAATAATATTGAAAAATGTCTTATATTTCATTTATATATCCTGTCTGTTTGTGTGCGTGAGTGGGTGTATGAGAATGGCCAAAGAAGTATAACTTCCACCGTGTGGTCCGACGCACACCCAATTTTTTTTTTTTTCTTTTAATATATATCTTTTAATTTTTCCTACGAACGAAAAGGGATTTTTATTTTAAAACTTCTTCTCTAGTTGCAACTTGTCTCATTTGATTACAGTACAATCATTTTATTAGATTTTATTTTACATCTATTCAGTTATTCTAGTAAATAATATTTTAGCATAATTAAGTAGAATATTGAAATATTTGACTTTCGCTAGCTTGATATAAACATAATTATCATCATACAATTGACGAGTGATTGTCATTACGTTAAAGAAAACGAATATTCATATAAACTTTGTAATGGTCTGCAGAGGCTGTCGGAATGTGTTGGCCATGTTGGTTTTAATCCCATAAGAACAATGTTATTTTTGAAGCGAACATACAATCACACGTATCCAAACTAAACAGTTATTTTCAAAGAGATTTTTTTCAAACAAAATGCATTTGATACAGAGTTACATTGTGTGTTGGAATTGCTTTGCGAACTCCTAATTAGTTATATAGAACAAAATATAAAAAATATTTAGTTTTAAGTTTTTATTTTCACCTATTTTTTTAAACTAGGTGTGTATATTAAAAATATCAAAAGCAAACCCAATGCGCAATATGATAACGTTTATAATGACACCTCATACTAAACCGCCAATAATTGCTAATAAATAACACTATAAAATATATATATAAGTATATATGCATGTATTCTTTTGTACTACGTTTTTTCGTTCATATTTACTATAGGACCTCACCGACAAGTTTTGCGTAACTTGGTGAGGCCTTGATTTTGTACTCACTTTAAAGTAATAAATAAATAAATAAAATACACAATATTTGGTCAATAAATAACGAAACAAATATGGATTCGCAAATAAAATTGTCTATGGGACTAAAACCAACATGGCCGACCGCCTCTGCAGACTCTTAAGTTTAATTGATGAAAGTCTAAATTTAACAAATATATTCATTCATTATTTTATTTATTATCATTATTATTCATTATCAATAAGACGCCAATCGTCAAAATATAGGTGAATGTGAGGGGTGAATGTTTGTGATTAATGTATATTGTAGAGTGTAAACTGTAGAGTGTAGTCATTGTTACTAACTGAGGTCGACTGTTCCTCAGAAAGAGCTATTTATTAACATCCAGAGCAACTAAGGGACCTACAGCTTTACATAGAATCCGAACTGCGTGGTGTTGGTCTGATTTACAGCTAATTGACAAGCCTGATACTCAGTTCTCTTCCCTACACAACATCTGAACCTACCATCCAACATGGACACCCCAGCTTATCTAGTAGTGTCCATGTTAATGGCAACCATTGAGCGGTCGCCGTGTCTTATCACCTACAATCGCCTCAACACTTTCATCTACTTTAAAAATAATATGAAAGTACCTTAAACACTTCATTTATATTTATAACTCCAACCGTATGACTGACAAACCATCTGTAACATAGTACTTCTCAGTAAGTGTTATTCTTAACAAATGAATGATTTATTATAACTTTAAAGAAAAATATTATGTTCTTTTAGATCCCTTAACATGAAGTGCCGTAAGATTACTTCATAAAAGTTGAAATGCACGCAGTAAACATTAAATATACAACCTGTAAAAATCTTTTTTTGGACGATCACAATACTGTCTTTATGCTAACGCAGACGGGAGAAAGTAAAAAAGAGAAACTGAATCATTTATAACTGATAATTATTTACAATACATTAAATTATATAACCACAACATTTGCAACTTCATAAAAGATTTTTAGAAATGTTCTGTTCATCTATTACGTAATATATTGTACATCGTTATAACATTTAAAATATTTAATTTTTATGTAAAATTGAACAAGAACCAATTCAATTTTTTTATAAAAAATTGTGGAATAATTTTAAAAATGTGTTCTTTTTTTAAAACCCTCTTTATTCCATCAAGTATATACAACAGAACAAGAACTAATTAACTAAATGTAGAAGAAACAAATTAGGCCATCTTACCCAAGTAAATGTTGATATGGCTCTCAGTAAGTGAACAATACTGTTGACTCAATCATTAAACTGTTTGGTATCTCTGACGAGGCATGCTGAACTTTGGCCTGGTGGTCACTGTTGTTGTGACAAATGTTTCGATCCATAGAAACCAACAAGTAGAGCGATTGTAATTGATTTCTATTATTCATAATTTTTGTTGTATAGTGAATAAAATATATAATTTTTGTTCAATTAATCCCTATTGGAAAAATAATTTAAAAATCTCATGTGCTTGAGCAAATTATTTAGTTATTCCAGTACTTCACTCTGGCATATAACACTAGATAACCCTCTTTACTACATGTGAATTAAAAAAATGTCAAAATTGTCTCATATATTAAATGAATTTCAATACAAGTAAAATTAAAATTGAGTGGTAAAATAGTATATCCTGAATTTACTGAAATTTAATCGGCGTTTAGTTAAAAATGTTATTGACCACACATACTGATAAATTTTGTAACATTCTGGGCCTGCTAATTATCTAGTCAGATGAGTTTTTCTCTTTTTTCCCTATCATTTAACATTGTTCATTAGATTAAATTTAATATATAGGCCACTTAGAAAGCGACATACTAAATTCCCTTGTGCGAGAGAGAGGCACTGAGTGGTAGAAATGAGATAAAGAACTAATCTTCCCACTCTGTGTCATTCCACTTAATGTTATCCTGGCAACTAGAAAGGCAGTAGGCCGCGAGCTTTCAGCACAGTACCAAGCTCCATCCACTAAGTAATTAGTAACAATGACCATTAGTTGGTTTGATCAACAGTAAGAAATCAAGCTTAGAATGATTCATTTTAATCATTATTTAGTATTCAAATAACAATAACAATAACACAATGAATAATATGTGTAGACAATAAATAACATCTAAACAACAGTTCATTACTGGTTTTTTTTTTAACTAAATACTGTTACGGAAGTTGAATACTTGAAGGTAAAAGTTAGTCACTGTGTATGATATACGGCAGCTGAGAGGTGGAAGTTAGTCACTGCGTATGATATACGGCAGCTGAGGGGTGGAAGTTAGTCACTGCGTATGATATACGGCAGCTGAGAGGGGGAAGTTAGTCACTGAGTATGATATACGGCAGCTGAGGGGTGGAAGTTAGTCACTGCGTATGATATACGGCAGCTAAAAGGTGGAGGTTAGTCACTGCGTATGATATACGGCAGCTGAGAGGTGGAAGTTAGTCACTGCGTATGATATACGGCAGCTGAGAGGTGGAAGTTAGTCACTGCGTATGATATACGGCAGCTGAGGGGTGGAAGTTAGTCACTGCGTATGATATACGGCAGCTGAGAGGTGGAAGTTAGTCACTGCGTATGATATACGGCAGCTGAGAGGTGGAAGTTAGTCACTGCGTATGCTATACGGCAGCTGAGGGGTGGAAGTTAGTCACTGCGTATGATATACGGCAGCTGAGGGGTGGAAGTTAGTCACTGCGTATGATATACGGCAGCTGAGGGGTGGAAGTTAGTCACTGCGTATTATATACGGCAGCTGAGGGGTGGAAGTTAGTCACTGCGTATGATATACGGCAGCTGAGGGGTGGAAGTTAGTCACTGCGTATGCTATACGGCAGCTGAGAGGTGGAAGTTAGTCACTGCGTATGATATACGGCAGCTGAGGGGTGGAAGTTAGTCACTGCGTATGATATACGGCAGCTAAGGGGTGGAAGTTAGTCACTGCGTATGATATACGGCAGCTGAGGGGTAGAAGTTAGTCACTGCGTATGATATACGGCAGCTGAGAGGTGGAAGTTAGTCACTGCGTACGATATACGGCAGCTGAGAGGTGGAAGTTAGTCACTGCGTATTATATACGGCAGCTGAGAGGTGGAAGTTAGTCACTGCGTATGATATACGGCAGCTGAGAGGTGGAAGTTAGTCACTGCGTATGATATACGGCAGCTGAGAGGTGGAAGTTAGTCACTGCGTATGATATACGGCAGCTGAGGGGTGGAAGTTAGTCACTGCGTATGATATACGACAGCTGAGGGGTGGAAGTTAGCTGAGAGGTGGAAGTTAGTCACTGCGTATGATATACGGCAGCTGAGGGGTGGAAGTTAGTCACTGCGTATGCTATACGGCAGCTGAGGGGTGGAAGTTAGTCACTGCGTATGATATACAGCAGCTGAGGGGTGGAAGTTAGTCACTGCGTATGATATACGACAGCTGAGGGGTGGAAGTTAGTCACTGCGTATGATATACGGCAGCTGAGGGGTGGAAGTTAGTCACTGCATATGATATACGGCAGCTGAGGGGTGGAAGTTAGTCACTGCGTATGATATACGGCAACTGAGAGGTGGAAGTTAGTCACTGAGTATGATATACGGCAGCTGAGAGGTGGAAGTTAGTCACTGCATATGATATACGGCAGCTGAGAGGTGGAAGTTAGTCACTGCATATGATATACGGCAGCTGAGAGGTGGAAGTTAGTCACTGCGTATGATATACGGCAGCTGAGAGGTGGAAGTTAGTCACTGCGTATGATATACGGCAGCTGAGAGGTGGAAGTTAGTCACTGCGTATGATATACGGCAGCTGAGGGGTGGAAGTTAGTCACTGCGTATGCTATACGGCAGCTGAGGGGTGGAAGTTAGTCACTGCGTTTGATATACGGCAGCTGAGGGGTGGAAGTTAGTCACTGCGTATGATATACGGCAGCTGAGAAGTAGAAATCCTCTACATTTGCTCAGAAAGTAAGCATGCAGGCCGCTTACTGTCCGGCCCAATTATAGTTGTCTTATTTTCAAGACTAAACGTTTGATTAAAAAAATCCATATAGCTTAATTTTAATTCCTAAACTACTACTTTTTATCACAAATAATTTTCAGAAAGTGACTATCTAAAGAGCAGTGTTTAAAGATGAACCTCGTTGCAACATTCATTTTTACATATGTTAATAATTATCATCTGGTTATATTAATAATTCATCTTACAGTTGGATTGATAGCTAAGATTTTTTGTTGACACTCAAAATATAAATGTTTTGTTCATTTGAGAAATTTAATTTATTTTCATTTATTTTATTCAAGTTTTTTACATGATAGATACAGAATAACAATTCCAATATAGCTATCTCAACAAAATCACTTTGAAAAACTAAATTATGACAATGGACAAAGAATATTAACATAAGCTCAATAGACAAACAACAAATTTGGTAGCTTAATAGACATTTATTTAGATCCAAACCAATGAGTTCATTTAGGTTTTGGACAACTTTTTATTAAAGCAAAAAAACACTTCTGCTATTTTTCATATAAAATATTGTTTAACTTTAAAATATAGAAATTGTCTTTCAGAGTATGAAACAAAAAAAATGAGGCCTGATAACAAAACTTCTCCATGTCTGACTGTCACGTGTCGAACATGGGGTTCATTGCACGCAACTACTTATGTTTATTATATTTTATCTCAATTTAACCACACAGTTGATTTCGAGTGGTATTCTCTTCTTAAAAACATTAATTCATCTTTCTTTTCTTTCTAGGAAAAGAAGGTTTAAAGGAGATTGGTCACGTCAACATTCTAAGCGCTACACTCCACCTATGACCTTCGGCAATGGCTCTTTTTCCAAGACCTTCAAAGTTCTCATCTTATGTGAAGAAGGTTTCTAACTTTTGTTTTGATTCATTGAGTAATATGCATCAAATAATGCAGCTGTTAATAAGACAAATTAAATAACTCAGCTGTTAAAGATTTTAACCCTATTAAATATGTCTAAAATTATTGTAAACAAGAAGCTGAATTTTTGTATCAAGTTTTTGTGTTGACACTGAAATATTTATTTATTTAAATGAACAGTGCTATATTTATTCCTGTGTTTAAAGGATGAACTGTGTTATTTATGTATTTACTATATATTCAATGTAAGAAAAATAAGTTAAATTCCAAGTGTTATACTCCACCTACGGTCTTCGGCAATGGCTTATTTTAACGATCTGTTATTGTAGATGGCGGGAAAAATAAAAGTTTTGCAATGTTCCTTTAGGCCGTCCCATTGGCCATCAAAGTTCCCACCTTAGCCACAAACTAACTTAGAACTTAAACAGATGTTTGAAGGGGACTTGCAACTTTTTTAATACATCCGTAAATACAATAGTGCTATGGCATTTACTTCTTTTTCAGCTACTAAGAAAGACATTCCAGGAAATGGACCCTACTGTTTTAAAGTCCAAGGACAAATTTATCATTTCATTTCTAATTTGCTGCCACCAAATACTGAAGACCCTTCTTATGGCCCATAATTGACACATCAAAAGCAACTGAAATTTGTCAAGGGTGAAACGAAAACAATGACTTGAAACCTCAGGTATTGTTAAGACTAGTCGACATTTTATCAGAAAATCTGTATGCACAAATTTACAAAAAAGTTTCAGAAGAAATGATTATGCAAGAAGGAGATAATGAATTAGAACTTAGGTTTGCGGATATCATCTAATATGTATTTGCTTAGATATAATAGACCAACTCCAGACAAAATAGCCTGTGTCTTCAATTCAACTGAAGGTGAGCCTCCAGCACATCGGCATATAGTTATTTATCATAGGTCCAAAACTACTTTCTATAATGAGCTCACATTGTGACCCAATTTTATATCTGCTATTAATTGCACATGGAGAGCCAGGATGGGATCATAAAATGACCCACAATGGACCATGTAGGCGACAAGTTCGCCAGCGTCTAACAATGTTGCAGTATGCTTGCTTGGCAGTTCGTGGAGATTTTTCTTACATTCGTCAAAAAAATTATTTCAACAACATGTTGTAGATATGTAATGTAGAGTAGAGTTAGGCAGACTAAAGTTTATCAGAGACAATCAATCTCAACTCCGTAATAAACACTACAGAGGGTTACAGGACTTTGTACTAAATCGTGCCCAATTAGAAAACTCCACAGTTGCTCGCATTATTGTATTGCCATCATCATTTGATGGCAGTCCAAGAAATATAACTCAAAGATATCAAGACGCGATGGCAATTGTACATGAATTTGGCAAACCAGACTTTTTTAACAATGACATGCAACCCACAGTGGCCAGACACTCTTTCTGCTCTAAACGAATCCGAAACGTCAGCAGATCGTCCCGATATAGTTTCGGTTGTATTTCATGTAAAACTAAATGATTTGAAAAGACTTATTCAAAAACCTCACATTGGAAGTTGTAGTAGCCTATGTATACGTTATTGAATTTCAAATATGTGGTTTGCCACACTGTCATATGTTACTTATTCTATATAACGAGTCAAAGTTTCGAGATCCTACTGACATAGACCGATGCGTTTGTACAGGGCTCTCAAGTGTGAATAAATTTCCAAGATTACATGAAGTAGTTGTCCATAATATGATACACAGACCATGTGGTACAACAAATCCTGATGCACCTTGCACGTGTGAAAGAAAATGTAGCAAAACATATCCCAAAAATTTTTCAAATAAAACTGTTGAAAACCAAAATGGATACCCATATTACAAAAGACAAAACGACAGCAGTTTGGCGAGGAAAGGAGTTCATTCGGTTGACAATAGAGATGTAGTTCCATACAACCCGTACTTATTGCTAAAATACAATGCCCACATCAATTTTGAAATTTGTTCGCTCTGTTAAATATTTATTTAAGTATGTTTACAAAGGGTATGACAGCATGTACACAGTTTATAAAAAGTGTTTCTGAAGAAAACTTTAGAGTGACATATGATGAAACCGTTAATTTCACTAATATGCGCTACGTCAGTTCACATGAGAGTGTTAGTTAAATTGTTTATTGAAAATACAGTCGAATAAAACAACGAAACCGACAATTCTTACAGGAAAAATATAATGTACAGAGAAGTTTTAGCATAACAATAACACTTTATTAAATTGCATGTATATGATGATGAGTTTTACAAAACTATTAATACGGTAATTCAATATTATGCATTAAATGTTTAACAACAACTTTTGTATATTATTTATTTAGGGGCTTTTGCCCCTACAAGCCACTAGTAATACTTATTTTCTGAAGAATCCTGTGTGTTCTTCATTCTAAAAGAAAGGAACTAAACTCCATGCAAGTTCCACGCCAACTACATTATTAAGAACTAAACTCCATGCAAGTTCCATGCCAACTACATTATTAAGAACTAAACTCCAAGCAAGTTCCATGCCAACTACATTATTAAGAACTAAACTCCATGCAAGTTCCATGCCAACTACATTATTAAGAACTAAACTCCATGCAAGTTCCATGCCAACTACATTATTAAGAACTAAACTCCATGCAAGTTCCACGCCAACTACATTATTAAGAACTAAACTCCATGCAAGTTCCACGCCAACTACATTATTAAGAACTAAACTCCATGCAAGTTCCACGCCAACTACATTATTAAGAACTAAACTCCATGCAAGTTCCATGCCAACTACATTATTAAGAACTAAACTCCATGCAAGTTCCATGCCAACTACATTATTAAGAACTAAACTCCATGCAAGTTCCACGCCAACTACATTATTAAGAACTAAACTCCATGCAAGTTCCACGCCAACTACATTATTAAGAACTAAACTCCATGCAAGTTCCATGCCAACTACATTATTAAGAACTAAACTCCATGCAAGTTCCATGCCAACTACATTATTAATGCTAACAAGTAACAACTTATTTCTTTGAATATTAAGTCCTTTTTAGAGCTTTGTAAGTATCTGAATGTCAGTGGAGTAACTGATTGGCTTCCTTCACTCTAGTGGTCTGTGATCTCTGCTTATGATGCTCACCATTTTACTACATTTTACTCTTCGTCTGGTGTTAGTACTCCCCATTATGTTTTCTGCGAGAAAATAAACCTAACATCATGCACGTTGAAGAACGTAAATGTTCAAAGAAAGGTCACCCTTTGAATTGAATTCTTGTAAAAACACAAGACCTGGTAAAATATATTTTAATAATTTATACCTACTTTATTCTGCCTTTCCTGTCTTAAAAGATAGAAGTAAATGAAAAATAGGACCAGAGGTGTAGCGAGGACGATGTGGTGAGAGAGGGCACAACCCAGGGAGTCAGGTGGGGTTCCACCACTTGAGGAAAAAAGTGAAGATTTTTATCTCTAGAAATCATATTTTTTGCTATTTTGTCACTTAAAATTACACAGTTAATTTATGGTTCATTGGGAATATATTTGGCTAAAACATACTAGGCTACAAAATATATTTTGCAAAATAAGCTTTTTTAGCAATCTAATCACTATAATCAATAACTTTTTCTTAAAGATAAAAATAATGGAATATTTATTTATTACCTCCAACGGTACAACCATTTTACAAAAGATAAAAACCAACTCAAAATACCATTTAAGGGTACCGGTATTAAATAGTAATATAACAAACGTTATAATAGAAAAATAAAATAACAGCAATAGTAGTAAGATATGATAACAATAGAAAAAACATATAAAATAACGATATAGAAAACATACGTTATAAATGCATAACAAAAACAAAATCAGCAATAATTAGAAGAATAACAGCAATAACAGGAACACACAATAACAACTGAATAACGTATAAATATGAATAACAACAGAAATAATACACATAATAAATAATAAATGCATAACTAGAACAAAATAAACAAACCTATAGCTGGTTAACAAGCTGCATGATATTCTCCATAAAAGAAGGTACAGTTCCATGGAAGAAGACCACCCTCCCAGACACTTCCAAGCCTCAGAAGTCTTGCCACTCCGCAGTGTAGGAGTAGGGTAGGCAAGAATCTCCGGCTAAAACTTGACTGTGATCTGGCTCCCCTGGGACCCTCAAATCTATTAGTGCCAAAATATCAGGGCAATTAACAATCCATTGATCAGTTTGAAAAGAAATTCAAGATCAAACATGATACGCTGATGATGGAGAAATTGGAGCAGGAAACACTGTTCCAATTGCAGTACAGGTGTTTCCAAGTAGGTGAAGCCCATACAAATTCCAAGCATCCTCAAAAAGCGAAACTGTACCCTATTCAACTATTCTATGTGACCCAGTTGGTAAGGGGACCACAACACAGTACCATATTCTAGCAAGCGGTGCACAAGTGATTTATACAAGACTATCATAGAATAGTGTGACTTGAATGCCTTAGTTGATATTCCAATAAAGTTGAGAAACGAATAAGACTTGGAGGTGATACTGTCAATATGGTCAGCAGAGCTTAAAGAACTTGTCAGAACAACTCCAAGATCTCTCAGACGATCAGTTCTGTTAAGGATCACTTTTCCAATACGGTTTATTTTATTTATTTATTGTTGTCTAAGTTTTTATGTAAACCCTCATGTGAGAACAATATAACTTGGAATTTCGATATGTTCAGTCCCATGGCATTTACCACACACAACTCAGCAATATTGGAAAGTATATATATGTGTAGCGTATGGTTTTTGTTGTCAGCTACCTACCATTTATTAATTTAAAATTATGTAAAAGCTGTCTTGTATACATGGAAAAACTCCAAAAGTTATTGATATTAAAATAATAAATAAAAACATCAAGAGATCTCCTGTCACAAAGCTAAATTCAATTAACTTATCAAGCCATTTAAGACCTGCCTCACTGATTGTATTTATACTAGTTAATCTCTCCGTAAAACATTGCAGGAGGCACTCTGTAACTATGTGGCCCATTGTGTAGATAGACTACCTGTAATTACATAACTGATCTAGTGTCAATCCCCATTTGTATTTCAAGTAATTACATTTACCCACTCCAGTTCGGAACTGATTTAATGATGTCCACTCCCTACGAGGGAGGTTCATCCCACCTACAGGTATTGACGGATCGTTAATAAGCAACTTATTTCTTCCATCAAAACTGTTCCATACTATGGCCCAGCTAGTATTGGGCAACTAGTTTGATCTGCTCAACTGGAAAGTAGAGGTGGGTTTCAAGATTTTAAGCGACTGTTCTGACATGACAGATCCTGTATAGTAGGGAGGTGTGGGACATTCAAGATCTTATTGAATTTTTAAGGTAGCTCCTCCTGATGTCTTATCTCTGGATGAGCTATACTGCACAGTAACGGGAGCCAAGGAAGTGGAGTTGCCATAAGAGTGCCACTAATAGCTCTCATGACCCTATTAATTTGGATCGCTTTTATGTATACACTCTTTAGCCATGAGAGAGCACTGTATTCAGCAGCTGAATAAACAAGTAGTTTTAATTTTAGCTGCTGTTTATTGAAGATAGATTTTAAATGTCAGCAGTCTATCCAACGTTATTCCCAGGTACTGTGGATGATCATTGTTGTGTAGTGTACACCATTTTGAATGATGTTTAATTTTCTATTAACTAGTCGGTTACTTAGTTAGAAACAGGCTACTTTGGTTTTTGATGGGTTAGGATTTAGCTTCCAGGTTCTAAAGTATTCTTCTGGGGGGTGGATATTGTTCGCGTCCACAGGAAATCTTTAAAGCTGTACGTATCCCCTGCGTAGTTCTAAATGAGCAAAAAACCTGGTAGCTGGACTGTCACAAATGTGTGATCTCCCATCTATGGCAGCTACCACACAACAAAATAGAAGAAAGTCAACCAAAAGAACAATAAAGATATCATTAATGAAAATAATAAATAACAGGAGGCCCAAGTAATACAGAATCCAAATAATACAGAAAAGGATGTGGAGACAGAACAATTGCACTGTACTAATAGAGTACGGTTCCTAAGGTACCTCTCCATCTATTTTAGGAGCTGACCACTTACTCCATATCCAGCAAGTTTGGCATTCAATAAGTTATGCCAAACTTTTCTGGTGCACCCTATCGAATGCCTTAGAAAACTCTAAATATAGACAGTCGACGTGACAGGAATTAACAAAATAGGGCTAGCAGATTCCTGAAACAATAGGGGATTGGAAGTCGTAGAGCAGCCATGAAGAAAACCATGTGGATTGACTTATGAAGGGGTTCAGGTAAAAGAAGAGTTGTTCAAGGACCAATGCCTCAAAGATTTTTGCTATTGCTGATTGAAAAACTGTATGTCTGTAATTGCTTATAACAGTATGTTCACCCTTCTTAAAAATTGGGATCACAAATCCACTCTTTACAACAAATGTTTTGGGAATAACCATTGACGACCACCTGAGCGGGAGCAGCCATATAGAGCTACACAGGAAATTATCTTCCACACTTTTTGCACTAAGAAGACTGAGAAAAATCACCAACAAAGAAGCTACCAAAATAACATACCATGCCCTAATGGCTTCACATCTCAGATTTGAAACAGTGGCATGAGGATTAGACCCCAAAATCAGGTAGAAAAAATATTTTTCTTTAAAAAAAAAAACCCCTAAGAATTATAAATCAGCTAGATTCACTGGAACATTGTAGGCCACACTTTTTCTCCAAATGTATCTTTATCCTGGAATTAACCCCATTAATAAAAAAATCCTCCCATAAAAAGGTCAAATTGCCACAAATATAATCTCAGAAATAGAAGTACCTAAACTTACCTTACTGTAGACTCCAAAAAGTCAAAATACACCAGCGTACATAGGGGCAAATATTTTTAACCATCTCCCTGAGAAACTAAAAAAATGAATGACAATAAAAAATTTAATAAAGAACTAAAAAGATTCCGCCTAACAAAAGCTTATTATAATATTCAAGAATTTTACAATGATACTGTGCCAAAACACTTTAACTGCACACACATTTATATACAAAATACCATCATTTATAGATGACACTGCAACAACTGTTTGACATCTCCCCTGTATTGAGGACTGCGATGAAGAGGACACGGTAAATGGAATAAATAAATCACTCTTTATGGTATTTGTAAATAGAGTATTTATTTTTAGAACTTAGGCTTAAGCGGCCGGTGTCATAACTAGAATCTACAGTTTCCGGTGACAACCGCGTCAAGGTACTATCTACAATATTTACAAGATGACCAGACGTTTCGCCCATACTGTGATGTGGCATCCTCAGTGGTTTCTCTGAGACTGAAATCGGCAAGTGACCTTCCAGCTTTATAACAGGTAGTGGGGTGGGGACTGGTTGGCAGGTATGCTGGAGAGGGGGGTGGAGGCACGACCCACGTGACCTACGGTCATTGGCTGAAAAATCAATATGGCTGACTCTTCCATTTTATTTCAATTTACTTAAAATGGGTTCCCATGTCTTTGACAGCCGTATACTATCATCCTTATTAAAATTATTTCTTCTTTTATATATTTCTATGGCTTCCCTTACGATTCTCGGGTAGTAATGTGGGATGTTGGCAAGAACTTGAGTTTTGTCAAATAAAATTCCATGATTACTTTTTGTGCTATGTTCAGCAACAGCAGACTTTTCCGTATCTTCATTCTTAGTATGCCTTATATGTTCCTTAATCCTTGTGGAAATTAACCTCTTGGTTTCCCCTATGTAGACTGACCCGCAACTACAAGGTATTTCATATACTCCAGGCATAGCTAGTGGAATTTTATCTTTGACTGGCCTCAGAAAATTCTTTAATCTATTCGGTGGCTTGTAAATGGTTTTTATATTTTCTTTACTTAATAGCCTGCCAATCTTTTCCGTTGTTCCCTTTATGTAAGGTAGATACGCCTTTTTTGAGGTATCCTTATCTTGTCTTGTATCTACTCTATTGTCTTGTTCTTTCCTCTTCAACTGTTTTCCAATAGTATTATTGATTTCTCTAACTGAATATCCATTCTGTTTTAATGTTGAATGTAATATTTGTCTTTCTTTCTTCCAACTATTTTGGTCTGAAATGTGAATGGCTCGATTGATTAAAGTGTTTAAAACTGCATTCTTCTGCGCCGGATGATGATGGGAAGCAGCATTTAAATATCTATTGGTATGTGTAGGTTTCCGGTATACCGAGTGGCCTATTCGTCCATCTCCTGCCAACCAGTCCCCACCCCACCACCTGTTATAAAGCTGGAAGGTCACTTGCCGATTTCAGTCTCAGAGAAACCACTGAGGATGCCACATCACAGTATGGGCGAAACGTCTGGTCATCTTGTAAATATTGTAGATAGTACCTTGACGCGGTTGTCACCGGAAACTGTAGATTCTAGAGTATTTATTTGTTTACAGTTTTCTAAGTTCTTTGTATAATCCTAAATACAAATTCAGCAAATATATGGAATTATTTACTGTCCATTCATCTAGGTAATATAGGATTATCTTAAAATACCAAATCCATTATTCTGTTGGACAGAGCTTGGCATGCCACAAGTGGCGATCTCAAAGTCTAGTGAATGATAGAAGCACTATAAATGAGTATCCATGACTCAGACACTAGCTTGTCTGTCAGGGTGCAAAGCCGTGGTTCATAGTATCACGTCACAAAAATATTGGTTAATACCAATATTAGTTTTGCTTCCTAGTATTGGAGGAGTAGAATAAATTTTATTGGCCAATATTTTCTGGTAAAATTAATTGGTTTGGGTGGCCACGTAGCCCCTGTGCCCCCCTGGATACGCTACTGCATGGGACCATATTCTTAGAATGTTTATTGTCTTCCAACGGCTTAGCCATTTAATTACAACGAACATTAAAAGTATAACATACATATTCTAATTGTGTTATATAACATTGATATAAAATATAAACAAATATGAAATCAGGTATAATAAACAAGTATGACAATAGTAATGGAAATTGCTAAAATGGACACAATTCAGCACAGAACTTATGATGGGGAAATTATTGATGTAGAGATTGAAGTGTAAAGATGTAGTTGATGAGTAGAAAAAGTCAATGTGGTTTGGAAGTGTGTAACCCAGATGCTGAATTCGTACCATGGGACTATTTGCGGTGTAGGAGGTAGTAACAGAGGGTTTTGCAAAGAGGGCTTTAGATCTTGTGCTAGAGGGTATTCTGAAGTGAATTCTCTCCAGGAGATCAGGGCAGTAAGATATTCCATTTACCAGCTTGTATATGAACAGCATATCCTGATTGAAGCGCCTTGATTCAAGGGAAGGAAGGTCCAAAAGTGAGGAACATATTGCACAGATACTTCAACTAGGCATCAAAGTTGACTCCAAGCTATCTTGGAAACCCCATGCCGACCAACTCTGCCAGAAATTAAGCTCAAGTCTCTACGTCATACGCAGAATCAACCAAGTGTGCAATCCAGATGTGGCCAGGGTTGTTTACTTTGCACTATTTGAGTCCCACCTCAGATACAGCATTGCAACGTGGGGAGGAACATCAAAAGCCAACCTAGAAAGAGTACTTGTTAAGCAAAAGAGAACAATTAGATGCCTGGCCAATCTAAACTACAGGGATAGCTGCCGAGAATCTTCCAAGAACCTAAAAATCCTCACAACAACTTCACTCTACATAAGAGAAGTCATCACCCACACCACCGCAACAACACAGCCAAGATACTGAGATATACACCACTACAACACCAGAAATACCACCAACTTTGCCCTCCCACAACATCATCAGAGCCTGTTTGAATGGAAGCCATCCTACAAAGGTGCTCTATACTTTCGTACATCTCGGTGGAACGGTATGCTCAATAAGACTTTCAACGGTGCTTTAATAAATTTTATAAAATATTCCGGAATCAAATTAATGTTTTTAGGGTTGCCATTGTAGGCATCATTTGCTCCTTCCGCTAAAACTACACTTGACTTAGCTGATAATGTATGAAGGTCATTTTGCAGGCTTAAATGTTGAGCATTTGGTTTCGTTAATCCAAAGATTTTAAATTTGTTTCCATAATTTATGTGTACAGATCTTGCTAGTCTCTTGATGCCTGATGTGGCTATCACCAACAATAACAATAATTTATCACACGAGCCTTTCCATTATTGGACAACTTATTTTTTTCTTTATTCTTCTTAAGAGTAGGCTTGATTCTCTCTCTCTCTCTCTCTCTCTCTCTCTCTCTCTCTCTCCCTCCCTCCCTCCCCCCTCTCTCTCTCTCCTCCCTCCCTCTGGGGGGAGAAGTCTGGGGTGTCCATGTTGGGTGGAAATCATTGTGCGGATGTTGTGTGGGGGAGATAACTGAGTATCAGGCTTGTCAATTAGCTGAAAATCAGACCAGCACTACGTGGATCGGATTCCACGTAAAGCTGTAGGTCCCTTAGTTGCCCTGGCTGTTGGGCTATTAATAAATTGCCCTTTCTGAGGAACAGTTGAATTCAGTTAGTAACCAGACTACACTCATCCTACACTCGTATAACCATTCATATTCGCCTTAAAATACCAACAACGTTGTGTCGGCGTCTCATATGTAAGAATATGATAATGATATGATCTATATTTATAAAAGAGGATGTTTGTATATATATATATATGTTTGAAGTTTATGCGCTGCCAAACCGTCCAACCGATCACCATGAAACTTTAGCATGTTGTCCTGTATACTCCCGAGATGGTTTTTGTGAAGTTTGATGCAGATCCGTCCACAGGGTCCTGCCCCACGGGCTCTTAAAGATCCCATGTTATTCAAATGGAGAATCTGATTTGTTTACAAAAAACATATGACTGTGTGGTTTAATGTAGTTTCACATGCCATAAGCAGATTGAAGTTCTCACAACAACAGTACTGTATATGTTTTGATTTATTGTAGTTCTACATTTCACCTTGAGAGTGTAGCACACACTACTTTTACTTGATCAGGTGATCTGTATTCGCTTGCTCGAGAGTAGGCTCACCAAAAAACCTTTACATTTATACACCAAATAAGAAGACCAAAAATATTGTTTACCCTCTTGCACTCATTTAATAAATAATGTTTTTTTTTTCTATAATTCGTTTTATTGCTTTATTTTGGTATGTCAATGAAAAATGAAAGGCGAGACAACGTCTGCCGGGTTCAGCTAGTATTATATAAAATTTAATGTTTCAAGTTGGAGAGGAAAATTTTTGAACTGTCAATTGAAATATTAAACAGCTGATTCTGATAAAATGGTTTAATGATGATTATGCAACACAGCAATGCTATAACAACTGGAATAAAATCTCTCACCAAATTTAATTTACTTATTTGATATTCTTAAATCTCATGGCATCACAATAAAAAATGAATTACTAATATCCTCAAATTTATTAGGGAAATCAGTCATATTAGTGTACGGTACCGGTACTGGTACTTAAGCTTAGATATTTCTGTCAGGTTTATGTAAAGACAACCCGTCTGTATGGAATCAACAATAAAACACTAAGTATGGAAGGAACTGTGGTGCACCTTTTCGTTATAATTATGCCTGAAACACCTCAAATGTGAAGGGGCCTTAACTTTGTGTGTATGCCTTAACTAATTAAAATTCACCGTAAGTTTCATAAATACTTCTTCTTATAATAATTATCAACAATAAAAAAAGAAATAATACTGTAAATGTTAGAATATTATGATAATAAAAAATATAGATATTTATTTCCTTCCGAATGGAATTTGAAAGAACAATCAGTAAATTGTATAATAAATTAGTATGCGCTTGATTATGAAGAGGAGCATATACATTGAGGTTTTATGGAAGATTTAAAACCTGCGCAGACGAACAAATATTGGGAAAAAAGTGTATATTATTTTAGATGTCTATGTCATTTACTATCAGTATCAAACAGATTATTCTGATTGAGTCCAAACCAGACGTTACGACGTTAGACAAATCTGTCAATGTGTACTGTCTTTTAGTCGGAGTATTCGTTGGTAGTAACCGATTGTCACTGTTTTAGCTGTGTATTAATCTTCACTAAATCTTGAAGTTACAAAATTGTCCCCCTGGTTCTAGTCCTTGATACAAATAGACAAGTATCCAAACTTCACTTTTGATGAGGATATTATTGTGAGAGAGTAGTAATAATTTTGAAACAATTGGATATTGATCACACTACTAAATTTCATTTGTGTTTGGTTAAGTTTATTTGACTAATTGTGGTATATACTACATAGCTCTGACAATGACAGAAAACATAATACGAGTGTGGTGTGATGGATGGTAAGTAGAATGTTTTATCAATTTTCAATTTAAACATTACACTACGATTTTACTAGGAGGCCTATTCAGTAAAGATTTTTCTAAATAACGTTTTGTCACTAATCCCGACTCCACAGAATTCAAACTTTAATAACTAGGCCTAGTATCCTTCATTGGTGGCTTTGACTACATACGATTTCAATGTTAAACCTATGTTTTAAGCCTAAGCAATAAAATGTATAGGGTAGTTAAATCTAGACGCTTCTGAAAATATGGTTTCTTGTTGAATAAGTGGTGAAACATGAGTTTATGGCAATTGAGGAGGTTGCTTTTAACTGCGGCAAATTCAGAAAAAAAGAAAATTGACAGTTAACTTGAAAAACTTAATTTATAAGACGTTGAAAAAACAACTTTTTAAAACTCGTTCTTTTTCAATGAACTTTTTTACAATTATTACACTTTTTCATGCTGAACAAAAATATATAATTGGTTTTTGCAGTAAAATTTTGTTGATACCTAACTCAACACAACATAACTGTCTATGTCTATATACAACAATTCTTAAATTGCATTAAATTCGTATGCTTGACCATTCCTCTGGCAGAAGTATATGCAAATTTGTTTTTGTGGTTAATCATAGCCTAGGCCTATTTCTTATATATCATTTTTCACTTCCAATGTTCGTATGGCCACTCATTGTTCATGTGATTTGCCTTGTTAGTTTTCATGTGATATCTTGAGAAATAAACGTCAATCAAAATAGTTTTAAAAACGCATAAAACAACAGAGGTAGGCATGTAGAAAAATTTTTTTCAAATAGTTTTTTAGTTATCATAATACGTATTGGTATATATATATATATATATATATATTAACGTCACACATCACAAATTTATTACTCAACAACTCACCATTTTCCATTCTTTTGTGAATCCCTCTGGTCTGAGGAAGGTGAGCGTGGTTCACCGAAATCGATCACCATAATATTTGTGCATTTTGTACTTGTATTGTAGTATATTTGTGCATTTTGTGCTTATATTGTAATAAATTTGTGTTGTGTGACATTTACTTGTACAGTATTATTTTTAATAATTTAGATTTTACAGTTTTTCCCTAAATCATTTTCTACAGAATATAAAGTATGCTATTTCCCCTGAAAATATAGGCCTGATTCTACACACTGGTGATAAAAAGTCAAGATTTTCTGGTAAAATCGGTCAAGATGCCCGCAAAATCTAAATTTTTTCCTAAAAACTTGGGGCATTCTAAAATGATGATATTTTGTTAGAAGACAGTGTGAGGGGTAACCAACAGGGATTTAGTGCCAATCCGGCTGGTTTAGGTTACGTAGCATCCGTGATCAGCTTGGGTAGCAACCATGATCAGCTTGGATAGTACCCTGGTCGGCTTGGGTTAGGTTAGGTTAGGATAGAATGTTTCTCGATTCAGCTCTAAAGCAGTCTTGTTAAGAAAAAACTCTGCGGGCATATAACCGATTTTGACAAGGTTTTCAAAGAATCTAGAAACTGCACAGATACCAAATGGTATTTATGCACTTTTAGAGGCTTTGCTCATCTTGACATTTTCATTATGAGTGTGTAGGATCAGTTATATTTTGTGTGGGTCTATTGAAATATCTGGTTTTTTTTGGCTGAATCGATTTTTGAACAATATTTCGGTCCATGACAATTATTTCACAAGATATTGTGGAAAAACTACCTTCGTGGCTAATCGTCTTTGGTGGCCATATGCACTATAGTAATAAATCTATGACTTATTACATAATTGTCATATATTTCCACTATAGGGATGGCCAGCAGGAGGTTTTCCCGGACACTTGATTTTAACACGGTCTGCTGGCCCCAAATTGGACCCTGGTCTTCACCTGAGTCATTCATTGTTAAAATTGTACACATTACAGTACAAAAAAAGGGTACTTTTAAAGAAGAATCATTCTTATCTATTTAAGATTGATACATAATACATTTTTCCTGAAATGTTATTGTTAATCATTAAACAAACCAACCACTCAGATCATTTAATATCAAAAACACAACCTGTCTGCATGTTGTTGATTGAAATGCCGTTCTATAACACAATATTATTCATTTTTCATTAGATACATCTTCCATTTGTTATTTCATCTCTCTGTCAGTCTTCAGTTCCAGTATATATTTTGTAATACATTATAGATACTAATAAACTATTTTTATTGCAAAATAAGTAAACAAAATATTGTTTTTCAGCTATGATATGGTACATTTTGGCCATGCCAATTCACTCCGACAGGCAAAAGCATTGGGTGATTATCTCATCGTTGGCATTCATACAGATGAGGAAATAACAAAACATAAAGGACCACCAGTTTTTACGCAAGAAGAACGGTGAGTAAAATTCATAATGGTTTTTTAGATTCAAAATAAGTTTTCACGAGGCAATATAACTTATTAGGTTATCAAATTCGTTTGATCAAATAATAATTACAGTAAAACAGAATGCCTGAAAAATCAGATCAATTCTTTGTTATTCACATTCCAACACTGAACTGTAAGGAAAGATAAGATTGTTACAGCACCGTTTACAATTTAGCCATCATTGGATGAGCATTTTAAAAAGGTTCCAATTGTTCTTCAACTGCGTTCCTGTTGTTCTATTTACCTTCAAATTAAGATGGAAAATGTGTTGTGGTCTGTTTACGTGTATATCCATAAAAAAACTTGTAAATAAAGCTTTTACGTTTAATCTCTTACATACATGGATAACTTGAATGGTTCTTTAAAGTTTGTCAAAAAATTTCAACTAAATTACCTCAAATCAGCCACAGCAATTTAACAAATATTAACTAATTGACTATATTTCTAAACTGGTTAAAGTAAGAAAATTTGATTAGAACAATGAGTAAAACAATAAAATAACACACCAAATAAAATACGTTAATACATCATAAATTACTTAGTAGTGTAGGCTGTTTAACACAACAACAAGAACTAGAGAGGGATTTGGTCTGTATCAAATTGAAGTGAACTATTTACACATTCCAACTTTTAACACATCCACGCAACATCACATTTTAATGCCGGCTGGCTTCAACCACCAATCTCATCGAGTCTTAGCGATGTCTCATTTACAAACTCCAACTTGCATTTGAATTCATATTGTAACAACCACATCGTTACAATTTGTAGCAGCCAGAGAGCGTTTTTTAACCATCTTCATTCAACAGTTCATTGTAGATGTTTTTGTAAATTATCGCTTAGTGGATCAATTTGAGAATTTGTGAAAAATAGTTAAAATCTAGTGCATTTATATTTTTATGAGTACGGGTGAAGTATGCATTTGTAGGTTTATGGAAGATTTGGTGTTTTTAGAGTTTACCATTCTAGGAGAAAAATTAAAAAGATTGAAATAGAGAATTATAAGAATTTATTTCCATCGTTCAAGTATCAAAGATTTCCTCTATTACATGTACACAGTCTTAAAATAATAAAATTACTGCAGAAATCTATTTTTTCTGACTAAGTCAGTTTATAACTGGACAACTCAGTCTACACCATTTATGAATTCTAGAGTACTGCAATGAAGGTTACCACCTTGACATCAACATTATAACCTATTAGCTCTGTAACTTCATACTTTTGTAACTTTGTTGACTTGAATCCATTTCTTGAAATTATTGGATATGTAATGAGAAAATAAAATAAATAAATATTAATTAATTTCAAAATACTGTTATTTTATAAAAATGTTTTCCATCATAGTTTGAGAAAATTTAGGGGATTTGGTTTTTGTTTTAATTATATAACTGTACTTAGATTTTTAGAACAAATTACTTAGATAACTGCCCCCTGAAAAAGAAATATTTTGTTTTTACCAAAACCTTTAAACTTATCACTTATAAAAATTACTAGCCGTACCCACCCGCTTCGCCGGTCATAATATTGAGTTTGATTTAGAACCTAATAGCTGAAAGAATTCGAGCATTTTTGCTTCTTCTACCAATATTAGATTTTTTAGGAGGCATGTCATAAAAAGTAAACTGCAAAACAAATAATTATTTATTTTTTATTTTCACCTTTCACCACATGTTTTAATTACCGAGGAAAAAAGGTTAACACCAAATACAGATCATCTGATCAAGTAAAAGTAGTGTGTGCTACACTCTCAAGGTGAAATGTAGAACTACAATAAATCAAAACATATACAGTACTGTTGTTGTGAGAACTTCAATCTGCTTATGGCATGTGAAACTACATTAAACCACACAGTCATATGTTTTTTGTAAACAATTCAGATTCTCCATTTGAATAACATGGGATCTTTAGGAGCCCGTGGGGCGGGACGTTGTGGACGGATCTGCATCAAACTTCACAGAAACCATCTCGGGAGTATACAGGACAACATCCTAAAGTTTCATGGCGATCAGTTGGATGGTTTGGCAGCGCATAAACTTCAAACATATATATATATTCATACAAACATCCTCTTTTACAAATATAGATTATGCCTCTTAAGCATTATGCTATTTCATATTGAAGCCAGTCTCATTTATTTATGTACAACAAACAATAATATTTTTTTTCACTAAAAAAAGAGAGGCTGATCTCCTTCTTAATCTTACTCCGCCCATTCCCAATAGACTGTTTATCTGTTGGAGGAACTTATTCATACAAGAGTAAGGGGGCAAACCAGTATAGTAAAAGGTGGATGTTGCTGATAAATATTTCAGTTTAGGTCAAATGTGAACCAGTTCCATCTTTAACCCAGGCTCAACATTTTGATGCCTTTGACCGCTCGGCCAAATTATTAAATTATTAATAAAAAAGAGCTTTATATTAGTTGAACAATTTAAAAGAAATATATTTCAGTTTATAATATCTACATTCTTTTAAATATTGACTAGTTAGCTACTTGTACAGTAGAACCTCGATATTTCGACATTCAATACTTCGACAGTCGTTATAGTTCGACACCGGTAATGGTGACACAGCGTTTCAAAGCTGTTGTTGTGTGCAGGTTGTGTGCGAGTCAGGCCAGTTCAGATCAATGAAATAACACCATCAAAGTAAATCAGTTAAAATTACGAATATTTGGACATTTAGTTACTGTACCTTCTAAGTACTCTACTGTCCATACTTTAATAACTACTATTGTAACTACATACCAATTCAGTAGAGTATACATTGTTACAGAAATGTATGGCTTTTTTTTCTTTTGTTAAGTTGTTAACGATTCATGAAGAAAATACACTACAATTTCTTCATAAAAATAATTTTTGTTGTTTTATGTTTACCATATATTCCTTATAGTTTGACATCAAATCAAATAAAAAATTCTTTATTTGTGTTGTACTATACATACAGAAATAGTGTCATATCTAATTTCGCTAAGATTAATACATATATATATATATATATATATATATATACATACATATATACATACACACACACATATACACATACATACACACATTATATTCATTTCCACTTCACTGTTACATATTATCATACATCATTTAATCAATTGATAGCTAAAATACTAATTTAGCATTATTAAACTAGTATGTTACATTATTCTATGTTAATTTATATTTAAATATTAACCATACTCAAGTATAAAATACTCGTTTCCATTAACATTGAATAGATATTACCAAACTTGCATGAATGTATAGTAGCCTATTCAAAAAATAAAAATTGACCATTCAATCAAAAACTGTCTTTAATCGTTTTTCCAAAACTCAGCTAATGAGTAACAACTCTTCTTCAGAAGAAATTCTTTAAGTGTTTTTTTAAAAGAAGTGCTATTTATCTGATTTTTTACAGTAATTGGTAAGTGATTAAAAAATTTAACTCCCATATGAGATGCTTTTTTTGTATAGAAACTAAGATTATGTTGGGAGGTGTCAAATTGGTTCTGGTTCTGAGTGTTATAAGAATGAATGTTACTCCTTAAAATAATAAAGTTTTGTAATTGATCGTTTACTCTAACTATGTAGTCAAGTATGTACTGGTCATATACGGTTAGGATATCCAAATGCGAAAAACAATTCTTTACTGAAGTATCATATTCTAATTTCAACATTATTCTAATTGCCTTTTTTTGAAGAATTAAAATGTGATCAAGGTTTCTCTTTGAAGTCCCCCCATAAACTGCAAGACCGTATGATATATGTGAATGGATGTGAGTGAAATAAATCGATTTTAATGTATCTAGTTCACAGAACAAGGACATTCTTTTTAAAATATATAACCCTGAAGAAATTTTTTTTGTTATACATTGTATATGGCTGTCCCAACTAAGATTGCTGTCAATTGATAACCCTAAAAACTTTGTGCAGTTAATTTGTTCGATTTCTTTAGAAATAGAAAAAGTACATTTCGATACTTCGACACCCCTGTAGTCCACAAAGTTTTACCTATTGAGGTTTTACTGTAGTTAAAAAATAAATGTAAGTATGAATTATGTCAATAGAAAAGTGTTAAACTTTACGAGGTAAAAGAGGTAAACTTTGTCAGTTGTTGATAACTGAAAATTATAATTTCAAAACTCCAGTAATACTGTATCAAAGTCAGTAGCAAAATAAGGAAACGTGTCACTGAAGGGGTTTTTCTAGGCTGTGCCACTTCTTTCAGAAAGCAAGCTATCTTCCTTTGTCGTGTGACTAATTTGGTGAAAGCAGGACTAATTCAGTTTGGCAAATCCAACATTATACGTGAAATTGCTTGTTGACTGCTAAAAATTCCTTTACACTTGTGATTCTTACGAGATCAACATTTCTTTTATTTTCGATAAATTCTGGAAAGAAAAAATGTAAAAATCATGTTTCATTACTTGGTTATGTATTATTTATTCCAGTAAATATTCAAATAAAATCAGCATGCACCAAAACATTTATCTTGCATTACTGTTTACTAATTATTTATTATTTAATGTTCTAATTTATGAATATAGGAAGCATATAATTCATTCAGGGGAAAAGATTCTTTTTTCATATTTAACTCTTATAGTGCCGGGAATCGCTGTCAGTGACGCCCCTTACTAGTGCGAGAAATGCTAGCGTCGCTGTGAGAGACGAGATCTGTACTTGTTATAGTGCATCGTTATGTTTTATTAAATGGCCGCCAGAATAATACCAGACGATTTGCCAATGACCGCTGCACGCAGTTTCGCTCTTGGACTGTGTCTAGATAACGTTACTGTTCCGTGACAGACACTAACTATTAGGTATAACTATTATGTCGCTTAGCAACCAATTTGTTATGTTTTAGTTATAATTTTGTAAAGAAATAATTTTAGAAGTATAGTAAATGAAATGATATGTATTGGTTCAGTTTTAAATGCTCTATGAAATGCCGTTCAGGACAATATTCTAAAATAAAATTATAACTAACATACGGAACTTCAAACTTTAAAAAAAATTAAAAAACATTTTTTTCTCAAGGTTTAAAAAAAAAAAATTAAATTTATTACAAAGAAAGGTTAAATATATATACATAGCTCTATAGACCACTTATTGCTCTTTCATTTAAAAAATAATTTATATAAATATGACTAAAAACATGGATTCTATAAATTTTTACCTGGAACCTTACATTTTTGCCAAAATTAGCCTGGCACTTTTTGCATAGGAAATGCAAAAATGGCCCGGCACTATAAGGGTTAAACATGTCAAGCAATTTGTTTTGTTAATTTTTTTGTCGTTATTTTGGATTTTGTACTGTTGTTGGTCTCAGTATGATTATTGTTCGCTACTAATGCATAATTGAGTAATGATTCATAGCACTGCATCTGCTTTTCTAATTATCTAATTGCTGTTGCATTTTTAACAACTGTAGAGAAAGAATGTCATGTTTGTTAAGTTGAGCTGATAATCATAACTTGCAAGATGATAAGGGATTCCCAGCAAATTTGGTGTTCAATTCAAGACGGAATAAAAATGTATTACATTCTCTTCAAATATTTGTATTAACATCTTCAACTGAAGTCATTGACTTTTCAAGTAATTGGCTAGAGGTGTCGTTGATATCACACAACTAAGAAAAAATTGTTAGCTATTTCTCTTAAAAATATATTGCTTTAGGGTTTTTATCCATATTATGAATAATTGTATTCTTGGTAGTAGTTATCTAATAATAAATATATGTCTAATATGAATAAATATCTTTTTATTTGAGCCTTTGGAGGCAAACTACCAATCTATCGGAAGCTATACAATAATTTTTTAAAAACAGATTTTGATTAAATTTTTTTACTTAAATAACCAAGGCATCGTAATACAGCTTCTTAAGTTAAAGGTTCTCAGTTCGATCCCAGTCAGAGTTGTAATGCATTTTGAAAGGGATCAGCTGATAACCACTGGCTGTTCATTTGTCATTGGGCAATTAATTAATGACACTTTCTAAGGAATAGTCGGCCTTAGTTTGTGACAATGACTACATTCGCTAATCATACTCATTCAAAATCCATATTCGCCCATATCTTGACAATCGGCGTTTTAAGAAGAATAAATAAATAAATGTAATTGATTTTATAATAATATATTACTTTAATTTTGAATAAATGACCCTTTTTGATATTGCCAGAATTTAATCTAAGATACACTGAAAATCAAATAACAATCAGAATCATAATAACTAGTTTGTAACAGATCAAAAAGAACTCCTAAGGCATAAATCAATATTAAGAAATAGCTTGAGTTCTCAAGTTTAGGCATTAATAATCATTGACCTGTTTTAAAAATAAAATTAAGCTATACAATTTTAAAAGCTTTCTTTATATTTATTGTACTGTTTAAAGTTTTTATCTTTGTTTTTCAGATATAAACTTATAAAATTTTGATAGTTTATCTGTTTAACTTATGAAAAAGGCAAACACTCAGCAATATTGCACATTATTTCCTCAGATATGTCATTTCCATAATGCCGCCACCGCCATCAACTTGCATGAGTAGGAGTCTAACTTTGCACAGCTGGTCCAGCAGTGCACTTTATTTCGCTGTACTTTAGATTTTGAGTATGCAACACTATTAAGATCAACAAAGTTATATTTTATGATTTACTGCATAATGTTCATAACCCCTAACCTGTAGATACCTTTGTACGCCCGCGATTGGTCTGATATACATATTATGGTAAAGATCCTATTTGTTATTCGTATTTACTTATGTTTTAATAATGTATTTAAAATTCATTGTGAGTGTAATAAAAGGTATCTAATTTTAAATATGCTTTTAGCATGTGTTCATTTTGAATTATGATTTAGGCCCTCTTCAACTTTTTCCATCCAATCAAAACCAAACATTAATCAAAATCATTTCATTGTCATGTATATAAATCCACAGATCATTGAGAAATACATTATTACAGCTATTTATGGTGGCCAGTACAGTTCCAACACAAAGTAATAATAAAAACTAAACAGTCATATTAAAATTCTAGTATCAACAGCAACAATCTACGAGGGCGGTTCAATAAGTCCTTAGAAAATACAAGATAAGTCGCAAAAAGTATCAATATTGTTTTATTTTTATTTACTATCATCTGTTGCTTGACAACTGTGAAAGTTTCAGTTGATTTCATCAGCTGATTTCATTGTTGTCGTTGATTGAATCAGGAAAGGTTTGTTTATTTAGAATGATGGACACAAGTGAGTTTCGTGCTGTGATTAAATACTTTCATTTGAAAGGCTTAACACCGAAGGAAATCAAAGTTGAGTTGGATGCTGTTCATGGTACATCTGCTCCTGTGTTGGCAACTGTTTATAACTGGGTAAACGAGTTTAAACGTGGCCGTACATCCACAAAAGATGAACATCGTTCAGGGCGCCCAGTGGAAGTGACAACCCCAGAAATGGTTGACAAAATCCACGATATGGTTTTGAGTGATCGGCGAATCAATGTGCGTGAAATAGTTGAAGCTACAGGCATATCACAAGGCACAGTGTTCACAATTTTGCATGAAAAATTAAATGTGAAAAAACTCTCTGCAAGATGGGTGCCGCGCTTGCTCACAGAGGAGAATAAACGCATTCGTGTGGTTTATTCTAAGGCTGTCTTGACAGTATTACGTCGCAATTATGGTGAGTTTCTGCGTCGATACATAACTGTAGATGAAACATGGATCCACCACTACACTCCAGAGTCAAAGGAACAGTCGAAAAAGTGGGTTTTTGATGACGAACGGGCTCCAAAGAAGGCAAAGACAGTGTAATCCGCCGGCCAAGTTATGTCCACAGTTTTTTGGGATGCACAAGGAGTAATCTGCATTGATTACTTGGAAAAGGGAAAAACGATAACTGGAGAATATTATGCATCGTTATTGGACCGACTAAATGAAGAAATCAAGACAAAACGTCCGCACTTGAAAAAGAAAAAAGTTCTTCTGCATCAAGACAATGCACGTGTACACACCTGCGCAGTTGCCATGGCAAAAATAGTGGAATTAAAGTATGAGTTGTTACCACATCCACCTTATTCACCAGATTTAGCCCCCAGTGACTTTTTCTTATTTCCAAACCTGAAAAAATGGCTCGGTGGACAAATTTTTATGTCAAACGAAGAAGTGATTGCCCAAACGGATGCCTATTTTGAGGAATTGCCAAAATCCTACTTTTTAAATGGCTTATCCATGTTAGAGAAACGCCTAATGAAGTGTATAGAGCTAAAAGGAGATTATGTTGAGAAATAAACAATAGTTTACCCGAAAAAATGTCTTTTTCTATCTTATTCTAAGGACTTATTGAACCGCCCTCGTATTAAAAAGTAATAGAATTGAAATATTATATGATATTGCTTTGCTTGTTATTTGAATAAGAATCCTTATGGTAAATACCACTGTACGTGTATGGATGGGTGGGTCAGTACTACTCTACGTGTATGGGTGGGAGGGTCAGTACTACTGTACGTGTATGGGTGAGTGGGTGAGTCAGTACCACTGTACGTGTATGGGTGGGAGGGTCAGTACTACTGTACGTGTATGGGTGAGTGGGTGAGTCAGTACCACTGTACGTGTATGGGTGGGTGGGTCAGTATCACTGTACGTGTATAGGTGAGCGAGTGGGTGAGTACTAGTAGTTCAACAAATTGTTTAGGTAAAGAAAATAAAAATAAAAAGAATAAGAAGATTAAAATAAACCCGGTTTTATGGAAAAGAATTCTTCCAGTGAATAAAAAGGATTGTCAATAAGCCACAAATAGCATTTCTGAAAAAAAACTGTTCACGCTTTTGAACTAAATGTAACAAATGATTGTATACTTTCTTTCAGCGAAACTATGGAATGACTTTTTAAAGTTTTACTTAGTCTGTTGAATTTTATCATTACTTAATTCTTATTTCTTGTATCATGCGAATACAACGGGCTTTACTAAATTTGGATTTTGAAAAATGTTTAATTAAATCAAACAAATACAAATTAGTAACAGTTGAAATGTTAGGAATTCCAAAAAGAGGTAATAGTATTCTGAGCTATGTGTTTTAGATATTATTTTTATGGATATCTTTTGGAATTCTTATGGATTTGGAGAGCTAGTATATCATTAATCTTTTGGATTGCCCCACACAACCAGTTCATACGTGAGTATTGACTGCAAAAATGCAAAATAGGCAGTTTTGAAATAATTGGCCTGGACATATAAGGTAAGACGCCTGAGGAGATAAATAAGTCCTGACAACTTAGATGAAATATAATTAATATGAGAATCCCAATTCATATTTTTGTCAATAAACACTCCCAGAAATTTTACACTGTCTGAGAGGTTGGTATAGATTCGACTGTCAACCGGTCGAAACAGCATTGGGTCATATGCTGTTAAACTATGTTCATACATTACATCTTGTTTACTTTTCTGAGACATCTAAATATAGTTTTGGTCTTTGTGTTTATGGAGCTTACAAAAGGCACTTCTTGATGAGATTTTGAAAATATAGAAACAGACCACAAAGTTAATCTTAGGTTAGATTACAGAAACGTTGTAAACAAAGTTTTCTTGGAATTGAAAATAATGGCAATTTATAGTTTTTATTTTTAAATACAATTTTTAAATCAGGGTACATAAAAAAACCCTTCAAAACTTTGGGATATGAATACTTACATGAAAACCAAGAAAAAGATGTCATATAAATAGACATGCGTCTTAAAACGCTTAGTTTTCCGTCTGTCTGTTTGAATGTGTATTTTACACTAATTTATCATATCTTAACAACCCCTCAAGATATTATCTTCAAACCCCGTACATGTATGAGGAATAATAAGACCTAATTCAGTATAGAATATCGGATTCTTACTTTATACCATTTCAAAATGGTGGCTATTTTTAGTTTTCCAAGCCTAATATCTTAAAAAGTATTAATTTAAAAAAAAAACCCACTAGGTGCAAAAAATTCCAAAATTTAATTTCCTTAAATATGGTATAAAGATTATTAAGATCGGATCATTAATAACTGATAAGTTGTAGTTTTTGTAATAGAGTACATGCTAATTTGATAAAATTGCAACTGCATTAGCAAGTACTTACAATTTGTACTTTATGTTTAGAAGTACACACAAAGTAACAGAATACGGTTAATGTTTGTTATGTTTCTTTACTAGTCTTTTTCAAACTGTTACAAGGTTGTCGCATAATTTAGTAATGACTTCAAAATGACATAAGAACATCCTGGTATGGTAAGAACAAGATGCTCTCAAGGATATAAACTTCTGATCCTGTTTAACACCTGTGAGCTTGTAGTATTATTACCTGTAAACAACTGAGATTCATTAAATACTGAATATTAGGAGACTTTTCTTTTTAAAACATCACTTTTTTTCAACTTTTAACCTGTACTACAATTTGTCAAGTGATAAGTTTATTAGTCTGTCTATTGTCAAAGAATTCTTAAATGGCAAAAATCTTCTTACCTTAAGTAAATATAATTTTATCTCTTTTTGTACGAAATAAACAAGAAACAAAATAAACCCACAAATAGTATTAAATAATGAAATAATAGAACTAGTTGCTGTTACACAATTTTTAGGTCTTTTCATTGATGAAAACCTAAGTTGGGATAAGCATAGTGATCAGGTTATAGGTAAAATTTCAACAGACTTATTTGGGTTGAGACAAATGGCAAAGTGCTGTAATCTAGAAAAAACAATATATTTTGCTTTAGTTCATGTACATCTAGCTTATAGAATAAGTATATAAGGAGCTAAAAAAAAAAAAAATAATATACTTGGATAACATTTTAGTCAAAAAAAATAAACCTTAAGAATTATTTGCAAGTTAAAAAGAGAGGACTCCAGTTACAAATATCTTTGCTGATTTGGGAATACTGACGGTAAATGGTCTTTTTATTTTAGAAACTATGGCTTATGTAAAACAGAACTTTTTTCCAATGTCAAATAACCATATTTATAATACTAGAATAAGTAGACAGGTTGAAACATAAATTAGAATGAACAAAAAAAAAATACTAGGTTTAAAAGACAACGTTTTTGCATAAATTACCAAAGCATATCACTATAGAAAGTAACTTTTGTAAATTTAAAGCTATAGCCAAAGAACATTTGATGTAGTTAGCCTTATATTCTATAGGTGAATATTTACAAAGTTAGTGGTAGATCCCTACTGTAATAAGGAATTAAGGAGGGCCAATGATTTTATGTATTTTATTAGTTTTAGAAGAAATAATGTATTTTCATTATTTATAAGATGACACTACAGGACAACCTCGATTATCCGGCTTCGCTTTATCCGGCAGTCCAATCATCCAGTTCGACAAGTAGATGGCGATACAAATTATTTACATGATACAATTACAGTTAATCGGAAGCGTCTCAGTTTTCAAACGCAAATATCATACACAAGTGATTCGGTTTTGCATTTCGCAAATTGCAGGCGCTGTATTGACTGACTAGTGACTACCCTCTCTTGACAAGCGGTCGCTTGTTACTGCCTAATAATTTAATAATACTCCTGAAGATTCGAGCTGGCTATGTTGTTTACTTTTGTTCATTGTGGCTGGCTGGAAGAGTCCATTTTGCGAGTGAGGGAAGTTGGAACTGGAAACATTCATTTTACTTACACAATTTTATGTACAGTACACATAATTTGCAGTTACATAACTGTACATATTTTTTTATTCAGTCGGAGTTAAAATTAAATTTAAGTATAAGATTTAATATTTAAGTAAACATATATAATTTATATAACATTTACATTAGAATTTTTGATAGCCTGAATAAAACACAATTGTATTTTTAAATATCTTTCGTATTGTTTTGTAAAGCAGCGTCAAAGTTGGCGATCATGATAAACATTCTTCGTTTCATTACAATAGCTGCAGAGCGTGTTTCGTCACGTGCAATTGTAGGCACCCCGCTTACCCGTGCTGTCTGTTATCAGGTACTAAACGTGATTCTTCAACAAAACCAAGTTATTTATGACTTATTTTTATCCGGCTTTTATCGTATCCGGCTTGACCTTCGCCACATTAGGCCGGATAATCGAGATTGTAATGTATTTGAAGTACTTTTGTAAACATAATGTATTGTTGTACTTTTGTAGATGAATAAAAGTTTAAATCTTGAAGTTTAGTTTTGTTAATGCTATTAATATACACTGCTTTGTCATTTGTTTATTCAGCTGCTGAATACAGTGCTCTTGTTTGGCTAAATAGCGTGCATACTAAAGTGATTGATGTCGAACTTAATAGGGTCATGAGAGCTATTAGTGGCACTTTCATGGCAACTTCACTACCTTGGCTCCCTTTGCTGTGCAATATAGTTCCTCCAGAGATAAGACGTCAGGAGGCACTACTTAAAGAATTCAATAGGATCTTGAATATCCCACATTTTCCCATTAACCAGGATCTCCCACGTCAGAATGGTCACTTAAAATCTCGAAACCCACCTCTATGTACTGCTTTCCAGTTTAGCAGACAAACTTTCTCGCCGAAATACTAGCTGGGCTATAGCGTGGGACTTGATGGACGAAATAAGTTCCTTATTAACGATCTGTCAATACCTGTAGGTAGGATGAACCTCCCTCGTAGGGAGTGGACATCATTGAATCGGTTCCGAAGTGGATGGGGCATATGTAACTACTGGAAATAAAAATTTATTGACAGTCGATCAGTCATGTGACTGCGGGGAGTCTCTCCAAACAATGGATCACATAGTTTCAGAGTGTCCCTTGCGCTGTTTTACGGAGGGATTAGTTGGCATAAATAGAATCAGTGAGTAAGGTCTCAAATGGCTTGATGGATTGGATTTAGTTTTGTGACAGGAGATCACTTGTTATTTATTTATTTAATTTTAATTTTTATTATAGTCTAATGACAATGGAGTTTTTCCAAGTATAAAACACAGCTATTGTATAATTTTAAATTTTAAAAATGCTGGTTTTTATTATTGACTGACTCGTCAATATATTTTTTAGATATTAGTACCAAACTAGAAAAAAAGCTGAAAGAAAAATTAACTAAAACATGTAAGTTAGTTCAGTTTGTTTATTGTTGTTATTGAATTGAAGAGATTTTTGTTAAAAAAATATAGAAATAACATATTCACAAATTGTAGCCAGATTAATATGTATTATAATTTTAAGTTAAAGTAAATACTAATCAGATTATAATACTGTCTATCGTCGCAAAGATTGACAACAATTGGAGTTAGGAAATATTTAGCATGAGATTACAATATTCTAACAATTGAACTATTTTATTTTATGCTAAAATTGAATTTTTCACTTATAAAAAAAGACACTTTTTTCAGTTTAGAGGAGAAAATGTAATGTATTATGAATTTTTTTGTTATAACTTTTCAAACTAAATTTAGGATCAATCCATATGAATTGATCTAATGATGGTTGGTTGACCATTTTAAAATATTTTCATTTTTTAAATGTTATTACCATACTCATAAGAGGTTCATAAATGGTTTTTAAAGAATTTTACCTTTTACCATTTATGCGTGGCAGCCATTTTTGTTAACGAAAATCCGGCGATTTTTGACTTTGCAGACATTAGTGATAAATTTATCATCTCTGGATCGGATTATGCTACAACTTTAAAACTAACCCCATTCTTTTCAGAAAGATCTCTCCTACAATAATTGTAATCATCTTTAAAACCCCAAATGCAAAGTTTTATTCCCAAAATAGCCTCCAAAGTTTGGTGTTAAAAATTGAGAAATCTCACTTTTTGGGAGCTTAAAAACAAAGAAGGGGTGATTTATCATAGTTCAAACTTTTTGTTCAGTTAGATGGCATAGTTACTCAGATAAAATAAAGTTTAAGCCTTATAAAACGGTTCCTTAATTTTTTATGAATTTTTGAAATTGAAATAAAAAAAAAATTTCCCCATATCTCTGGTGGGACAGGATGTAAAAAATCTGATTTTTGCACAGCATTTACATGTATATGATACTAAAGTAGTGTAGGAATTTCAACGTTGATATTTGACTCGGAGTAAAGTTATGAATTTTCAAAAGTAAAGAAAAAAACACATTTTCGCCAATTTAATGTGATCTAAAGAAGGTGTTATTGGATACTATGTTAAGTTAAGATGGAATGTTGTTATTTATTAATATGTATAGAAGGTCTCAAAATAAGCAATAGTGAAAGATATAATTTTAAAAATTTCTTAAAATATCTGAAACCTTTCCACATATTTTACGTTTACCTCACCTTATTCTAACTCATATAATTGTTTATAAGCACACTTATATTTTCGGATAGCTTTTGTGGAATAGAATACGATCTTCCAGTAGCTGTGGTAAGTTCAAGGACTGGAAGCTTTTCTGTGCAAAAATCTTTAGTGGGATCCAAACTATATCGCTGGTTGATTTTTGAAACTATGTTCGTGGTCCAGCTGGTTGATGAAACTTCACAAACACATAATTATTTTCCTAACATACTTTTTCTGCAAACCACTACTGTTCAATACAAACATATGGGCATGTAACAATCTAATTTACTCTTGACGTAAATGAAGCAATTTTATTGACACTGTGATCTTCATAAATGGCTATTTCTGATGTGACATAGCACCTAATTATGTTTTCTGAAATGCTATAAAGTGTATAAAATCTCCTTATACCTTTTCTAATAGACAGTTATCAAGTATATTGATAATTGTTTTCTTTCTTAACAAGGAAAGAGATTTTGAAAAACAGTTGGGGCACAGAGATTTTCCAGGGATTGTTTAAGTTTCGATGCAGCCTCATTTAGATTTAACAAGGATAAATAAATGGATCAACTTTTATTTTTTTCTTAGGCCCTTAGAAAGGTTTTTTATGAACTTTTAATGGGTCAGAGTATTATTTACCAAAACTATGGTTGTATTTTAATGTGCATTTTTTTTTCATGGTACTCACGTATTCTTGACATTAAAGGAGAACTTATTATAAATTTAAACAACTTTTCAATATTTTCTATAAACTCATTTAAATGTTTCAGAGTTTTTGAAATTGGACCATAAGAAGATTTGTAAAAATCTTACTAACTACATTTTTCAATAGTTTAAAAATAAAATAAAATGTATGTACAAGTTTAGACAGAATGTAATATACAATAAAGCTGTAAATTTGGCAATTAAATATTGCATTCACTTAATATAGTATGCAGCTACACACACACGCCCGCAGGCGCGCACACACACACACACGCACGCACGCGCGCGCACACACGCACGTGCGCACACAGACAAACACGCGTACACGCACACACACGCGTGTGCACACACAGACAAACACACACACACAAACGCACACACACACACACACACACACACAAACACACGCTCTCACATACACACACACACACACACACACACACACACACACACACAGGCCCTGATACTTTGATATAAATTTTTATCTTATGATAAAATTTTACAAACGTGGCTAAAATATTATTTATAAGATACAGAGGTCAACAAGCCATTATATTAGAGTTGGGTCAAATAAACAAATCAAATAAATTAACAACAGGCGACAACACACAAGAGAATTGTCTCATGCATACTTAATAAAACATGTATTTTTATATCATTATCGAGAATTGTTTGTTGTGTGAAAAACTACTTTCGCTATTTGACATCATATTTATAAATAATATCTATCTAGGAATATGATAAAGTTCTAAGCACCTAATAAGACATTCATTGAAGGCTAATGACTTCAGTATAGCCAAATCCGAACTTCAATCTGTAATTGCTATTGTATTAATATTGTAATTCATTGTTTTATTGTTGTTATTAATTGTTATTTGAATACTAAATAATGATTTAATTTAATCGTTCTAAGCTTGATTCGTTGGTGTTAATCAAATCAACTAATGGTCACTGCAGCTAATAACACAATGGGTGGGGCTTGCTGCTGCGCCGCCAGCACGCTGCCTCTCGTCAACGTGGTTGCTATGACACTTTTTAAATGGAATTACACAGAGTAGAAAGAGTAGTTATCTCTATTAGTATCATCATTGTTATATCTAATTACGATAACTGAATGCCATGCGTGCCTCACTACTTTCTCTACTACAAGTGTGCCGAGTAATGTCATTTTAGGTTAGGTATTTGATTACTTTCCATTACTTAAGAGGCAGCTAAAGTAATCTGGCCTTATTTTGTTGTTTGATTTATAAAACCGCGTAGTCTAGGGAACTGAACATGTATGAGCTTTTTAGATAAAGTCATTGAATTAATATTGTATTTTATATAGGCCTAAGAGGTCAAATATAAGATAAAATAATGGTTCCAACTTTGCCTCTGAAATTAAAACTTTTTCATTTCATTTACACTAAATGGTTGCAATCGGTTAAAAAGGATTGTAAACAGAACGTTCATAATGAGGCAGTTGATAATATCGATTTGCTTATACGCAGTGTTTCATGGCTGACAATTTATGGAAGGGAATGAATACTTGAACTGAGTCAAGGAGTCCAAATAAAAGGAATTGATACCAATCACTCTTCAATATATGATATTTACTTACATGTCAAGGTAAATTGAAACTTCCATCATAGTAAGCAATTTTAAAATTGACTCAGTAATCTCATAGTTGGACTTTGACAATGTGACGAATGGCCAGTATAAAGTAAGCTACAACAATGGGTACGAACCTATACTTAAAACTTTCAATATTATTTGAAAATTTACTTGGAACTAGTGTTTTTTCTTTAACTAACTCTAATATAAGTTACACTAAAATAGTATATTCTTGCATTTTACTTGCAGTACAAGCGTTGTACTTAATATATTTATTTGTTGCGTCCTACCAGTCAGTCTTTGGAGTTAAGGGTTGGGATATGTTATTAAATAGGGTTTTCAGAACAGTTATTATAATTTACACTCTATCCCTGGAATTGTACAGTCCACAGACTAAAAAAACAGTTATTTTGAACCTGATTGAAATTGAAAGACTGTTAAGTGGAGTCAATCTTAAGGCACCTGGAAAAGTAACCGAGACAGTTATAGCCATTGGATTTGGAATTTTAGGCATGAGTAACATATTTGTTTCTGCCTTATGGTCATATACTGCCATTCAATCAGGTTACGACTTGTTTCCATTTTTAATGAATGTTTACTGGAATGCCTTCAAATCTTCCCAGTGGTTTGGATGTGTATTACTATTCAATAAAATGCTTACAGTTCAACAATTGGTGAATGACGAACTGAACAATATTCACCGGCAGTTTGTAGAAGACACCCTACCAGTTCAGACAAGGCCTTATGTCATTCAAAGACGAGTCGCTTGGGCGGAAAACACTGAACAGAACCGAAAGAACTGCTCGTTTTTTAGAGCCATCCAGGGTGAGTTGAATCGTATAGAAAAAGAACTTTACAAAACGTATTGGGTCTTTATAGGGGGTTTAGCTATATTCATGGCTATTTTCACACCAGCAATAATGCTATACCCACACTGGCAGGATTTAGCATCAAAATTACAGATTTTCGTTCTTATTTATTACTGGATAGTAATAATCACAATAGTATTTATCAACAAAAATGTCTGCCACAAGAAAGAATCAGCTGCTGATAAAATTGCTCTGATCTTGGGAGCTGATGTAGGGGATGAAGTCAAGCGATCAGTGAGACACCAGCTGTCCTTACATCACACTTGTGAGCCGTTCAGCTGCATCCTGTTCGACGTGGACCTTTCTTTGTTAGTCACCATCGTGGAAACTGCGCTACTGGTTGTTTCAATTACAAGTACAACCACAGATAACTAATTCTACCCAGATAGCTCATCCTTATGCTAAAGAGTGTTGACAAAACGTTCATAGTGTGTGAACTGTCCGCTTTTAAGAGCGTCGAGCGGCTATGAATTGGACAGTGTTGCCAGATTGAATTCAGTCAACACACACGTGCATCTCGTTCAGTTTAATTAGCTAGAAGAGAGGGAGGCAGATCAGTGTGGCAACGTCGGACCTCAATTAAAATCTCATGGTTAACTGAACACTATTTCTTAGAGTAAATGAAAATATTCTTATTGATGTATATAATTTAAAGAAGCTATTAAATAAATTAAAATATTGTTTGTTCTACTATTATTAAATTGATGTATCTAACCATTTGCAACCTAAACCTGATACTTATGTGTACTTTATTTGCTTATAAACGCTTAATGTTGATTTCTATTTGTTTTTTTTTCAATTAATTAACGTTTGAAATAAGAATAATTTTAAGTACATGTATTACAAACATTGACGTACAAAATAAAAATACAATTTACAATCAACATTCTCAATTAGAATACCTAAAAAATGACGTATAAAAATATGAAATTATTGGGATACTATCGTCATTAAATATTGGCTGAGGGGATCAGATCCAAGAGGGCTGACCACTCAAATTATAGTTTTCGATTACGAATTATAAAATTTCAAATTGAGAAGTTACCTTGAAGCACGCACGCACGAACGCACACACACACACGCACGCACGCACACCAGTATTATGAAGTATCTAGACTGACTGAGCAGAAGGTGTCGGGTACTGAGAGGAGACTTCATATTCTTCTACAGACTTGTCCACTGAGCTCTTGTGCAAACCTGTCTACTAATCTGACTCATTGATGATGACCACATAGCTTTTTGTTCTTTATTATTATTGCTGTTTTTATTATAATAATAGGCTTTGTACTACTATAGGTTTATACCTTAATAAACCATTGATCCTTAATTTAATTTTAGGCTTAAACTATGTCTAAAAGAACTATAAACAAATGAAAAAAAAAAATTTTAGAGTCATTTTTAACCATATTTAAGTTTATGCCTTCAGAACACATCTGTAATTGGTCAAACAAAGCCCAATATCACCTTTGTATGAGTAATTCACATTATACTAACGTTGGCGAAAATAGTTTTTTCTTTACTTTTGAAAATTCATAAGTCTAATATCAAAATTGGAATTTGTACACTACTTTAGTATCATATATATGTACATGCTATGCAAAAATCAGATTTTTACATCATGTCCCACCAGAGATATAGGGTTTCAAACTTACAAAAATTAAAAAAATTTTTAATTTCAAAAATTCATAAAAAATTAAAGAAACGTGTTATAAGGCTTAAACTTTATTTTATCTTAGTAAGCTATGCCATCTAACCAAAAAAAGTTTGAACTATGATAAATCACCCTTTTTTTTGTTTTTTAAGCTTCCAAAAAGTGAAATCTCCCAATTTTTAACACCACACTTTGGAGGTTCTTTTGGGAATAAAAATTTGCATTTAAGGCTTTAAAGATAATAAAAATTATTTTAGAATAGATCTTTCTGAAGAGAATGGTGTTGGTTTGAAAGCTGTAGCATAATCCAATCCAGAGATAATCAATTTATTGCTAATGTCTGCAAAGCCAAAAATCGCCTGATTTTCGCTAATAAAAATGGCTGCCATACATAAATGGTGAAAGATAAAATTCTTTAAAAAACATTTTTGAACCTCTTATAAGTTTGGTAATAACATTTAAAAAATGAAAATATTTTTAAAAGGTCAAGCAACCAATTTAATTTTAATTGGATCTCTTCATATGAATTGACCCTTTAGCATTTTTAAACACTGATTGTCTAGACTACACAATTTCTCAAAGCCATTAATTTGTGTTCAGGTATAAGATGGTGCGTGGCATCAAGTGGGTGGACGAAGTGGTGGAAGGGGCTCCGTACATTACAACGCTAGAAACTCTGGACAGATATCATTGCGACTTCTGTGTTCACGGAGGTATGATAGAGTTTGGTTTTGATATTAATTCACATTTTAATGATTGACTACTTTTTATTAAAAAAATAAACTTTTCAGGTCTCATTTTACTTTTTTTTTTACTAAACATTTGCAATTAAGCATGTTGCATGAACATCATTTGTAATATCAAACAAGATTTAACTTCATAATGAGATCCAAAGTGTGTTAATTATAAGAACCTCAGTAATAAATTTATAAGTATTTACAGATCAGTGTCAATAATCCGGATTACTAGTGACCGGATCGCATCAGAACTATAAAATTATCTGGATTTTTCGAAATAAACCCTTCAAACATATCTTGCAAGTATGAAAATATGCTAATATTTGCTATAGTTTACTCTCTAAACACTTTAAAGGAAGAAGAGCAAAGCAGTTAAAAGCAACAATATCCTGCATGGCAATATAATATGCACTGTAGATGTACAATATTAAAGATTCTTTGGTTTATGAACAATCAATCATACGACAAAATAATCTGTGTCAATTATAATAGAACTGAATACACAAAACATATGCCAATCACACATATACTCAACTGTTCACAAACCACTGTATTGATTCACTAATTGAGATAAGCAAAGGTTGAGATCAATAGCAGAGACACGACTGACAGGTGCACAGTGCAGTGGTAGACGTCACGTTGACTGTGTGACATACCTCTCTGTCCTCAGCTCAAAACACAATACAAGTCACATGTAATTCATATCCAAAACAGACATCAGCCAGTTGAAACTAATACTATACTGTGTTCAATTAAGTTGATTTTTTGCCAGAATCAAATGCTGATTATCAAAAGTCCAGATTTTAGACGTCCACATTATTGACACTCAACTGTATATAAAATATTTTACTTGGCTCAACAGCTGTGCTTGCGAACAGGAAACGAGCCATGGTTATTGTCGGATTGGTGGGTGGGTGGCTCAAAAATTTTACTGCTGTAACAGTAATGGTTTTTGCCCGTGTGGTGGCTGAGGCTTTGGACCGCTGGGCGAATACTCCAGAGTTTGAATCCCCAACTTAGCCTCCACTCATTGAATAAAGTTCACTCACAGCTCCATGTACACCTTTCATGTTATAGACAGTGCGTTTATAGTGAAAAACACTAACATCTACATATTGATTTGTATTCTATAAGCTTCATTCAGATTTACAAACTTGTTTGTTGATAATAATCTGTGTCTATTTCTTAGGAATGAAGATGAAGTAATAACAAAGCCAGTATACTTTTTAAAAATTTTTTTGTACGTTGACACTGTGCTCTGTATTTATATATTTTCATTGCAAACAATAGACACAAAGTTATGACAATAAATATTACTAGCCTTGATTGATGATGATTGCATTAAATAATTACAGTAGCAAAATAATTAGCAATATATATTCTATAATGAACTGTATCTGTATATATTAACAAAATAATTAGCAATATATATTCTATAATGAACTGTATCTGTATATATTAACAAAATAATTAGCAATATATATTCTATAATGAACTGTATCTGTATATATTAACAAAATAATTAGCAATATATATTCTATAATGAACTGTATCTGTATATATTAACAAAATAATTAGCAATATATATTCTATAATGAACTGTATCTGTATATATTAACAAAATAATTAGCAATATATATTCTATAATGAACTATCTGTATATATTAACAAAATAATTAGCAATATATATTCTATAATGAACTGTATCTGTATATATTAACAAAATAATTAGCAATATATATTCTATAATGAACTGTATCTGTATATATTAACAAAATAATTAGCAATATATATTCTATAATGAACTGTATCTGTATATATTAACAAAATAGTTAGCAATATATATTCTATAATGAACTGTATCTGTATATATTAACAAAATAATTAGCAATATATATTCTATAATGAACTGTATCTGTATATATTAACAAAATAATTAGCAATATATATTCTATAATGAACTGTATCTGTATATATTAACAAAATAATTAGCAATATATATTCTATAATGAACTGTATCTGTATATATTAACAAAATAATTAGCAATATATATTCTATAATGAACTGTATCTGTATATATTAACAAAATAATTAGCAATATATATTCTATAATGAACTGTATCTGTATATATTAACAAAATAATTAGCAATATATATTCTATAATGAACTGTATCTGTATATATTAACAAAATAATTAGCAATATATATTCTATAATGAACTGTATCTGTATATATTAACAAAATAATTAGCAATATATATTCTATAATGAACTGTATCTGTATATATTAACAAAATAATTAGCAATATATATTCTATAATGAACTGTATCTGTATATATTAACAAAATAATTAGCAATATATATTCTATAATGAACTGTATCTGTATATATGAACAAAATAATTAGCTATATATATTCTATAATGAACTGTATCTGTATATATTAACAAAATGAACACTTGGATATTGATAAAATTTTCCATAGTTATCTTTAATTGAAATTGATGACACTCAGAAAGGCCAGACTTTGACCCATGTGTGATTCAGATTTTTGTTTTGATAACATTAGCCTATAGTAAATATTTAAATAGTTTCCACTTTATGTTGTATGTTTTGTAACTAACATTTTAACAACCAGTAAAATCTAAAATGTTAGGCAAGTGTAATAAATCCTATCCACAACTGCACTGTACTTGTGTCGCTTGCTCAACATACACGTCCGAGATTTAGCACTTGGTGTATAAGGCACCTTTAATTACACAAAATATTCTTAGTGATTTATTAGTAATTGTTTAAAAGCAATGAACACAAATCAGCTATAAGAAGTGCAGACTCCATGTTGAAAATTTAGCCTGGCACAAAGCTTGAAAACACTAGTGGCCGATAGAGCGTGCTGAGCGTGTTTTTCTTTTCAAATCAGTCTATGTGAGAGAGAGAGTTAGCGTGTATCGATCGACTGTGAATACCATTGTATGTGTATGTACATCTGTTACATTTTCTATGTATAGTATGTAAATATTGATCCAGGAATAAAAGTGTAAAAGAAAAAATGAATGTTAGCAAGAATATGTGTTTGGTAAGCTACTTTAATATATTTTTGTGAAATCCAGTTGAATACAACCTTCTTTATATATAATTACAAAATGTATACATTGTATAGGGCCAGTTTTAATATGATAATTAATATTATCTATATTAATAGGGTAAAATTAAAACATAAACACGTTGATGGCTACACGCGGCTATATCCGCGCCGCCGGACCCTCCGTGCATCCTGGCGGCGGATGTACCCGCCATTTGTAGTTGCACGGTTGATTCATCAGTGTGAGCTCGGATCTTGTCGAGGTAGGACCTTACGTTGTCAGGACCTTGCATACGACCCTATTGTTATTTGTGTGCGTCAGTCCCAAGTTTGGAAGTGTTTTCGGTTCCTGTAGGCATTCCATCTTTGATTACTGTATTTAGTGAGTTTATTGGTGTGATTGCGGTTATGTTTTTGTGAAAAACATAATAACATGTCTGAAAGTGATTCTAATAGTGACAGTGAACACTGTTATTTGTGAACAATATAGCTGTCAGCAACAACAGTCCATCACTGAGATCCTGGCGACGGATATACCCGCCGAGTTGATGACATCATCATCCATCACCTTAGTGACAACACAATGACTTCTATCATCATATTTGGAGTTTACTAATTCAAAGGAAAGTTATTTACGTAAAAAATCTTTTTAGGATTAGAATGAATTTTGTCATTTCAGGCTTAGCCCTTAACGTGTTAACGCAGAATTATAAAATAAAAATAATAATTTGCCATTAATGACAAACACGATTTGAAGAATAATCGATTCCATATAAGCTAATAGTGTGAAATTGTTACATAAATTAGGACTTTATGTGAAATAGTGAACAAATAAATACAGGTTTCTTGAAATAATAATTGAACTAAAAATTGTTATTGTAAACAACATTGATTGTTTCTCCGCCATTTAAATTAAATTTCCATAGTTAACCAATAATAATGAGGAATAATGGTTTTTCAGATTATTCCAGTGGCAATATTGTATTATCTAGCGTAAATATATAAATAGTTTCAATTTGATTTGTTTAGTTTTAAAATAATTAAAACACATTCATGCCATTCTATACATTGTAATAATTATTATTACTATATTTTATTAAAATTTAAAAATGTATGTTACTGGAAATATTATTTTATATTAATTTAGTGGCTATGTTGTACTAATATAAACAAAGGCCTATAATTTATAAAGGCCTATAGTCATTATAAATAAAGTAGATCTCAGAATAATTGTTATGTGGTTGTTTTTGGACTGCTACATTAAGTGATAAATCACATGTAAATATCACCAATGACTCATATTTATTTATGGCTATTTTTTTCTCTGAATATCAAATTCTGATCCTTGATAAAAAATAAGAACATTGTAATTCCGTATAAAATAAAGTAACTTGGCTATCAGTAATTTATGTAATGCGTTGTATTATTTTGTTGTTGAATGAGTGAGTAAAAGAGTCCAGTACTCGTGGAGATGACCTGTGTTATCAGGAGCTGCCTTCACACATAGATAGCCTGACACACTTCCCCACTAGTCGTCAAACCAGTTTCCTCTTGAACTGAGCTTAAACGTAGTTGTAGATTACATTATATCACTACTACTGTCAGAAAAAAGTAAAATTGATTAATTGTATTTTTTGGCAGATTTCACTTAATTATTCTGTCTGAAAGGTCATATTATTTGTAGAAAAACAATAGTTACATATGTAATCTAAAGTCTTACAGCTATAAAAAAATTTAATATTAAATATCAAGTTGAAATCCAATCACTTAATTAAAGGTATAATTAACTTAAAAATGGAAATTAAATTGTTGAGTTGGTAAACAAAAAAAATTAAGTTAGAAAATAAAATTTAGAAGACTGGTATTATGTATTATAAAATTGTATGAGACATTGTGTAATATAAGTTTAGAGTTTATTTACTTATGAATACCAATTTAACTAAGGTCTACAGTTGAGGCTACAATATATTATACTTTGGGTAAATAATGGTTTGTGGTGGACAATTAAATCTATATTATTAGACTAAATGTAAAGAAAATAAATATGAACATAAACACAGAAAAGTCAAACAAATATTTCAATAAACTGTATGTGAAAAATCAAGTTCAGATTGTCGAGAATATATATATATATATTCTTACATTCTTACATTGAAACGCCAACACAACGTTGTTGGTATTTTAAGGCGAATATGAATGATTATATGAGTGTAGGATGAGTGTGGATGAGTGTAGTCTGGTTACTATCTGAGTTCAACTGTTCCTCAGAAAGGGCAATTTATTAATAGCCCAACAGCCAGGGCAACTAAGGGACCTACAGCTTTACGTGGAATCCGAACCACGTAGGGCTGGTCTGATTTTCAGCTAATTGACAAGCCTGATACTCAGTTATCTCCCCCACACAACATCCGCACAATGATTACCACCCAACATGGACACCCCAGACTTCTCTAGTAGTGTCCACGCCGATAGCAACAACTGAGCGGATGCCATGTCGGTATTAAGAGGACCGAGCATCCAACCTATCGCCTACAATCTCCCAAACACTTTGCCCCCATGTAGCTGGGTTACAGCACTGCGCCACCAGTGCCGACGAATGTAAATGAAAATGTTAAATATAATGTAACTATATATTAAACATTTTCAATATTTATATGGATTTCATATGAATAGTTTGGAACATTCATAATGCCTCAGAATGTAGACATGTCTCTTCATACTGACATACATTTTGTTAACATGTTTGATGTGCTTAGGAAAACTCAAGAGTATCGAAGAATGCATTTTAGACACTTTAAATTTTAGTAATTTTTCTGGTTTCATTATTCCTAATAATGTTTTGCAGTATATTTTAGACAAAATCCATACCAAACTTTTTTGCTGTGTAAAAATAAGTTTTTTTTTTATATTTTCCTTAAAAAAATAAAAATACTAGCATATTCAATTGGAATTTTAAAACTGTAGTACGTCTAGGTAAATTTTAATACTTATATATAGTCTGAATACAAATAAAGTAAGTCAAAATGTATACCTTGCAGTGTTAAAACAAATAAAACTGGCCAATTTATGCTTATAATTACTTGCCAAATGCTTATATTTTTAGCCCCATGCCGATTTTTTTCCTTAACCCAATGTCTTTTCTTAATCCAAGTTAGGAAAGTTAGACTTTGTAAATGCCTACTGGACTTAAAAATAGTTTTTTATGGCAGTAGGTGACTAATCATATCCAATAGAGAATGATCCAAGGAGTTAAAAAAAAATTTAAAATCTAAGCAATTGTTGTCAAGATATACATAATTTTAAAGAAGTTGGTCTAGCACAGACCACTAAAGAAGGTTGATCCAGTACAAAATGGCAGATGTTCAAACATTTTACTTGGTTATAGTAAGAGACCTTTCATACAAATGTACATTATGAAGTTAGTTATGAACTAGTGTTAGCTATTCGAACATTTACTCTGAAAATATTTGGTAAGTAAACATACATTTTTTCTATTAAAATCTTTGAACATCTGCCACTGTGCTAGATAACTCCTTTAAAATAACATCATTTAAACATACCCTTACATTTGATATTTTTCTTGAACTCCCTGTGGATGTATAGAGGATACTTTAGGGTAGTTGGTGACTCTTCACTCCATTGGAAGTGAAGAGTTGCCAACTACCCCAAAAAAAACTATTACTCAAATCCATAAAGCATTTAAAAAGTTTAACTTTCCTAACTTGAGCTAAGAACAGAATATTACACTGTCTAAAACAGGACCTTCATTGTAACTTTTTAAAACTTTAAACCAGCGTCATTTCTTGAAAGAGCAAACCTTTTGAGGTGAGATTTGTAGCTTTATATTCTACTACTAAATACCTTTAATTTGATAAACTGCTCGATGTACGCTCTCATTTAAGATTTTCTATTGACTCCTTGCATGCCCCTGATATGACAGAAAATCGGTAGTTCCTTCAAAATGTAGATTTATAGGTACAGTAATGATGTACCAAGATTCAGAAATGATTGTCGTTCCGGGACTTTTCTTCCACACTGTATAAAATATTATGGCCTACATATTTGTGAACTTATTGATACTAAATATAGGTAGGTTTACCGCAAATACCTTTTTTAACCATTTTTTTACAAACGTAGAACAAACAGCTAAAATTCGACTGCCATTTAAGGAAAAAGTAGCTACCAGCTCAAAGGTTAATAGAGTATTGTAAAACAATAATGTTTTAGGTTAACAGTTGTAAATTATCAACAATCTTCTCTATGTATAGTGAAAAAGTTTCCGGAATCGGTTGTAATAGATTTATTGGACAAAGATTAAAAACTTACAAATGTATTTCCTATCCAAATTATCTCCTTCTACAGCAATACACTTGTCTCTACAATCATAGAGATGTTCAAAACACTTTGGATACTTAATTTTTAAAGTTTATTTCAATACTTTTGTCACATTTTCCCGGACATTTCTAGCACCTGCAAATTGTTTTTCTTTTATCGATGTTTTCACCATGTAAACAGGAATAAATCGGCTGGCATGAGGTCAGACGAGTAGGGAGGATGTTCTAGCATGGTAACGCAGTGCTTGACTAGGTAGTTATGTACTAACGAGAAATGATATGCAGAGTATTGTCATGCAGCAAAATTCGATTGTTTTCTGCTCATTTTTCAGTCCGTTTCCTAATGGCATCTGGTAAGCACCTAAGAACTTTTGTGAGGTTAAATTTACCTCATATGCAATTTCATCAATTGTTATTCTTTAGTTTGCATGAACAGTTTGCCGAACTCGCTTGATGTTGTCATCTGTGGTTGCAATCAAAAGGCGTCCATCTTCAATACGAGAGTCATCTTCAATGTTAATGCGACTTTCACGTAAATGTTTGTGCCATTCGTAAAATTGGATTGTCTTCATCGCCTCAGTTCCGTACGCTTGAATTAACATTTTAGGCGTCTCAGAAGATGACTTTTCAAGTTAAACACAAAATTTAATGTTTTTTAACTGTTCTTCAATTAACAAAAAGCGACAATGTAAACACGCAAATACACGAAAAGCGCTCTTCACAGGGGAATGATGGCGGCTGAGCGATACTCATGCTACTCATATCCCCTCTCTAGGAGTAGTACTAGCTGATAGACAGCAACTTTCCCAGCGGCAACCACACTGTGTGTCTCTGGAGATCGATTCCGGGAACTTTTTGACTATACCTCGTACAGTTAAAGAGAAAGCTTTCACTCACGCATTACTAACTCTCCCACTTCCCGTAATCTTACAGAGCTGAAATTTGGTACAAATGTGTGTTGTAACTAATAGGAAAACTGAAGTCTTTTCATCTTGATAAAATACTCTTAAGGGGTAAAAACCGCCCCTAAAATATTGTTTTATAAGGATAATGTTGGGTTGATTTTAGTAAATTAATTAAAGCTGTTTTGTAAATAAATAAACATGTTTATTTTGTGTGTTTGACATTTATCCTATTGATGCATTAAGAGTTTATAATTAACTACATTTTTTATTTATATTTTTTCTCCATACAATTATGTGTGATATCTACAACTTTGGAAAATTTACGATATGGAGATAAACGTGTTAAAAATTCCCCTAAAGACTCATAGGATTTTCTGGAGCATACAACTGTGTTGTGTAGAAGAATGGCAGCAGGTTGAGCTTTTATATTGACGTGATGGTTTAGAGGGAACCACGGGGGGAGGGTAAGCAAGTGCAGAGAATAACCCCGTAGCGAAGCAGGGGCTGTCGGCTAGTAACATCGTATGTGACAAGACAAAAGAAGCAATAATACAGAGAAGTATTATATTTACTGCTAGTTTGCTAATAGCAGATTTTTTTAAAGTGTGTGAATGAATAATTATTTTTGATGGTACCTAAGCAGATATTAAATATCAATTAAAATTAAAAATAATAGTAATAGTTACTATCAATGAAAGTCATTAAACTAACAAAAAACAACAATAATAATAAATCAGTAAGTAAATTAAAAGCAGTACATGTTAGTTAACAATAATATTTTTTCTGCTGGTATATGTTTGATTGCAGGCAGTTTTACACAACTCATTACTTCCTTTCCTATACGGTAATACTTAGTGTCCTTCATTATTTATTATTTCCTTTTCTATGTCATTTTTAGATATCTACTTGATCTATATTTATCTTTGAAATACTATTAGGGGTGTTTGTCTGACCGGCTCAGTTCGGCGCTGGATGGAGATTCGTTCAACGTTTCACCGCCACTGTCGCCACGAGTAGCAAAGCGAATGTCTTGTTGGGGGCATGGTAGAGTTAACAGCACTCTTCCTGCTTGTCTGGAGCACAAATGGGAATAACTCGCTCATTTATTGTAAACTTTATCAATAAAGATTTTATGTATTATTAATCTGCTATTTCGGCCAAAGACAACTGTACAAATTTCAACTCAAAATTCCGTCCTTTTTCTCCTTTGCCAAGCAGCCTTCAATTTTTCCTTCATAATGGATCTGCGTTCTTCTGTCCATTTAGCTCCTGTTTTCTTCTTTTGGTCTCTCTCTGATTCTACTTCCCATTTATAAATTTTGGATTTATAGGTGGATCGGTCCGAAATATCATTGATAGAAATCTGGGCTCTGGACAAATCCTTCCTGATTTCCGAGGTCCACTTATTGGTTAAAATATTTTCAGTGTTCTCTAGTAAGATTTTTGTTAGTCTATTTTCAGGAAGACGCTTGATATGCCCGTAAAATTTTAGGCGTCTTTTTCTGATATCCGCGGCTAAGTTTGAGAATTCTTCCACTCTAGTTCGGGACTGAAGTCGGTATCCTTCATCAGTGAGTCTTGGGCCGAGAATCTTCCTGATGATTTTCCGTTCTTCTTTAAGGATGTTTTCAAGTATCCCTTTTCTGGTCAAATCAAGAGTTTCACTCGCATATAGGACTTCAGGTTTGATGACGGTATTGTAGTGGTGAATTTTGGTAGAAATTGATAGGTATTTTTTGTTATATATGTTTTGAGTACGACCAAAAGCCCTCTTCATCTTTTGGATCCGGGAGTCCAAGGCTTTAAGTTCTTTCCCTGATGGTTCAAGGATTTCTCCTAGGTATCTGAACTCTGTTACTTTTTCGATATCGCCATATTTTGTGTTCAAATTTTCTAGGTCACAGAAGTTGGTTATTACCTTTGTTTTTGAAAAAGAAATCTGTAGGCCAATTTTTTCAGCGCACTCCTTGAGGGTTTCGATTTGGGCAATTGCCTGTTGACGGGTTTCGGCCAGGATGGCTAGGTCATCTGCAAAGGCCAGGCAGGTAAGTTTTGTTTGATTTCTGGAGATTTTCAAAGGGTTCCAGTTTCCTTGTTCTTTTAGTTTGTTTTCCCACTCTCTCATGACTTTGTCTAGGGCTATGTTGAAAAGGAGGGGAGATAAGCCATCGCCTTGTCTCACACCAGTTTTTATCTGGAATTTTTCCGAAAGATTCCCCATGAACTTTACTTGAGAGGTGGTGTCAGTAAGTGTCAATCGGATAAGTGCCCTGGTCTTCTGGTCTAGTCCGTATTCTTCCAAGGTTTGTAGTAGGGATTGTCGGTCGATGGAGTCGTAGGCTTTCTGGAAGTCGACAAAAGTACAGATGGTGGGTTTTCTATTATTATTATTATAATTATTAATTATTATTATTCTTTTTTATTATTAGTTTCAATTAACTCTAGGTTGGTTAGTACCATTTCTCCAATTTGAATAGAATATATTGCACGGTTTGTTAATGAGTTAGGACCCAATAAAGGCCAAATTAACCACTTTAGGTAGCCATATATCCATGAAAAATTTTTTTGAATTTTATCCTCACTTATTACTTGTAACAAGACAAACATATTTATTCAAAAACATTTCAAAAGTAATTTTCGATAGAACACCCTTAATAGGCATGACAGGATGGTGATTTCAATATTATTTGTTCAGGTTGGCATGGTTGTGTTACCTATAACTTGCAGAATTACATCTCGCATCTTTCACCCTCTTGATACTTAATGATCAGTTATGATACTTGTCACAATATATATTTAAGAGTTGAAGATTTTCGGCGCTAGAACTTTCTTTCATAAAATTATAATCATCTTCGTCTAGTGTTAGTGAGTTCTAAGAAACATTAAAAAGAATATTATCTGGTTATCTTATAGTCTATTGTTAGAGGTTTAATTGTATTAGTCTTGACTCATTAAACACATTTCACTTCATTGTTTCTACAAAGTTCTTATCACCCAATTAGAATAGAATAAGTTATATACTTTCTCTAAACACTTTGCTGTATAGTTCTGAAGGTTATAATTGCCTTGGTAATGTTGGATTTTAGTTGAAATATTGTAAAATTAAAATTAAATTTATGTTGCTTGATGACGCTATGCTTATGAAAAGCCCCACAGAAAACTTAATTTATTATTATTTTATTGAAAATAAACTCTAGACAAGGCAGTGATGTTGACATTTGACATGCATACATTGGACGTTTCTTACAATGCTATTTACTTCACAAACCCCTTATTCAGGAATACATTTCTACATAAATATATAATTTTTGGTATCGATTTATTTGTTTACAACACACCTTTTATGTGAAATTTTTTGAAAAATTTTAAACAATACAAATATAAAGTTTACCTCTTTGATAACATTAAAACTTAGATCCAATAAAAGTATGGGATTTACACTCTTTTTCAATCTTTATTTACACATTCATCAAGAATGGTTTTAGAGTCATTGTATATAGTAAAATTACTGTAATAAAGCTAGAATTAACTGATATTTTTGCCATACAAGTATTGTAAGGTAAAACAATGAAAAAAAAAATAAATGAAGTCTCAGGAACAGTTAAAAAACAGTGTTAGTAGCATTAAAAAACCTCGTTAAAGTTATAAATTGTGGTATTTATCAGCAAATTGGTCAGTCTTTTGAAAGTTTTAGAGTCACAAATCTTGAGATTCTCTGGAAGTATGTTGAAGAGTCTCGTCCCACTGAAGGATGGTTTCTTGGTGGATAAACTTATTTTATATGCTGGAAGAGAGATCATATGTGTGTCGCTGTGAACTTCACTAACCATTGGCAAGTTTCTTTTTGAGACATGAGTGATAACTTCAGTAATATTTATGGATACCACTGTCAGGATCTCAAAGGATTTAAAAGTCCCTCGACAAGGTTCTTGAGGATCCAGACTTGTAATTATTCGCAGTGCCAGCTTTTGCAGCACCAGAATACGATGAAGGTTTCGAGAGATTGAACCTCACCATAGAGTGATTCTGTATCTTACATGTGCCTCAAGGTTCAAATAGAGCATAATATGCTATTTTTAATACTCCAGGGGTACCAAATGCTTTGATTCTCTTCAATGCAAAGATTGTGGCACTGAGTCTTGAACACAGAGGATCGGTGTGGTCATTCCAGTTGAGGCTTTGGTCCAAAATTAGTCCTAGGTGTTTAACATTATTAACTCTTTGAAGATGAGAGGTTCTGTCGAATTATTTTCAAGCCGTCCAGAAGAGAGATATTTTGTCTTGGCAGGTATAAAAACAAGGTCACTGTTGTGCCATGCTGACAGATACAAAAGTCTGAATGTCTGGATCCTTTATATCTACGGATCTTTAAAAGTTTTGCCAATCCGTAATAAATACGGGATCCGAATGTAAGTGACATAAATCTTTTGTTATGTATTTATTAAAACGTTGTCTGTTTCAGATGACATAACAACGACAGCTGATGGTGTAGATACTTACCATTTAGTCAAAGCGGCCGGCAGATACAAGTGAGTTAATGGTCTGTTATAAGTATATAACAAATAAATCTATTATTTAATGACAAGCATATTTGATAAGTGAATTTAATCTCATAGCTATTCTAAATTGATAAGTTAATGCTTTACTTCAAGTTAGTTACTGTCAAAATATTGATTATTGAATTATTAAAATTGTTAAACTAATCTGTTTCCCTCAATATTTGCTTCCTTGCGTAGTATTAACTACTGGAACAGAAAGGTATGGATCAGCAAGCATTGACAAAATTTTCATGTAAGACATTGTTTTCTTATAAATGAAATATTGGAGTATGACAGGTACAGAACTGATTTATTGATACAATCATGTAATTGCCGACATGGAGCTAAGTGATTAAGGCTTTGGCATTTCCAAGGTTCGATCACCAACTGAGCTAATGGTCAATACTTTACTCGATAAATAATGTTCACGCACAGGCCCTTGGGAGAGTGAAGTTTAAAAAAAAATAAATAAAAATTATGGCACCAAAATGTGAGATATGGGCAGACCAGAAAGTCAGTAACGTTGGCATGAACAGGACCAATATATTGATATAACTCTGTAAATATGGGCAGACCAGAAAGTAGTTACGTTGGCATGTACAGGAATAATATATTGATACAAGCTCTGTAAATATGGGCAGACCAGAAAGTGAGTTACGTTGGCATGAACAAGACCAATATATTGATACAAACTCTGTAAATATGGGCAGACCAGAAAGTTAGTAACGTTGGCCTGTACAGGACCAATATATTGATACAAGCTCTGTAAATATGGGCAGACCAGAAAGTAGTTACGTTGGCATGTACAGGAATAATATATTGATACAAGCTCTGTAAATATGGACGAACCAGAAAGTAGTTACGTTGGCATGCACAGGAATAATATATTGATACAAGCTCTGTAAATATGGGCAGACCAGAAAGTGAGTTATGTTGGCATGTACATCATTCTTTTGTGAATCTCTCTGGTCTGAGGAAGGTGAGGGTGGTTCACCGAAATCGATCACCATAAATTCGTGCATTTTGTACTTGTATTGTAATATATTTGTGCATTTTGTGCTTATATTGTAATAAATTTGTGTTGTGTGACGTTTACTTGTACTGTAAATAACAATTTACAAGGAAATAAAAATTAAAATGCACAAAGTAAAACATATAAAGTAAAAAAATGTGAAATATTATATTTGAACTTAAAAATATTTTGACTATATCAAACAAAACTACAGCTATTCATTACATTTATTAAAAACTACATTCATTTGGCACAATCACTCATTACCGCCACCACCAAGCCACAGCGCCACCAGTCATAGCGCCACCAGCCACTACTCCTGCGAGGCCCGCAGCAGATAACACCTCACCTCCGCCCCAAACAGAGTGCGCTTTACGATGGATCTGCTATTATAAGGCAGAGTATTCCAGAGCCTGCACGCGGAGACAATGAATGATTTGTTGAAAGTGGTGGTGCGGTGAACTGGAATAACATGAAATAATGATTTATTCCTTCAAATAATACATCATTATGAACAAAAAAATAACAACTCTCGGAATTAATCAACCACAGGTTTCCAGTAGTTGTGGTTGATGAGTCCAGTCCATTTACATAATCAACAGATAAAAATGGCTCACTGTGGCATCTGCTTAAATAGTAATAATGATATATTAACTTATATACAGGAGTTATACTACCAAAGTAGACTAAAACATTTATATATTTGAGACAAATACCTAAATATATAAAATATAACACACACAAAATTTGTCATATGTACTTAGAATAATATAGACAAAATTAAACAAAACAACGAACAAACAAAAAAAAAAAAAAAAACTATCAACCATCATAATTTAAAAAAAGAAAAAAGCAGGAAAAACATCAACTGAAAAATAAATACCTATTTAACACAGTATTTACATCAATATATAATCTGTTAAAATAGGTTAAATAATGAAATACATATATGCTACCGAATACTATCATTTATATTTCGAAAATACAAAAAAGGAGGAAAATCAGCTCATGCGAGATATTCCTCCAAAAAAGAATTTCATGTAAAGTAAACAACCAATATTTTACCTTTTTGCAAAAGACTTTTAATTTTAGACTTTTTTTAATATTTGAATTTAGTTGATTAAAATAATTTGGTCCAAGATATAGATAAGAATGCATGAAGAAAAATTTATTAACTTTTGGTTTTATGAACAATCTTTGAATATTGCTTCTAAGTTCAGGACGTACCCTGGTTAAACCTCTATTTCCACTCTTTATATGAAACTGCTTTAGTGTTTTGAAAATAAACAAATGTTGTAAAGGCATATAAAGGACACTGTTTCCTTTGACAATATAAAGGAAAAGAATGCTCTTGACTATTTTTCTTAAGAATTAATTTAATAAATTTATTTTAGATTTTCTTAAATTATTGATGAGGTATTTATAAGTTCCTCCCTAGCATAAAATTCCGTACTGCAATCTAGACTGAATTAAGGCATAACATAGAGAAATTTAAAGTTGTGTGTGACAAATGTTTCTTAAAAAGAAGAATTTTCTAACATTAAATTTAATCTGTAATATGAACAAGATAAATATGAATTAATAGATTATATGTTTAATATGAAACAAGAAGAGTGCTTTTAGATACATTATCAAATCTATCATACATTCCTTTTTTATTACCGTTTTTTTTTTTCAATAATCTATAATATACATTATTACTGTATATTATAGTGATTATTGTGATAAATGTGTCGGCAAGTATCCATCAATTTTGATTTTAAGTAATAATCTTGCCAACTTGACAAATTATTGAAACTGTAAATTCCTAACTGGCTTTGAACATTTGTAGGTTAATTAATAATTAAATCAGGAATAGAGTGTAGGTGATGTACTGATTTAGAAATAAATAATTATCTATAAAACATCTGTCACTGGCATAAACATTGAAGCTAGAAACACCACATAACATCATCAAAAAAATTGAAAGGAAATAACAAAGGAAAGCATCTGCAAAAACACATCCTCATTATCCACTCACTGTCTACCTAATGTCAGCCCAAATATTTCAACTGTCAGAACATGGACACTTCTGATAAGAGGACGGTTATAATAGTCGCTATAAATACTGGGTCAACAATGAATGATTGACATAGTTTCAAAGCTCGTTAGTTACCAGATATTTGCAAAAAACATACAAAAATATTTGGTCTATGCAGCATAAGTTAATTGAGGGCCAGGACTGTTTTTTTTATTATTAGTTTATCTGATGTGATAATTTTCTCAGATCAATTAATTGTATACTATTATATTGTATTTGATGTTGTCATATTAACTAATTCTTCATGCTGATTTTTATTTTGTTCATTTACTCTACTTATACTCTGTGCGTTTTTTTTACCTACTTTCAGTTACTATATATATTAATTATTTTTTTGTGCATCACCTATTTGCCAAGTTTTGTTTTCTCCAATATTCTTTCTATCTCCAGACATTTTTCATCCAGTCTTCAGCTTAGGTTCTTCTTGTAACGTCAAATTTAGGTCATTTCACTCTGTAATAATTCAGTACCGTATATTTTTCATGCAAGTATTAAACATTACAATTTTTAATTTTTCAGCTGTAAGCTCAGGCTCTTGTGGCTCATCCGTGGGGCAATTAGGGGTAAAAGTGTTTCTAGTGACCGTAAAACTTTCCCTACGTTACATGCATCTGATGTCAGAGCTGTAGGGCCTTTATTTTTAGAAATTATTTATAGTTAAGTTCAGTATTAGTTTCAAGCATTAGCAAGTTATTGCTGCACTGTTTAACCCATTGAATAGTGCCTCTTTATCTATTGTGCCCCATAAAGTAAGTTTTTATTTTGCAAATTTTATTTTATTTCAAATATTTGATTAAAAGTGTATTTAGATAATATAATGTTTTAAATGCAGTATTTAGTCCAACAAACTGATATAACAAATCGAAATTCGAAAGAAATCTAATTAACAATGTATTACACAAATATCTTAAAAAGAACGTGACCAATATTTTAGGTTAGTACAGTTCATCATAATAAATAATGTTTGCTAAATAATAAACACGTTTCCAACAGCTGATGAAATAAAGAACATTTATGCAACAGCTGATGTACTACTGAATAGTGACTGTCAAAGTTACTTGTGGATACACCTGCAATCAATTTTCTGAAAAGAGTAAGCTTCTGCACTCTATTGGCATAAATTCTATTTACTATAAGTGTTTTAAATCAACTTCACTAGAGCGCATATGCGTCCAAACAACTCATAACAAATATTATACGATAAACCTATTGCATAACACCAACGTTTCGTGAAAATCTTTCAGCGTCACATCGGCTCCTGCAACTTGTGCGTGATTACCGCAGCTGGGCCAGTCTATGCCTGACGCACATAGGTCGAGATTCCTAGTCACTGGATTAATCTATAATGTTTATTAATATAATTCCAAAATTATAATAAAACAATACAGTGGGCGTTGTCCGTGAACACGTGACCTGTAATGACCATCAGGATTGGGTCTTCTTTGAGGACTCTTGAGCCCTGAGAGGGCCAACTATAAGATTTGAGTCCTGCTAGTGGACATTTGTTTTGTGAGGACAGTCAAATAACCAGTCTGCAGACCACAAAGAGTTAAACTAGCAGCATTTTATGAAGTAAACTGAACAATATAAATTGTTTGGCAAAGCAACAAGAGAAAATCATTTGTTATCTATCTTAACTACCTTTTTGGGTTTACTACTTCATAGCGAACAAACTCAGCCTTGGAACTTTAATTCCCTGGAAACCAAAATCTATTGTATACAGCTTCAAACACAAGAAAGGCTATCCTATGCATGGTACACCAATGCAGTGATATAACATTTTTCAACTTTGAATTTTGGATATGAAACATTGACCTTTATGCTGTGGCAAATTTCCAATATAATTGATTTTATAACACTTTTATTTTCTAACAGAGCAGTTTTCCTTTGAGTCAAAGAAATCACATAATTGTATGTGCTGAATATTTCCTCAAAAATGTCTGTTGGAAGTGAAATTTTTGAACCTATTGAATCTCAGGTACTCTGTTGTTTGTTTGTATAAATGACTACATAACAAAACTCATTAGGTGTAGTGTTAAGTAGAGGATAATACATCTTCCTCACACACAATGTTAGTCAATACACCTTTTAAGCTGAGTTCTTTTTTTAAAAGAAGAGGCTGATCAACTCTTCAACCTTCCTCTACACATTCCTGATAGACTATTGATCTGTGCGGGGATAAGCTAGAGAATCAGTATAGTAAAGATGAATATTACTGATAAAAACTAACAGTGAAGGCCAGGACTCAAACCTGCACCTTCAGGTTTAGAGTTCTGATACCTTAGACCGCTCGGCCACCGGCTTTCTTAACACTATATCTGAAGTTAAAGGCTTAGTCTTATATTTATGCTTAAACATTATCATCATGCAAATGTATATTGAATTGATGTTCTTGTGTGAAAATCAGGTACATACGTGGCATTGCAGGTCTTGCGTTATAGTGTGTTTCTGCAGTACGACACAATTTTTTTATTTTATATTTCAAAGTCAAGTTTTAATATTTAAACCAAAGATTAGAAAATATTACATCTACATTTTTTTATTTCCTGCTGCTGTAATTATGTTTTTTTCTGTCTGGTGAATGTTTTTATTCTCAGTTTTTTACCGTCACATTCTTAAAGACATTAAGACATGTAAAACTTCTTCATTTGTTAGTTGATTGTAATACTGTTTTATCAGTGTATGTAAAAGATGCCAAATTCTACATAGTATATTTTACACTACATAAACTATTATTATGTTGGACTTCTTAACATCTTAAGTTTTTCAACATGAAAATACATGTCCGCAAAACGTAATTTTATAATTATTATCACAATAGCCGCAGTTAAATTTTCTCTAATATTCAAAAACTTGTACTGGACAATTCTTCCTTACAAAAACAAAAACAAAAATAAAAACATGAAAAGTAATCATTTTTTTTTTTCTTAAAGGGAAGTGAAGCGAACTGCGGGAGTATCAACAACAGATGTTGTGGGACGGATGTTGCTAATGACACGGCAGCACTTCCGGCGTGGTGCGCAGGAGTACGAGGTGGGCCGGGAGCCATCTTCTGCGTTGGGGTTGGACGCCACTGCCCGGTCGCCCTGGACCGGCTGCTCTCAGTTCCTACCTACCACACAGAAGATCATTCAGTTCAGCGAAGGCAAGGAGCCTCAGGTACTCTCCCTCCCCAAAACCTCTGGCTCCACCATTCCTTCTTGTATCCCGCTTGATTATGCTCAGGTACGCACATTTAATTATCCTCATTAGTGTAGATGTTATTTGAATTTAGACTGAACAAACTTTATAATTTTGCTTAACATTTTATGTTTTAGTAAGGCAGGTAACTACTCAACAAGGAAAATTGGGAAATTAAGAATAAGCCGAGGATTTTGGATACCACAAAAAAATTAGGAGTAAGCCATTAGTAGCTAATTTTTTTTGGTGGTTTTTGAAAATAATATTTTCTATTAATGTTTTCTTCTTAGGTGTTTATCTTTTAATTATTGGTCCTTTAAATGGGACATATCAGATTAATAATTAATAGTATGTATTAAGTACTTGAGTAATTTAGTTGTGTTCTGTTTTTCCCTATTTAATTACTAGACCAAATAAATTGAACTGTTAAATTTATACGATGCATTATTGTGAAATTGAATTAAGTGCTTCTAACAACTTATTTGTTTCATACAAAAATACCAAAAATCAGTATATTGTTTCAGCCTGGGGATAAGATAGTGTATGTGGCAGGTGCCTTCGATCTGTTCCATGTTGGCCATCTTGATTTCTTGCAGCGAGCAGCAGAACAGGGTGACTTCTTGATTGTAGGCCTCCACACTGATCCTGTGGTCAACAGATACAAGGGGAGCAACTACCCCATCATGAACCTCCATGAGAGGGTTCTCAGCGTGCTGGCCTGCAAAGTAAAGTAAACCTAGATATATCATAAACATCTATAAATTTTGTTACTTAAAAGGACGTGATTTTTATGTCTTTTGGCACGGGCTTTATCTCTTGACTTAAAATACAGCCTCATTTTTACTTTGCATCTTGAGCAGGAGTACAAAGTACAAATTGTTTATTTCTCTTATCTCAATACCAACGTACTTGTATGGAACAGTAGGTGGGTCAGTACCCACGTACTTGTGGGCATGAGGGCCAATACGAACGTACTTTTATGGATGAGTGGTTGGGAAGGAGATCTTAACAGTACATAGACATGCAGTTTACAAATTCTAGTACTTAAAAAACCTTAGACGTATTCTAATTAAGGAAACAAGTAAATTCAGTACGCCTCGTTTGTATATTGCTGTTTGCAAAGATGACAACAACATGAGTATTAGGCCCATATCTATTCTGACACTGACAATCAGTAGTAGACTAAAGCCTATTATAGGTTAAAGCAGCCTGAGGGTAGTAATTTGCAAGTAAAACTTAATTTATTTTATTTTAGCAAAATATGTCAAGCCAAAATTGTATGCTATAAATTGCTTTACATTTCATTTTGTACAAATTTATTTCTAGATCTGCTTTTTAAGACTTAACATGATTTGGATGTGAAAATAAATTATTTACATTTACTTTTATGTCCAAATGTGCAGTTCAAGTAGGCCACTTGAAAATGGATAAAAGTTTAAGATACACTATTTTTTTACATTCTTTAGTGATATTGTATTATATTCCATTTTAATATACGCTCATCTATGATAACATGTTATTATATATTGTATTGCCAAGCCTCTTGCAACTGAGAAATGCTTCTCAATCGGACTTCTTTAGGCAGAATCTCAGCAACTTCAGGAAGCAAACTTTTGATTATGTTTCAAATTTGGTTCATTTATAGACTATAGTAATTATTTATTAACTTAGGCACATATTCCATAGGTAGCCAATTAGTTATCAATTACATGTTATGTATGTGTATTTGTAAAATACAACTGTTAGTTAATCATATCTACTTAATGTAAATTTAAGACAGTGCCTATTATCAATACGCTTTCAGTACGTGTCGGAGGTGGTGATTGGAGCTCCGTACACAGTGACGGAGGAGCTGATGAACCATTTCCGAGTGGACCTGGTGTGCCACGGTAAGACCCCCATCATGTCTGACGTGGATGGATCGGATCCATACAGTGTGCCCAAGGCCCGTGGAGCTTTCCTCACACTTGAGTCACACAACCTCATGACCACGGAGAAGATAGTCGACAGGATTATCAGGCACAGGTCAGCAACAAGTTTCACATTGAATTGTGCCTTAGAAGCTCATGTAGCATAGTATAAAAGGCAAAGCCCTGACTCAGGTGTTAAAACTACTTGATATGTTGTAAGGGTGAAATTAGGCATACAGATTATTAGAACCTGGAATAGGAAAAGTAAAGGTTTTTGATTTGCCTCTGACTCAGAGATCAGTCCTTCCAATTTAAAAGTTAGTTCCCATGTTTTCCTATAAAAAGGAGATAGTTTATATTCAATAGCTTTAAACAACAACAATCTATAGTAAACAATAAATCTATACTTCTGATAAGTAACCTTTCTTCAAATGGCACTTATTTGTTAGGAATTTTTTGTATTATAAAATAACAGTTGGCACTCATGACGCAGTGCTTCAATCAAGTTACTTGGGGACAAAGAGCTGTAGAGATTGTCGGCGATAGGTTGTATGCTCATATGATATGTGACATGACATCTGTTTAATGGTTGCCATCGGTGTGGACACTGCTAGTGGGGTGGGGTGGTAGTCAAGTTCCGGATGTGTAGGGGAGTAGGCTGAGCATCAGCTTGTCATATAGCTCAAAACCATACCAATACTACATGGTTCGGATTCCTCTTAAAGCTGTAGGTTCTTAGTCGCTCTGGCTGTAGGGCTATTTATAAATCACTATTTCTTAGCAACAGTCGACCTTTAGTAACAATCACTACATTCGTTCATCTGCACTCGTCCATCTACACTCGTCACACTCCTTCACCCCTCATATTCGCCCTTATCACTATGATCAGCGTCTTAATGAATATAATTGTTATTATTTCATTTAGTATGCATCATACTATCAACAGCTTCCTATGCTCCAAATGCAGTAATGACTAATTGGAATATTGTTTTTTATTCTAGTATCTCTTTTGATGCCTCTGATGTTCTTTATGAATGTTATGTGGACTACTTTTTATAAATCCTAGGCTCTAACCCCCTGATGAGTTTATATCAGTATAATTGACTTATTTTCTAATTTTACCATTGGCTTTTCAATGACATTTATGTTACTAGAGTCCAAGTAAATTATTAGTTGAGATTTTTTTTACAATCATTTCAATCAGTAGTGTAGTTCTCAATGTATTAAAACAGTAATTATCTTCAGAAATTGCTTTAGCGTAAGACACTAGAATATTTTGGGACCTTACTTTTAAGAAAAGTGTTTGTTATATTGTATTTTATTTCATAAGGAATGTTTTTGTAAACTTAGTTATTATTTGTGTTGACTTCATCAACACTTTGACTGCGGATCCCGTATTTTTATGGAATAGTGTAACTTTCGAAGAACGCGGATCCCGTAGTTTTACGGGATCGATGTTTTAATTTTGTTAAATAGCTTATTGAGTATTAATACGAAGTCTGGCCTCTAAATGGTCTTTGGTGATGTTAGTGAGCTGTTTTACCGCTAGAATGCACACACTGTACTGTTTCTTGCAAGAAAGATTGAGTTGTAGCCGCTAAACTGCACAGCTATCGTCTGCAGGTTTCAAAACCATCGTTAAGTGTGTGGACTCTATTTCAAAGTATAAATAGAGCATGTAAATAAAAATACAAGTATTTTATTGGTACTTATTTTTACTTACTTTACTTATTTTTGTATGAATAGGGCAATAAAATTATGTTCAAAATTATTTTGTATGCTCAATTGCCCTTGGTTTGATATTTTTCTAAAACACTATTACTAAAAAACTGATATTATGAGATGAAAAATTGTGATTTTTAATTGTATACTGATAAAAAGAAGAAGACATATAGAATCCAGACATTTAATTAAAATTTTTCTGTGTTTATTGGTTTGAACCCTTTTAGGAGTGCGTTATATTATCTAAAATGACGTCACCTGACGTCTTTTTATAAATTGACCTAAATGAGTAAGGGCGTCATGTGACATCTTGTTTAATGATCCAATTATTTAATTTATTAAATTATTTGTGTGTATTGTTAACATATTACATCCGTACTAACTGTCACAGGCAAACACAACTTTAGATGTGCACGCCTTTTGGCAGTCTCATTTTAGTCATAACCTTCATTTGTCCTCTATCTCTAAACTGATTAGGTTCCCACGTGATGTTATCAGCTAATATAATGTTTTGCGCGCTTTTACTCACATTCTCTCAGTTGTTTGTCAACTACATAGCTGACAGCTAGTACACGGACGCAAGAAGACTTCCCATGAATGCTCCCATTGCCAAATTCCATTATACATATACCCCTGCTTTGATGAGTTCCACACTAAAAAAAATTACTAAATCACTGTAATTTCAAATAATAAGAAATATAATAAAATAATATACTGTAATAAATAACTTTGAAACGTCTTTTCAAAATTTTATTTTTTACTCCTCTAAAATATTTTACTGTCAACCCTAATACTCCTCTTAGATACGGTAATTGGGACATCATATGATGTCTTTACCCCTGAAAGGGTTAAATCTATGAATTTTTAAAAATTACCAGCATTCTTCAAATGGCTTCCGTATTTAGGACCAACGCTCAAAGTGTTAAGAAATTACTTTTCTTCTTTAGCCAAATATTACTTCATAATTTGTATCCAGTAGGTTTTAATTTATTGAAAAAAAAATAAATGAAATAAAATTTTTTTCATTTTATTGCAGGCTGGATTTTGAAGAAAGAAATAGAAAAAAAGAAGCAAAGGAAATCAAAATGTTTGAAGCGTTGTCCAAAGTGAAGATCATCGGCAGTTCGTAGCACCGTAATGGATTAGAATGCAGAGAATTCATTCCAACTATATTAGATAGATGAATAACAAAAAAATTAGCAATGATTTTATGATCTCAACTATGAAATCAAGCTTCGTGTAACATACCACTACCTTTATACACATTTACCAATCTATATTTTGTTTCGTTTTCCCCTTGTTTGTTGTTATTGTTTATTAAATACTATTTTATATATATTTTTGTGCCAAAATTTATTATGTTGGTTTGGTAAACCTAAGAGCTTAATATATTTATCTATTTTGTAGATCCAAAAGTGTAAAAATGTACATTAGTTTTTAATATATAGCTGATGTAGCACTTTCATTGATCCACTAATAGTTATTTTGTATATATTTATTTATAGAGTAGGTTATATATATATTAGCTAATTATATGTCCTACATGTTTGTTAAAAATGTAATCATATTTATTCAGATGTAATTTCTTCTTATTACTAATATTTATTATTGTTATATGTATATTAATTTGTTTTATAATCTAATCAGCATGCTGAACAGATTTAAATTTTTTACAATGAATTTAAAAATTATCTTATTTTAAAGCTATTAAAAAGTTTTTTATGTGCCTGCCTACGATTTGAAAGCACGTTTATATAATTAATTGGTAACTAGGAGAAATAGGCACACAAGTTATGCTCCTGTGCGTACCGTTGTTATAGAATTTTTAACAACTCAAAGTATGGTCTTAAGACTTATGCTTAGAGCAATTGGATACTATTCTAGAATTAAAAGCAGAAACATATTGACAAGTCGAGTCAAGCAGTACAGTTTGGCAACCATTAGTAAGATTCAGCTCTGGTGTTTCATATTCATGCAGTGAGTCGCTGTCACAAGAAACGCACACGTCCACTGCGGGACTGAGGTTTGGGGTTGTTGGTTGGCATGGCCATTGCATGGAGATATGCCAACTCTGCCTTAGTCAGCTGACTCTGTGACTGCTATGCTGTGATTACCTTCTTAAGGCACTGGTACTAGCCTTCTGTCACGGTTAGCCAATAACCACCTGCTGTTTGTTCATTTGTCATTGGGCTATTAATTAATGACACTTTTTAAGGAATAGTCGGCCCTAGTTTGTAACAAGGATACATCCACTTGTCAACACTCATTCGAAATCCATATTCACCCATGTCTTGAGGATTGGTGCCTTACGAATAAATAAAAAAAAATGTAATATCTGAAGCCACGGTTCAGTATGTTTTTGCTTTTAATTACAGTATACTTACTTGATCCACAAAGTGCATCGTAAAACTGGCTCGTAAAACATCACGTCCAATCTGGACAACGAATCTTTGCAAGGTCAAACTGATTTGTTCTTCACATCTCTTGTCAATGATTCCTGTCACTTATCTAAAACATAATATCGTATGTGCAGTCAATTTTTTAAATTTTATATCAAGCTTTATGAGTAATGTTAATTAAGCTTATACTATGTACTTATTATTTTGGTATTTTAATATAGCTTGTAGTAATAATCAAAATACAGTGTTAACTCTATGTAAATGCTGTTTAAATATGGTCTAACCATTTTATTGTAATTTATTAAACGTTTTATATTTAATTATTTTGTAACGTAATAGGTGTTCTTCCTCAAACATCTAGTCACTATGGAAATATTTACGAATTATTCCTTACATACTTCAATGTGGTTTACTTTTTTTGTTATGTTTCCTGATGATGGTTGAAATTACTCTCAATCTCCGAATATTGTCTCTTTTGTAGTCCTGATTTTAGATGTACAAAACCCAGATTTAAACTTGTCTGAATTTGGTTTGATAGATTAAGTATGAACAAGTAAGAACAAATGGAAATTCGATAAACACAATTTGAATCCATCAAAAGTTTCCAAACTTCAATAAACTAGTTGAATAAAAAATGTATATACAGTCATGTAACTTGTGTATGAAAAAAAAAATAATTTGAATAAACATTTATTTTTAAATCATATTTTTCAACATAATATTGTTTTTTTGAAACAAAACAACCAATAATGTCATTATGGTTGCTATTTTATCACGCTGATAAAAGATACAAAAGTTCTAGGAATCAAAAAATAATAAACACATTATATAGACTAACTTGCTATGGAACTTGGTTTGTTTCCAAGCAAAGATTGTTTTAGAAATCAACAACATTTTTACAGTAAAATTTTATCAACCAGTTAAGTATCCTGGTATTTATTTCATAAAAATATTAAATTTCTAACGATAACAATATTAGAATAAAGGATTGACAGTACTTTATTTACTAGAAAAAATTCCAACATATGGGGCTAAAAAGCTTATTTAAATGAGGATAAGTAAAAAGCCTAGTAAGGTTTGACAGAGTGGCTACAGTAGAACTTGTGGGTTTACTGAGAAGATGTACAGATATTTTCTCACGATCCGACCTTAATTAACTTAAAGTTTACCCAAAGTTACAAAATATCCTAACAGTGTTGTAATAAATAAATATATATAAAATACTTGTATTGAAATATACAAAGTATTGTAATACAAAAATTCCTTTGATTAGTTACCAAAAGATGAGCATAATCTTTTTTAAAGCATAACAAAATAAAGATATCTTCAATTTAGTTTTGGATGGACAAATTAATCTTAATAAATATAACAACTAAATTGTATCTTCTTCCACTTACCTTTAGATATTTTTAGATTCATTTTGAATGTAAGTGCATTGTAGAAGTATATTTTGGACCAAACATTATGTATAAAAATAATCAACAATATGTGAATACAACAATGTAATAAGGAACAAAAACTGACTTGTAAGATCATTTTTACTATGCTTAAGTAGTGAATTAAGACATGGCAAGAAAAAAGTCAAGCTAATGAATAAAAAAATTGTATTCTTATAAACATCGAATAAATGTGTATTGGTAGTTGATGAACTAATTAGTGAGTGCTGTTGTGCACAGGTGAGGGAGGGTGGGTGGGTAGATTGATTCAATATGCTGCTTACTAGGTCACAAGGGTTGATAATTGTTGGGGGCATGCATGAGATGAAGAAAACTGATTCTGATCAGCGCACAACTTGGGAGAGGGGGGAACTAGCTCCGAGGTGCTATCTACAAATTCTTAGCTAGGTGATAAACGGTTTAAGATAGAAAGGTGCTTTAAACAGCTGTAGGTAAGAGTGCATGTGTCGTAGATATGAGAGTTGAGAGTGTGTGTCAGAGAGGAGACGGGGTTATGGTAAGGGTTTTTATTTATAAGTTGTGAATGGTAAATAATTATCAATTAAGTTTTTTTTTTTAATTTTGTAAGTTTACATTAATTTTGGTAGACATGAAACTTATGGGGGTATCTAGAAAAGTACATCTTAGACTGACCATTGATAAGTTGAATTTTCAAATAGTGCTTTTTTTTAACTAACATTTTGTGGTTTAGTTAATTTTTTTATGGACCTAAGTAAATGCACATTTTACTACATGAAAAATCATTGGAACTTGAAATTTATGTGTATAGTTTAATTGTAATTATTTAAGTTTTTATAATAATTATTTTATGAGTTGCTGTGGAAATTTCATAAATTGTACCAAATCATATCTTCTAAGTAGCACCATGGAAAGAAGAATTCAATACTGTACCTTATGGAAGAATGAAGAATACCTTAAGGTGTATTCTACTCAATCAGTAGAGTATAGATATTCTTGGGGGCGAGTCCTTCTGCAACCCTCTCACCAGCACTTGGTGTTACCATTAGTTACGTCAAAGGAATTATATGGAGGAGAACAATTCATTGTAGTTCTCAGCTAGGTTTTTTTACTATGTACACCAGTGGCATTTTTTAACACTGTATTCAAACGTTGAAGGACAACGGTCCAAATCTCTATGGCAAATTTAAGTGGACCTCCCGGGATTTGAACCTGTGACCCTCTGCATTGGAAGCAGAAGTAATAACCACTAGGCAAGCAAGAGGCCTGAAAATATTTTTCTCCATAAAAAAAATACTTTTTGACACATCTTTCTCCACAAATGCTACTAGGCTCAATGTATTTTTTTTAAGGAGAGCTTAATCTTCATGCCCCTACTCAACACAATTCCCATAGACTATACAAACATAGTAACGGAGAGAACCAGTACACTACAAGGTGAACATAACTCATAAATACTTTCAGTCCAGTCCTGACGCCTTAGACCTCTTAGCCATTGACTCTTCTGAGCCAATATTGTTTGGTAACTAACTGCTATCGACCTCGGGAGAAGGAATGCAATCAATGTATAACCTTCAGATAGAATCACTGTTGTTGTCTGTATGTTTTACATTTTAAATTCTTAATGCTCAAAAAAATACTTTTTTTAGGTTAGGTTAAAGAGCACTAGTTGTAAGTGCTTTCATACAGTTAAGACAATGAGCTTACGCATTGAATATTAACTGATATTTACATCAGTTGTCGAGGGACACATTTAGGCAAGAGATTTTGTTAGAGTCTGCAGAGTAAGGGCTACTGACTGTACTTTTATGCACCTCAACTAAACTATACACTGCAAGATATTTACAGATTTATATTACCAGACAGACACTATTTAACACGCGTGAAACCAAAATTATGTACAATAATTAATTCCACTAATCACACTCAAGTTTGTATTCAAACAATATCTTACACTGTTTGTGAACTGTCACTTCCACTAGAACTGACTGACTGGTCGGCTGAGGGGTGCCTTTATATAAAACATCGCGAATCTAGATGTTTCTAGAAGTGTTATTTGAGATGGTTCTGGAAGGGAGATCTAGGTCCTTCTAGGCGCCATATCAGGAAGCCAGAGCTTCACCCACAGGCAAATTAACTGCCATCATTCTTACACCTTCTTTAAGTAACAGGAATGGCCCAGAGACAGAAAATCTCCGGGCAGGGAGGAGCCGCAGTTAACTGGGCGACACTAGAGTAATTTTCGTCTTCCAAACAATGTTTTATTAGATGGTGATAGGTAAAAGAACAAAGGAAGCTCATACCAAAGGAATGATTCGAATGTAGGCACAGAAGAAGGCCACTTCTGAAAATATGTCCAATTGAGCTTATATATGAATAATAAACGGTTTGTAACTTTGTGAAATCAAATCCCCTTAAAAATGATTTCAATGGCTCTTTCCAATACCATTTGTTCTATTTTTAAGACTGGGTTTACTCACTTGTTACAGCTCTCTCATTCTTTGTGCTGGTAAGTGCTCTAATTCATATCATTTAGCTAGAATCAAACCCATGACTGTAAACCATAAAATTTCACAATGTAGATTTTTAGTATCTAAGAATTACAGTTTTTTTTTTCAGGGTTTGAAATAGTGTTGAAAGTTTAATTTAATATATTAGAGAGATAGGACATCAGCAAACTTACCTTAAAAGACAAGTTCACTAACATCAGATTAGTAGTCACAAACACAAAATAGACACAATCTCACAAATTTTCAACACCACAGGCATTTTCTTCAGGTGAGGAGAGAGAGAGACACTGAAATGGCTTCCACTACTGCTGGGTAGGTGGCTGTGGTGGGGGTGTACATCCATAGAGTAACATTCAGGTATAGATGCAGTATTTCAGTTGGTATATATATATATTTCATAAAACCCCCGCAGCTTGTTACATTTAAAATTGTTGTAAGGCAGACAAAACATTCACCCACCAGTTAGTTTTGAGAACTGATGACACCTAATCGTAAAACAAGTTATTACAAGAATCAACAAAAACCACAAATAACATAGCATTTATTGGACCACTGGACTTTGGTCAGACAAACCAAAACCAAATAAATGCTATGTTATTTGTGGTTTTTGGTGTTTTTTGATTCTTGTAATAACTTGTTTTACGATTAGGTGTCATCAGTTCTCAAAGCTAACTGGTGGGTGAATGTTTTGTCTGCCTTACAACAATTTTAAATGTAACAAGCTGCGGGGGTTTTATGAAATAATTCCAACTTTAAACTGCCACCAAATTTGATAGACTAATGTTAGAGACCTCTAGTTTCCGCCATTCTTCTTCTTTTAATATTACCTTTAAAATGATGTGTCATTTGATAGGGGTTCCTATTTAAAATTTTGACACCCCCAAACTACCCCCTTTTGAGAGGGGGTGTAAATATATATATATATGAAGTTTGCTGATGGGGAAGGGGTTGAAGGGAAGTGGTCTATCTTATGTTCAGATTAGGTTGTTATCCATTGGTGTGCTAATTCCATCCTTCAGAGTTGGGAACTATTGGCATGGGAAGGAAGGGATCTGATTACCTTAGTGGTGTAACACTGATCAAAATTTTGATTATGGAGAAGAGTATGAGCAGAGACAGGTTTTTCAGGATTTTGGACTTTGCAATCATGTCTATGGCCATTCATGCGTTTTCGAAGGGTTTCACTGGTAAGGCCAATATATTGGGCAGGACAGTGCTGGCACTGGATAAATTAGATTAATGGAATCACAGGAGTGGTTTCCAGGTATCTTGTAGGTTAAGGAGGTAGTGGAGCTGGTAAAAGATGTGGCTGGGAGATGAATAGGGGAATAGGGCAGGTTTTGCAAGATTTCTTGTTGCAAGGATTAGAACCGGGCGGTTGCTGGTCTTTAGGACAGGTCAGGATGTTGGGATCAGGTAACTTAGGATGGACCAGGATTTGGCGGAGGTTTTTGTTTTGTCTGAAAGTCACAGTAGGAGGTTTTTCAAGGAGATCTTTGGTGTGGGGGGAAGCTTTTAAGATGTTGAAGCCATCTTTCAGGATTTGGTTGAGTTTCTGTAGGCCATGGTGGTAATTAGTGATAAGGGGTAAGCATTGGGAACTGCTTCTGGTTTGGGGTTGGTTTTGGGACTGGGCTAAACGGATTTGGTTTTTAACAAGGTTGGTAGGGTAACCTCTCTTTTGGAAAGCACTGACAAGTTGGTTGTTGTATTGATTTAGGTTTCTGGGAGAGGAAATTATATGTTTGGCACGGGTGGCTAGACTATAGGGTAGGGAGCGTTTAGTGTTGTTGAGGTGACAGCTGGTATAGTGAAGGTATTGTTGTTTATTGGTAGGTTTGATGTGAATATCAGTTTGAAGGACACCGTCCTCCAATCCAATTTCAACATCAAGGAAGACTATGCGTTCAGAAGAGGATTGCCAGGTGAAATTCAGGGATGAAAAGTTTGGTAGGCTTTGAAGAAAGGGTTCAAGATTGGTTTCGGAGTCAGTTTATTTAAGTAATAGTACCTCGACAGGTTATAACCGGACATACTAGTGTTTAACTAAACCAAGCACCCGATTAATCACAAGTCACGGACATAGTTTGTCTACTGGCAGTACTTAGCTAATATTTACTCCTCACTACACCCTACATTAGAGGCCCTTCTAAAGTCACAGCCCAAGAAACTATGTCAGGATTAAACATGTCTCAAATGGTTCTACCGTGGTTTTTGCTCATCAATTTACTTAATTCTTGTATGGAATTTTGTTCAAGCTTCCTTATGTTAAATATATGATCTGCAAATAATGTATTAATTTTCTCAGTTCTGATTTATATTTAAGACAAAAACACAAACTACTCTCTTGTCAGTAATAATTATACTATTAATAATGCACAGAAACAAAGTCTTACTTGCATGTAAACATATAAGTAAATATCTCTAAAATATTTATGTTACATTTTTGTAAAATAAATTTTTTCTACTCTTTAATATTTATAATAGACAAATTTTTGCTCATAAAAATATGTGAACACACCTGTTTCTATACATATGAAGAACATTCAAAGAAAAAATACTTTAGTTTCTTTTTAAAATAAAGTAGGAGAATTCAAACCATTAATTATTGCTAATCTCAGTGCTTCTATAATATCATTTCTACATCAATTAATTTTGATATATCATAGCCTATTGAAATATATGAGTTAAACAATCTTCTATTCACAAATTCAGTGCAAAGAGACTCTTATATTAAATCAATATAACATCAATTGTAGTGTGAAAACTATATTAGCAATTAGGCTTACAACAAAATAGAATTCTAATCTTGCTAATACGTTGCAAATTTTAATTAAATATACCATCACATTGTTCAACATGTATGTTCCTTGTAATGAGGATTTACCAGATTTAGAAAAACAAGTGTTTGTTACTTTAAATATAGAGGTTAGAATTTCTATTGAGACACCTTCATTAAGTAAAGCTCAAGGTTCCTTAGATAATCTGGCTATTGGACTATTAACAAATGGCTCTTTCTAAAGTCTCCCTTAGTAAGTAACAATGACTACATTTATTCGCTCCTAAAACTCACCCATATCTTTACATTCGGCATCCTAATGATAAATAATGAATTCTGTAAAGTACTAAGACAGATTCAAATTTTTTAATTCATATAAAGATGGATTTTCTACTAAACAATTCAGATAGTAATTTCACATCTTTCTTGGTCCTTACAGTTTAGAAGATCTGTAGTTGTATTTTTACAAGTGACATGATTTCAAATTTTGTTTTTTCTTTAGCTATTTTTATGTAACATAGACTCTCCTTATAAGTGTTGACATTTTTGTTTCTATGTAATGTTTATTATCATTGTAAGTGTATACTGATAGTATAACTTCAGTACAGTCATGACACCCAGATATAGGCGACAAGCATGACTGACGCTAGCGCTTTTAGCAGTCAGTCAGGAGCAGTGCGTATTAGCAAGATACAACGGTAATGTAAGGTAGCTGTGCTGGCGGGCTATTTGGACCGCTAGCTCCACAGTGCTGAAATGCAACAGAAGTGTCGTGACTATATATTGTTAGACTGTGGTATAACACGGTCTTTGTTTTAGGAAGTTTACTACGTTTAAGTATTCATTTTTTACAAAACCTAAGGCATATTTTTGTTTTTATTTTAAAACAATATCTTTATTTGAAAACAATGTCTTTATTTGAAAACGTAGTATTTATTTATATTTAGTTATGTCTTAAAACACATTTTTAGAAATTTGCTTTCATAAAAGCAACTTAAAGCTGATGGTACTAAAAGAAAGTTTCAAACAGTTCCAGGGTTAAACAATCTCAAATATATAAATGGTAGGACAGTGCTGTAACCCAGCGACTTGGGGACAAAGTGTTGAGAAGATTGTAAGCAATAGGGTCTATGCTTGGTCGTCTTAATACCGACACGGTGTCCACTCAATTGTTGTCACCAATGTGGACACTACTAGAGAAGTCTTGAGTGCCCATTTTGGATTGTAGTCAAGGTTCAGATGCTCTGTAGGGAAGAGAACAGAGTATCAGGCCTGTCAGTTAGCTGAAAATCAGACCAAAACTATGTGGTTCGGATTCCACATAAAGCTGTAGGTCCCTTAGTTGCCCTGGCTATTGGGCTATTAATAAATAGCTCTTTCTGAGGAACAGTTGATCTTAGTTACAAACAATGACTACACTTGTTCATCTACACTCATTTGCCCCTAATATTTGCCTATATCTTTCATAAGATTGGCGTCTTATGAATGAATAAATTTAAAATCATATTCAGTGTAAAGTTTCAATCATTTAAAAGTAAATATGTTTAATCATTTTAATATTAAGGCTACTAAAATAATACATTATTGCTCTTTTTTTATAAACCATTAGAAAGTTTATAAGATTGAGTAAGCTAAGAAACATCTCAAACTGGATAAAAAAGGATACTTGGTTATTATTTTATTAATTTAAATATAATTACTTTAAGGAAATGAGAGATATTATACAGTAATTAATCCTCATAAAGTTAAATTTAACTGCCAAGGGAAAATTTATGTAATCTATGAAATAATGTTGCTATGTATCCTAAGTTTGCTGAAATGTAAACTGATATTGCATTTTTAAGCTTGTTGTCAATAAAGATTGTTGAACTCTGAATTTGTTATGTTTCATCTTATATGCATCATCATCTATTGGTGTTTCCGTTTTCTCAGGTTGTCCTACACAGCCTCCTTTTTTTTTTTTTTTTTTTGTCTGTTCAGGTTTCCTCTTCCTCCGCTTGTCTTTTCTGTATTCCTCTACTCTACATCTTTCTACTCTTAGTCCTCTCACCATCCTCTCGGTTGTCTTATTGGTTCACTTTATCCTTCTTCTTCCCATTGTCTCTTGTAGCGGGATAATTTTCAACCTTTCTCTAGTTCTTTCGTTCCTAATTCTCTCTTCTGCTAATCTTTTATGCATTTCCGTTTCGATTTGTAAGTAAAATGTACCTCTCAAATAGAGAATTACTAGATTTGCTTAGGAAAGAAGTAAGTCTGACTAAATTTTAGGAGGAGTCTGAGACAACCCTGTCAAAATGTAACATCATGACTACTAACATTTACCATGAATTAGTTTTGGCTGAAACCCTATTAAGGTAAATACAAAAGTAGTATGATCATAACTAAAAAAAGTTACAACTGTACATCCAAAAGTCATGTGGCATTGTTTAACCACATAGATCGGCTAAATTTTGAACAGTCATAGGTAACGCATACTGGTCAATGAATATCAACCACCATACTTAAAGTTCAATTTTGGATGACTGGGTAGGTGAAAATAGTTTGTAATGTTGTCAGCCAATCCAGCTAGTCCCAGGCAGTGTGTGAGGACCTGTTTGTTGATCTAGCTGTCTTGTACTGCCATCTAGTGGTGAAAACGTGTAATAGTGGTCGATGTATTAACCACTATGTGTTTAGAGATGTGACAACTAGAAGCACGTGCTGCATGTTGTACTTTGTGGATATTTAACTCTTTCAAGGTAAGAATTTAACAGCCTTTAATTATTAGGTATTATTGTATATTTAAAACTATACATGTCTTAAAATATACTCTTCTTTAAATGGTTTTCCGAAAGGAAAATATTCTTTCGAGTAATTATACTTAACCTTCAAAAGCATGTTCTGCTTAGACAAGTTTAAAATATAATTGGTTAGATATATTTTATTTAAATATATGCCATATAATCATCACAACACTTGTCTTGGACCAGTAATATTTGTATTAATCTAACTATTTTTGCTCGCAAGTTATTGAGATAAACATGGTATTGATTCACATTTGCATGAGAGAAAAAATACTGTTGTGATTTAAGTTACAATGAATTCATTGAAACAGAGATCACAAGGTAACATAAATGTTTGTGATTATGCTGTCTTATACCAAAAAAATGGTCTGTTGCTATCAAAGTAAATGAATAAGTTTAAATGTTTATGAATATTTAAATGTTTTGTGGGCTATAAGTTATACTTTATTTTCAGAATGAATCTACCAAAAATAGAAGAGAGTTTCGTTACACGGGCCTTGACTTTGATCTTCTCCAAAGCAGTGAGCATGATCGATTCATATTCAATGTGACAGAAGACATGAGATCTGACTCAGAGTGTGGGGGCAACAGCGAGGCTGATGATTACATTGACCGTAGCAGAGAGCCATCTAAGTTGTATTTTGCCATCCATTTTTATTGTAGGTTTTAACAGAATAATCATCACAGTTTTTTTAACTGTAATGTTTTCATTTAGACAATTGTTATCCTTACATGTTATTGTAAAAAAATACACTTTGTAAACAAATTAGCTTTGCTCATTTTAATTCCTTTTCTAAGTGGTTGGTATTTCGACCAGTAAATACGTAGCTATATTGGCACTTTCTCTAACACATTCTGGTTGAAATATCGACCACCCTTTACTAAACAGAGTAGGTATGAAATATTTTTATAAACATTTTTCTAAACTTAGTGTATACACCATGAATATATATTTTATTTAGTTCTTTTTTAATATTATGACTTAGCGAATAGAGAACATTTGTGAGGTGGTTGATATTTCAACCAGTAAGCATTAACTGCAAGTAACATGAAATTTAGCTATGCACAGAGAAATATTGGAGGTGGTTGAATTATCAACCGCTAAACTATAAGTTTGTCACTAAATGTTGTTAAAGATTTAAAGACTTACGGTTTTAAAATTCTTTTATATTTTTTCAAAAAATGTCATATTTTTGGAGTACATTGTGTCCAAAAATTTAAAAATCTGTAATTTTAATTTTCATTAGTTAAAGTCAGGAAAAACTTAAAAATAATGCTGTCAGCTAGGAAAAACTTGAATAAGTGCCTGACTCGGGGAAAAATTGGTGTTGTAAATCTGAGTAATAGTGGCAAAATTTAATTAAATTTTTCTTTTATTCTCGGTAGTCCATTTTCTAAGCTCCAGGTTGCTAGAGCTCTAACAAAAACCAATGACTTCAAAATAAAATCAAGGCGCACATAGTAGTAATATAGTTGAGTGGAAAACTGTAAGTTTGGTGGGCCCGCAATAAACTCTCAGCTGTCAATACATCCCTATTGAGTGGCCAAAATTCAGTCAAGCGTTAGTGAATACCCCCTCTCCGTGGTTTAACTGTACATAAACTAGTTAGGCTCTAGTATAAAAAGCTAAAAACTGAACCACTTGGTGCACAATATTGAATGATAGCTTATTTTACTTTGCATACTATAACCAAGACAACAAAGCTTGAATGGTAATTGTACGACTCCTTCTAATTATAGACACTGTAATACAAAATGAATTTATAACCAAAGATTATAGAACTATAATCTAAAGAAAAATACATTTCTGAAGACAAACTGAACCACCTCATCAATAATACAGGGTGTTTCAAAAAGAATCATCCGATTTTGTAGGTTTATAATTTCAATACTAATAATAATATGGACATGAGGTTAATTTTATATTAAAGGATAACTAATAAAGTTTTTTTACATAGTTAAAATAAAGTTTTTTTTTACATACCATTTACAGGTGCTCAATATGGCCCCCTTGAGATGCACGGCATATGTCTATGCGATACTCAAATTCGTCCCACACCTTAGCTAGCATTTCTTGAGTGATAGATTCGATGGCTGCTCTAATGCGGTTCCTTAGTTCAACCAATGTTGTTGGAAGGGGAGGGATATAAACAATGTCTTTCACAAATCCCCACAAAAAGAAGTCGCAAACAGTAAGGTCCGGTGACCTTGGAGGCCAGTGATGTAACGCGGAATCGTTAGGTCCAGTACGACCGATCCATCTTTGAGGAAGCCTACCATTTAAAAACTCTCTCACATGAAGATTCCAGTGTGGTGGGGCACCGTCCTGCTGGTACACGAAGTCATTGGAATCTGTTTCTAACTGAGGGAAGAGATAGTTTTCTAACATATCGAGATATGTCAATCCCGTAACAGTGTTCTCTTGAAAGAAAAAGGGACCGTACACTTTATTCCGTGAGATTGCACAGAAAACATTAAGTTTTGGGGAATCTCGCTCATGCTGTACGATGTGATGTGGTTGCTCGGTTCCCCATATTCTCACATTGTGACAGTTAACTTTTCCACTCAAATGGAAAGTTGCCTCGTCACTAAACACCATGCGTGTTACCAAATCATCGTCAACTGCCATCTGGCTTAGGATAAACTCACAAAACTGAACACGTTGTTGTTTATCACCTTCATGCAAAGCTTGTAGTAATTGAATCCTGTATGGTTTCAAATGTAAACGTCGGCGTAAAACACGCCATACTGATGTTGAAGGAATGTTAAGTTCCCTACCAGCACGGCGAGTGGATTTATGCGGGCTACGGGCGAAACTGTCGCGGATGCGCTCCACGTCTTCATTGGACACACGTGGACGACCTGATGATTTTGCTTTACAGAGACAGCCTGTATCAGTAAATTGCTTATACCATCTTATGCTCTGGGCTGTAGGAGGATCAGCACCATATGTGGTAAGAAATTCACGTTGCACGGTAATCACAGACTCACATCTAGCAAACCGTATAACACAAAAAGCCTTCTGTTGTTTAGATGCCATTTTGTCAATAACTGAGCTGGGCGTTGACAGAAGCGCGCTACTGCTACCTAGCGGAAAACATTCGAAACTTGAGAGCTTCCTCTTACTGACAGTACATTGTTCTATCAAATCGGACTTATAGATGAATAGCAATAAATTTTTAAAATCGGATGATTCTTTTTGAAACACCCTGTATATCCTGACCAATCTTTGATTCCACATATGGGAGCAATTGATGATACAAGGAACAGAATCAGTACCATCGTTTGTGCATGGGTAGGCGGGTGGGTAGTTCATAAAGTTATATATTCATTAAACTTGCAAGTTTTTGTTTAAATAAATAAGGTCTTTATTTTGGAGCGGTTTTCAACAAACAATGCTGGTTTTCAAAACAACTCAAGTCATATCACAATTATTTAAAAAATTAAAAGCTTTATTCATAATTAAAACCTAGTTATGTAGAAAGTACAGTTATATATGGATATATCAGCTTGTATTATACATTAAATATTTATATACATTGTTTTTATGTGTAGTTTCAGATACACCCTAGCCTGTTAAACTGGAGGAAAATTCATTAAATAATTTGGGAGCAAAGTACGCAAATCTTTTCTCTCAAATACACGGCGAACGTGAGGCATCTCCAAAACTTGTTTACTTAACCTACCCAACAACCTCTGGGCCCACAAAGTGTCAAGTTAGTGAGGTGTTACCGTTTTTACTTTCTTCCATAGCATAGAGAAAGTATTATCATCGTGCAAAAATATGTTGTTACAAGTTGGTTTAAAAATTTGTTTAAGGACTTCTTGAACCCAAAAAAGTGGTTTTTTTCAAAAGAAATGTTGGTGTGTCTGTGCACTTCACTGGTGATCGATTTTTATGAAATTTGGTATGTAGGTTTATTTAGTCAATACCTCCAGTTTTTTTCACTTTTTGGAAATTTTTAGTTTTTTTTATTTTTATGGGCAAAAACATACAAAAATAGAATTTTCTCAAAAACGGGTACAACAACTATGATTAATTTTTTAGGAAAGATGTGAATTATAATTTAAAATATTTTATTAAAACCTGCATGTCCTTAACTTAAATAGTTTTTGTGTTATAATATTTTTTTACATGCAAATACATTTAAAAATGCAATTTTTTAATTTTATTATAATGATTTTGTTTGTATTTTCAGTAAAGATGCAAATTACAACTAAAAATATTTTAGTTATCACCCCACTGAGTTGGGGTTGGAGGCCTAAGGCCTGGTAGCTACAACTCAAGTTTTTGAAGGTTGTTTATATCAAACTGTGATTAATTGAACAGCTGTTTTTGAAGATTATTTTTTCAATGCTTTCATTTAATAAGCGCATCATCTGTTCATTCCTAAGAAATTTACAACTCCCATTTCTTTAACAAACTTTGTAAATTTTTCAAACAATCTAAAGTATCAAAGGGAAAGGAAGAAAGTTTGTGCCAATAGTATTATTTATTGTTAATTATTTTAAAATTTAGTTCATATTTTGAATTTATTATTTGAATTGAATTGTTTGTCGTTAGTTGTCCAAATATTTATGTATGTTAAGTGCTTCTATATAGTTTATTGATCGTACTGTGTTAATTTATTTATTATTAATCAAGACAGTACGTGTTTGCTATGCTATTATTTACCTATTAATAATATTAGTGCTAACAAGACATTATTATATTCATACCAACTTGCAATATTATCTGTAAAATATTTTAACTATTGGAAGAATAAAGAAATAAATGTTATCAACTAGCTTCATGTAAGGAAAAGTAAGGTTAGCCATGAGTTGAACTTAAAACTACTGAGTAAAGAAGGTATATTATCGGTTGAAACTGCTGATAATCTGGCAAATAACTTTATACAAGACATTTTCTTTAGTGAAATATATATCTCTTACGATTTGGCAACTTTTGTTTCAAGCAGGGTCACCGAGAGGGATTAAGAGGCCTGGGGTTCATGCTTGTATGGGGGCCCCAAAAAATGTCTAAAATAAAAAAATGTCATTGACTAAAATAACCTTTTTTAAACAGGCGTTTAGTTATAATTGTGGAAGTTCACATTAATTAACATCACAAGAATTAAAATAGATGTACAAATAGATAAAAAACACATTTCTTGGTATTACATTTTGTAATATATTGAAGGAAATAAATTATTATATTATTATTAAATAAGATAAATTAATAATATTTCTAAAATGATTTTTCTCCACTACCATTTTAAATGCAATAAACTTAAATAATTGAAAGCTTACACGCAATACATATGCTTCTAATAATTACTGCTTTTATTTTCAGTCTTTCTGCCAAAGACATCTATCATGGCATAAAAACTAGGCCTGGGGCATTTGGACCACTACCCCCCCTCTCAGCGGCCCTGCTCACAATGGCGTGCTCCATAATCAAAATCATCCGATGGTTCAATTGATCTCAAATCATCGTAGATTTCATTTTGTTTCTTATTAGTTATTAGATCCATTTTGGTAAAACCTAACTTTCCTGATGCCACCGTAAGAGGTAGTACAAACCACTGTAACGACTATTGGTGCAGAAATTATGTATACATGAGTTGGAAGGTTATTAACTAAGAAGCCTATTCAAAATCCAATTCCAAAATTATTTGCCTTGTTTAATATTGAGTTATGACATATAAATTTAATATTTTATTATAAGTTTTAATAATTTTTATCCTTATTAGAACAAAAAAAGTACAGAAATATTAATTAGTTTTCACTGTTTATCAACTTTACACTTGTATTACTTAAAACCTGTTAATGGATAACATTTATTATTTTAATGCGTGGTTTCTAAAATTTATCAATCTCAGAATGTTAATTTTCAAGAAATGAAAGTTTTTATCAATTTACTGAAACAACGTTTTCTTGGCTTCTAGAGGTCGTAAAATCAATTACTTGGTCACGTTGTAATTCTTATAAAACATTTAGTCACGAATCACGATACACTATTTTTATATGGGTATGTAAATGACGTTTTTTAACTTTTAAATGAAGAGATTTTAAATAGAATTAAATCAATTATGACGTATGCCAATACCACCGTACATGTTTAGATGGATAGGTGCGTTTGTTATTGTTCCAAGTGAAGTCTACGTTTTAGAAATATTGCTTTTGTAACTCGTTGTTTATGCTACTGTCAACATCAACAACTGCTCTAAAAATTACCTTCCATTTAACAACTTCCATTCAAATAAATTTTTGTAATGTTTCATCAATATAATTATTCTAATCTTTAAAAGTGTTCAGGAGATTTCCCTCTTTAAGGGTCTGCAGAGTCTGTCGGCTATGTTGGTTTTAATCCTATAAGATCAATGTTATTTGCGAATCCATATTTCTTTGTTAGTTATTGACCAAAAGTTGTGTATGAGGTGTCATTTTAAACATTATCATATTGCTTGATGTGTTTGCTTTTCATTTTTCGAATACATACACCTAGCTCTAAAAAATAAGTGAAAATAAAAGCTTAAAACTAAATATTTTCTATATTTTTTTCTATAAACCTAATTAGGAATTCGCAAAACAATTCCAATACACAATTTCAATCTTGATAAAATGCAATTTGTTTGGAAAAAATCTGTTTAAAAATTACTGTTTAGTTTGGATACGCGTCATCATATATGTCCGGTTCGAAAATAACATTATTCATGGGATTAAAACCAACATGGCTGACAACTTCCGACATCCTCTGCAGACAGCCTCTTAATGTAATTTGCAATGTGGCTTGAGTCTCATTACTTTTTACTTTGAGATACATATTTCTGCAATTGCTTTTTACACCTTCATTGCCAAATTGGAGAGGTGACTAATTTTATTCACAAAAAGACAACATGGAAAGAAAAATATGGCTATTGTTTCCCTACATCATACCATCTAGTCCTGGTTAGTAGTTTCTCCATTGGCCAGCTTTTTAGAAAATATTGGCATTGAAAAATCCTGCCAGTGCTGTCTCTCGGTAAATTATCTGTTTTACAAGAAGGTCTTTCACCATTGAAAGATCTATATATTTAATGTCTAAATGTTCCCAAAGACCAGGACTGCTTTTCTCAACATTGGTAGAACCAAAGTTTCCTTCAGAATAACCAGGAATGGACGTAAAAATATCAACAGCGCCGGAAGAGATCACATCAGTTAATGATGCACTCTTCGTTAGCAACGAATGGAGTCGTAGTTTAAGTAAGAGAACTACTTTATAAAAAAACCAATTTTATTAAAAACTAATAATCTCCTTAGTTCTACTTAATCCTTATCAATTGTAAGATTGTAACAGCAAAGAATCGGAAGAATTTATATAATATTTATAATGTATAAATATTACACATTATACAGAAAACTTGATGACTATCTAAAGCAACATAAACACTATAAAGTAAGCTGATATTCAACCGAATCTAACTTCCCACCACACACAACATACGAACAAAGTGCTTTGAGACTAACGAGTGGGTCACCAGTTAGGGTAGGTTTGCCACTGTACTAGCAGACGTAGTGGTCTGGCGTGGTCTTGACGGTGTAATGTGCGTATGAACGATGGAAGCGTCAGCCCAGAGACCAGCGTCTAGGCCTACTGTAAAAGTGAATGTTACGGGAGTTTAATTTCCTAATTCAGATAAGATTTTTTGAAATGTCTTTTTAAACAGCTTTTTTAAAGCATTGAAGCAATATTTAATCAATTAAATACAAGTGCTCCCATTTAAATACAGCATTAATAAGAATGGGGCCTCAAATATTTTTTTAGGTTTCTGGGCCCCAGGCGATCGGGGGCCTGGGGCATTCTGGACCAGTGGCCCCCCTCGGCGACTCTGGTTACAAGAGGAAGTCGCCTTTAAATTTAATGACATAAATTAATAATGTCATTAGTACTGATTCAATTAATGTTCCTACTCTGATAGAATTTATCTGAAATACTTTCCATAATACACACAGTGATAATGTTCAAAGTTGAAATGATTGACAGGTAAAAAAAGTTATTGTTAATTAGAATATAAGCTGAATATAATTCAAACAATTGAAGGTTCTAATATTAATTTTGAATTGTTGGATAGTTAGTGGTCTTACGATTGTAGGCCTACATCAGCTCAAATATGTATTTTTTCATGTAGTAATATATTTATATTATTTAGCATTGTTATTCATATTTAGTTGTTTTGTATTTGTAATTTATCCATATATCTTTTTGCACTTGTATTTTTAGCATTTTTGCGTCTGTTATAAAGTTATAGGAATTTTGCATTCTTTATAATTATATATTTGTATTGTTATGTTTTAATGTAGCACCACTTCCATGCTTCTTATTAGGGAATGTTGTTTTTGCGTTTGAAATGAAATAAATAAATAAATCAAATTGAATCATAAATAACTGATTGAAAAGATTCCTTAGATTGTTTTATTCTCCATTAGTTTTTTGTCATTGGGCAGGTTTATTGAATCATTCTGTATTATATTACATGAAATAATTCTTACTTAAAACTTATTCAATTTGAAATTCCCGCCTGATGTCACGGGAAAATCTTTGTGAAAAACAGCTGACTTTTTCCGGCTGACAACAACACAACAAATAAACACGCAAAAGAGATATTTGAACTAAAACGTTATGTTTGCCATTTATGTAGTTAATTAGTATGACAATTAATGTATACCACTACAGATACAATCTTAGTACATTATTTCCTTACGAGTAACAATTTTTGTGGTACCTTGTTCATTATTTTTAAAGATGATTTTATATTGAATGTTGGCGCCTTGTAAGTTTACTTAAGTCGACCTGGGAACGAATGGCATGGCAGTTTAGGTTCGTAGTACGATTTTGTCGTCTGCAGACGAAGCAAACAAGACAGTTGTGTCAAATAATGTTTGTTTCGTGAGTAAAAAGTGTAATCTAAGGCATTGCAATAAGTATTTAATAGAGTTTACTACTTTATTGTAATGCCTTTTTTGCTTGTATTCATTGAATTAACGCTCTAACCTTGTTAGTGTGAAAATCAATACCAATGAATGAAGAACATTCATTTCTTGGACATTGAATAAGTTTGACAAAAATTGTAGTGTGTCATTTATAATCGTAAATCGAGCTTATTTTCCGGTAGTTTATTGGTTTTTAGTGTTACAGTACAGTGACATTTATGTATTTGCATTATGTTATCGCCAGGAAACTGTCAATGTTAAATAGGTAAGTTTTACCATTTACTTATATAATATAAAAAAGAACTGTTCTTGAATTCCTTGGGAACTGAAAAATTGAATCAGAACAAATATAACAATATAAGAAAATTATTATGAACAATCATCATTTATGTAGAAAAATATGGTTCTTAATATAGGTAATAGAGTTTCAGTTTTATTAGAGGTTATTGTCTCAATTTTCGTATTTATGTATGTCCAAATCAGCCAATAGAATATGAACAAAAAATGAACAATAACTCTTCACAAATTGTGTTTACAGTCCCAGAAGGCTTAACCCATGAGCTGGCAGTTGTAGATTGTTAGTAACATAATATGCAGCCAATATGGCAGACTGTGACTACCGGAACAGCAGGTACACATTTGGTTGGTACAGGTTACTAGGAGAAAACCGTGCTTGCTTTGCGTGCCAACTCCATTGGTCGCAACGCTTATGTCCTCAGCCTGGTAATTCTGGTTGGTTAAGTTACTAACTACTTATCACTTTCGGTCTGTGATCATATTAACATATCAGATGCCTTATTTAATTTTATAGTTTCCGGTTGTAAATACTACGAAATCTACTATACAGAAAATTATTCAGGAACTACATTGTAATCTGCCCGGCGGAGTACTCTTCCTTCAGCCCAATAAAAACTGGACGTAGTTCCAACTTCTCTCGTCAGTGTTGCATGACTTCTATATTTTCATTCCATTTAGAGCCCTCATAAGGACTAGTAGGATTTAAGTCCCAGATTATTTTCATATATGAGATACCGACAATTTTGTGTGTTTTTTAAAGCGAATATGAATGACTACATGAGTGGATAACCTGTGTAGTCTGGTTACTAACTGAGTCCGACTTTTACTCAGACATGGCCATTTATGAATAGCCCCATTGTCAGTGCAACTAAAGGACACAGCTTTGAGTGGAATCCGAACCAAGTATTAATGGTCTGATTTTTAGTTTATTAACTAGCCTGATACTCAGTTCTCTCCCTACACAACATCTTGACGCTGACTTCAACTGTTCTACAAAACTTAAAAGCAATTAAGAAAAAATTTTTTTTTTTTTTTTTTTTTTTTTTTTAATGTTGACCTATTGTTAATTGTTAATGTTGTTCTTATGAGAAAAGCATTCTTTAACCCTTACCCTGACAGGTAAATAATCCTTTACTGACAGGCGGTTTTGAAAAATTGCAATCATATTATAAAATATCAATATATTATTAATTGGGATCTATTATATATTTGTTAACTCACAAATGTATGGAGAATCGTTTACTACACAAATATTGAACAGAATATTACTATGAAATAAACTGTTTGTTAATAATAAAATATTTTAATGTTTTACAAACATAAAATAGGAAGGACTGCGCTTGGGAAGTGTCTATAATCTGATGCTAATGGATTTATGAGATAATGAAGTTTCAAAATGTTGTCTAGTTTTTGAAAATTTAGTGTTATACATCTCGTTTGTTTATATTACCTATCGTGTTTAATTATAGTAACAATGGCCATTTTTAATCATGCATCTTTAGACAGCTGTTTTGTATATTTAAATATGTATTGTATATAATATGAATTCAAAATATACATACTGTATATGTTTATGGACTTTTGCAATGTAGGATTTTTCACAAAATTTCTTTATTTTAACACATTTTTCAAACATAACAAATCAGTAAATAAATTATAACAATAATTTAAATTCTATGTATTTTGAAGTTACAGCGAGGTTGCGCTAGTCTGACTGTGCAGCATTCCGACCTCCGCAGTAATCCGCTTAGGCCTACCGCTTGCCTGGCACTGCTTACATGTCGAGACAAGTTGGAAAAATTGCTGATTCGTTTAGTACAGCACTGTATTCCATGAGTTGTCAGATGAGCGTACATTTCTACTGAGTTTGTAACTTGCGATAAAACAGTTATAAGTTTTATGTGAGTGTGTATTTAATCTTTTGTTTGTTTTTAAACATACTTGAGAGTTATGTTTTGCATTTATTTTTTAGGCTAGGTACTGTGTGTTATTTTCATGTTGTTTTTTCATAACTTCTGTATTACATTTTTTAAATATTTAACGAACATTATTGATTCTATTATAAATATGGTAGTTCTCATTTTGATGAGTCCTTGATAATCCATCCTTTTTTGTAATACGATTACCTCAGAAAAACAAATAGTTGAATCATTGTAATCTCATTGTATTACAAAATATAAAATGTCTTTCATTTACGTGGTGAACAAAATATCAATAATAAAAGTGATTAGAGTCAAACAGCAACATGTTAATATGACCAAATTTCGGGTAATTACTGTTTATGTCAAGGCTGCCAATATTATACAGTAGTATTCTTAAATAATCTATGGCTTTTGCTCTTTCCAGTAGTATATGAATCACATCAATATCAGCAACACATGTTTCATAATAACTTAAATATTTGCCACATACAACATCGCTGGAATTTTGGATGATTATTTTGCCAATTTAGGTACGTTCAACATATCCTGAATCTTGTTGGTTCTGTATTAAATGCAATAGCCTCCTCATAAATATCATTATGGCAAATCACTGATTACAGTAATAAAATAATCAATGCACCTAAATACCTTCAAAGAATAGTATTTCTTGATTTTTAAATGATAAATATTAATATTTTATCATTTGTTTCAATTTAAACTAAAGTCTATAAGTGTGTTGTGTCAAAATACTAACCCTCCATTGGGCGCATGTTGGAGGTTACCTCCATATCAGTGATATTTTCTTTATAAAAAAAACGGAAGGGTGTGTGTGACCTGCAGGCTGACCGTCTGCTTACCTTACGACCTTCTCACTAAGAACTGACTCATAGGGGTTTGAGCCGCGTTTACCCAGTTTCCCAGCGAGTTTCCGACCGGACTGGAGGTAACCTCCAGACGCACCTGAAAAAGTGATTATTTATGTGCAGAGACTCCACTTCCACCCATCGTTAGTGTTTGTTTATATTTGTGACATAAAGTGTCTTTTTTATTGTATTATTATTGCACAGTCATGTTTATTTGTCACTTATTACTGACTAAACTATGCATATTGGTAAAAAAAGTTTCAAATAAAAAATAAAGTACCAGTTTTTATCTACAACTTTCCTGCTGACGAAACTTACCTGACCAAAAAAAAAAAAAAAATAAAAACTCACAGGTCGACTTTTCAATGTCTTTTCTCAAATATATGAACTAATTTTTACTTATATTATGTTATTAAAAATTAGTTTTATTATATAATCAATTCATACTAACACAGCATTCACTAATTCTGTATAAAGTTTACTCAAAATTTGAAAATGTTCAATCAATATTTATTCACTTAAAATGCAGTGTAATTGAATTGTGGCCTCTCAAAACTGGATCTCCAAGGGCTATACGTTTTTAAAGCATATGGTATTTTTTTTAAATTATTACCTTATTTTTTTATTTTATGCCTTTAGTAACAGGTAATAAATATTTTCCCAACAGTTTCCATGCGAAAATTTGATTTTATGATTAATTTTTATCAGTGAGTCAACGTTTTTATACGGTGCTGTACCTCAAAAACTCACATTTGATTAGCATTGCTTATGGGTTTACCGTACTGCATTCTCAATATGAAATAGTGTATAGGATTGTAATCATCAAATTGAATTTGTAAAAATTCTAAACTATTTACTCTATATACAAAGTTTTGATGGCACCAGGGCTAAAATAGTGGCTCATCTCCTAGCTCTTTTTTATGGTTATTCTAAACGCAATTATAACACAAACATTTGACTTTTAATCTGTTCTCTACGAATATGAACGAAAAGGAATTTTATTTGACTCTATAAGGACACATTTAACATCTGTTCTGGGTGTCAGACTCCCAGAAAGATACATAACAATTATGTTCAGCTCAAAACCCATCATAGATAAATCGTGGTATATAAACTGTTTTATTCTGTAGACGACATTATTTGAACTGCAGGAAATTGAGTCAGTGTGATTGTGGTGGTGTGAATTATTTTTTTAATGTGCATTGTTTAACAAGTTTTATCGTATTCTACAAATAAAAATTTTAATCCATACTTATATTAATTTAAGTTTATAAATATTGATAAGTGTCTTGCTTTACAATAATTTGGCATGAAGAAATTCTTTGATGACTATAAATATTTTATTATTGTAAAGGAAAGCAGTTTTCTTATACTGTATAGCATCAGTACAAGAAAATTGATGTTTTCCTTTACAGTAATAAAATATTTATTCGTCCAAGTAATACCTTTATTAGTTACCACGCCCAAGATGATAATGTAAGAACTAGGACCGTACTAAGTGGATTTGTGCTGACTGGAAAAGTACCCCCCGCCCGTGGTGTACGGCCTGGAAAAGTACCCCCAAGGCTTGTTGACCGGACTGTATCAGGAATATTGAAGGCGTTAGCGTTTTTGATTCTTCGGCACAGGGAATAGACATAAATATCTGTTCTATTATGTGTGCGTTGGTGTATTGAAAGATTATTTAGTGCAGAAAGCTTTTTATACTTTTGAAGAATTTTATCTATCAAAATGATGTAGACTAAAATAAAACCCTCTGATGTAACTTAGTTGTAGTGACGCTATTTATTGTACCATGTACATATTGTAAATAAAGATATTTTGACTTTGACTAGTTGATAAAAATGCATTTTTGATTCATTAATTGTTTAATATACGGATGATTACATGTTATGTCAAACTTGGTAAAATATGTTGATCAGAATCATGTATTTACGGTACAGTTTTAGCCAAAATTATGTTTCAAAATTTCTTAAATAACTCTTGCTGATGCACATGGAACAAGTGTCTCGCACGAAGTGACGAACTAACGAGCGAACTTTAACAGGCAAGAACACTTGCAGAAAGGCCTTAGGCCAGTCACATATTAATGTCCCATTGTTATTCAAGGAAGTTAAGGCCATAAAATGCAAGAGGTGAAACTAAGCCAATATAGTGTGACCGTGGTTAGTAGTAGTGAATGGCAACTATAAGACTATTTTCAGATACAGTAAGTTAGATATTTTCAGGCAATATAACTCTTCTTACAAAAGATGAACTAAACATTTTGTGAAGAAATCAAAGAAGCATATCAAACTGAACTCTGTAATCACAAGAATAAGATATATAAATAAACCAGTTTGGTTCGTGAGTAGTATTGATGAAAATATAGTCTTATCAATTTATTTAGATGAACGATTTGGCCTATACTAAAAAAATTTGACTTCTTCATTCACTGACTTGTATCATGTGTTGGATGGGTAGGGTACAAATTTTTCCACTTGTCATTTTTTCAGTGTACGGCCAACCATACTTGTCCTTACTTAATGAATTGTTGTTCTTGGTTTGCTTGATAGTTTGTACTGATTGTGTTGTTTTGTTCTGTGTACCATGTTTGTTGCGTTGGTTCCAATTTCTTCGTCTTGGCGATCTTCATTTAACCTTACTCTCCTCATTCTCCATAGACTACTGATATGTGCGGCAAACTTATTCAGACAGAGTATGGGGCGAACCAGAACAGTAGAAGGTTAAAATTAGTGATAAATACTTCTAGCCAGTTCAGGATGGATTCGAACCTGTGCTATCTCTAATCCAGACTTATACTACGGTTTGCCTAGCTTTATATAAATGGGTAGATTGATACCTGTTAAGATACTTCCAGTAGTGACAGTACAGTTACACATCTATGAAGTTATTCATCACGCATACAAGAATAATTTATCGCGAAACAGAGAAGTTCACGAACACATAATAGGTTATGCTGGTGAAATTACGCTGCCACTTAAGTTATATATAAGAAAGGTTTCTCGACAGTGTTGCTTACCAAGAAACCTTCTTTTGCGGGAGCCAGACTCTGTAACCTTTTCCCAAAGGACCTTGAGTGATGAGCACCCCTACATTAATAACAACACCAATGGGCTGGATTGAAGTTGAATCCATCTTCAGAGTTAAATAGTTAATGACTGCTGTAATCCCAGCTAAGTGATATTTTGTAACTTTGTCAGAAAATTGATGCTGATATTGTTCTTGATCATCCTGTTCAAAAAGTATATAGTGTATAGTTTATAGGGGTTTAAGGCTGAGCTAGTTTTGCTCCTGAGCCACTGGTGTGGTGCGGTGAAAATTACTTTGCTCGTTGGATTCATGCAGCTGATTAGATGAGT